>CM067488.1:30670907-30700910 GCA_034552555.1 Semaprochilodus insignis
CTCTCTCTCTCTCTGTGTGCTGTCTTTACCATGCCCTCGACTTTCTGGTAGCAAAACGAGTGGACAGATGTTAGCAATGATCCCTCTCTGGCCACCGTCACTAGAGACTGCACTGAGAGCCCTGATGTTGTTAAGCTCTGTATGTGTGTGTGTGTGTGTTCACTTGTTTTTGTACATTTTCAGGACATTTGTAGTAAACCTTGCAGACCCAGGGCTAACGCACAGCGCCACCAGCACAACTGAGGTCACCCTCCTTTGAAGGATTAGCACAATATACGTGTACGTTATTTAATAAATAAATTTTTGATTAATTGAGTTATACAGTGTATTTATGTCACCTAATCAGTGCTAGCATTAGCATAGTGTAAGTCTGTTGCCGTCGATTCTGATATATTACAATTGGCTGTAACTACACACTCCAGCCAGGTAGCGTAGCAGTTTAGTCCGGGCTTCATTCAGCAACCCTAAACTCATTACATCGGCCCAGCTGAAGCCCTCCAGCTATCTCCAGCTCTGCCTTCAGCTAATTAAGCAAACTTGATTTGCAAGCACTTATACATAACTGAGGCTCCTAGAGATAAAGATCCGATCGATACTCCGTACAGAAAGATCACTATACGGCATATCGCGTCATGTGTAGATAGGATGAGGAGCTCAGTCATCCGGGAGGAGCTCAAAGTAAAGACCCTACTCCTCCACATTGAAAGGAGCCAGGTGAGGATGCCCACTGCTCGCCTCTCGTTGGAGGTGTACCAGGCATGGCCAACTGGGACGAGACCTAGAGGTTGTTCCAAGATCCCCACTGGAGGGATTATATCTCCAAGCTGGCCTGGGAACGGCTTGGGATTACCCACAATGAGCTGGAGGAAGCTGTGGGGGACAGGGCTATCTGGGTTCCTCTGCTTTCCCTACAAGCGGCCTAATACCACTCCTGTATTGCTCCACCACCTTGTATCTCCATTTCGGACGTTTTCCAGTTTTTGAGCTGATTTGGAAGTACTTGCTGTCCTTTATGTGGTGTGCAAATTTCGCAATGAACGGACGACAAGAAATGGCCCGGAATGACTTGGAAAATTTTTCGGTTCCATTGACTTACATTAAAAGTAAAGCATGTTTTTCCCTTCTCCTGTAAAGTTGCCATTTTGGAGATTGCGCCAAAAGGGATATGCTGCCTTGCTACGAAAGAATGCTTTTCTAGGCACTCTGCACACATCCGCCAGGTCTGTTTGTAAGGTCAGAGCAGCGCTGGGTGTGATGGAGAACATCTCAGCCCTTTAAACACTGTCACCGTCAAAGAGAGCCAGGCTGACGCAGAACCGAATAAGGACTGAACCTTATGATTTATCTTCTGCTGTCATGAGCAACCAGCAGTACCAGTCTACGGTTTACATAAGCTGTCCCACACACAGGGTTTGTTTTTATACCTTGTCAGGACGTGGAGGTATAACATATGCACGTATTTGTCTGGAACATCCACAAAAACAAACAACCCCCCCCCCCCACACACACACACACACACACAACCAGTTTGTACACACTTCATAGTGTGAGCTGTGGCTCAGGCCAGCCTCAGCGATGCTGACCCCGTGTGAATCGCGGCCTCATATCCATTACGCTCAGCCATCATCCTCTCAGGAAAATGTGCAGCCGCTGCATCCCTCCATCCCTCCACCTCTCCGCACAAGAGCTCTCCACTCAACCAGCCACTCCGCTCCGCACACTAATAATTCAGCAACGCACACGAAAAGAGCAGCAAATGCCACCCTGGGCCACCCTCGCTTTTACCACCGCTGCGCCCTCCGGTGTCATCTCAGCGGAGAGAGACGAGCGAGCGCGGAGAAGAAAAGAGTGAGGGAAAATTAGCACCAGAAAAAAGAAAGAGAGAGAGAGGAAGAGAGAGAGAGAGAGAGAGGGGAAAAAGTGGTGGTGGAAATAAGCAGGCTGGGCCGTGTTGGCTAAAAGCGATCCATTGTGTGTGCTTCAGATAAGGCCACTAAACCCCGGCTGAGGAGAGTGAGCTCTATTTCGCACCATGGAATTTCTATGCTTTTGTTTAGCGATGGAGGGCCCTTTTGTCTCACTCTCATTGTCCTGAGTGTGTGGGGGTGGAGAGTGTGTGTGATATGAAAGTGTTTGTTGGGTATAAGGAGGCTGTGTGCACTTTTGGTTGCTGGAAATGGTGTCCAGCGCATCTTCAAGCAGGTTCATTGGTTCCATGGTCATTGGTAAAAGGGGACAGTTGTGGGCCATAGCCTTGTTGCCGATTTGATCCCCTGAACTGACTGGACATGATTGAAGAGCCCCTCAGCAAGGCACCTAACCCCCAACTGTGAAAGAAGAAGGAGCACGGCACAGGCGGGCAACGAAGATGGGCGGAGGCTCAACAGTACTCAACAGGCAGCATGGCGAGGCTCAACAGTGAAGCCCAGTTGTGGGGCAGCAAAAGAGGTGGCAGCGAAGGCGCCTGGATGACAGCCCGCTACCATGGAGGTGCATGGTGGCATGGTGACACTGACCACGTCCCTCATGCAATGCCTCAAGCCGGCGAGATTCGGGGCCCCAGTGGACACAAGCAGCAGCCTTGCTGGTGATGATGGGGGCGGTGGGTGGTTGACGCTGTTTCACAAGTGGTGATGCCAGACGTTTCGCCACACACTAGGGAGCACTGGGAGAGCACTAGGCACTAGGGAGGACATGGGAATTTTCACTGACCGGTGTGGTGGACATTCTGGAACACGGCAATGTCACATGACGACATGAGCTCACTGGACAAAAAATGAGTCTCCTCTGACGGAACCGTATCTATTAGCATGTAATAGAGGCGCCAATAACAGCTGTGATTGGATTCGGCATGGACTGGACAAGTTTCTGGATGTAGGCCACATCAATGTTCAGACACTCTTCCATCAAAGAATTGGTCAGTTGGGCCAGATTTGGTGGATGCCTTCCCTGGCACAATTCCGAGGAGAATTCCCTGTAGACTGGGATTTTAGCCACTGCTGGTAGACCCGTATGACCGCACGCTTCCATACACCTGCAGATTCAGCTACTTCCTTCACACTAGGGTCTTTGGCACGCCCAAATGCAGTCACTCCTTTTAGCCAATCATTAACATCTGCTCTGGAGCCATTTTCTACACATGGAACGAGACATTCCCTGCACTGTAGCACCTCTTCCCAACCTATGGATCCCGTTGCTCACACGCCGCAGGGATTTAAAGCCCCATCATCCTCATGCCTGAAGGTACTACCACCTAATTTTTGGTCTGGTGAGTTTGGTATTACGTTTAATAATAAGAATGATATTAAATCCAAACATGAAGGATTACAAACCCTATGTCAGCCAGTCCCACTAAGTGGGCGGAGCATCAGGCGGGATGATTCACTTCATTGGTGAGACTGTACCAGAAACAATGGTGCCAAAACACAGTCTTTCTCCACTCGCTTAAAAAGCCACCTGTGTCTGAAACTGTCTTTTAAAGGCTTGCACTTTATTTTGTCCTCTCCCTCTCTCTCTCTCTCTCTCTCTCTCTCTCTCTCTCTCTAACTGTTATCTTCCCCCTTACATTCCTGTCCTGCCCCCCCCCCTCTCTTTTCTTCTGTCTAAATTGCAGCCTAACAGCTTTTTAAAAGCTGTAGCACTGGAGTTTAATCCTGCTAGACTCCTCTTTTCACACTCCTCTCTTTTGTTAGACTCCTGGCACAGATCGAGACCTTTTTCACCACCCATTCATCCCTTCGTCTATCCCTCCATCCATCCGTCCATCTGCGTGCACACACACACACCCCTCCCTCCACCTCCATGCCTGTTTTTCCCCCTACCCCCNCACACACACACACACACCCCTCCCTCCACCTCCATGCCTGTTTTTCCCCCTACCCCCCCGCATCAATTCTGCACAAGCCTGCTCTTTCAGAGTTATGTAAGCTGTGACCAATTGTTGATTTGCCTTCTCCACGCTCATTTCAGCACTTCTCCCTGTCCTCCACACACTTCATCCCTCCATCCCTCTGCCTCTTTCGCTCGTTTGCTTCTTTTTTACCCGCTCTTGGCTGTTTCTCCTGTCTACAGGCGGGAAAATTACAGGGGTTTCGGTGTCGGCCTGTCAGCGAGGTAGGGGGAAAGAATGGGGGATGGAGGGAAGAAAGGAAAGAGGGGAAAGAGGGTGTTGCTTGGAGAAAGGAAACATCACTACACCTATCTAACCTGTGGAGGCTGGTGATTAGAATATCAAAGACCAAATACGTTGTCTACTCTCTTTTGCACACAGTGGCCACTTTATTGGAAACGTCTTGGAATGTACTATGCTTATTGGCCAGTTTATCGGAAACACCCTCGTGGTTTTTCTAAATAAAGGGTCTTTATGTAGGAATAGTGGAAGCCTTTTTGGTGCTACGTAGAGGAAGTTGATGGAACAAAACCTCGGATTTCCAATGTGCTAACTTTACAGGGGAAGGAAAAAACATACATGATTTTAATGCAAGTCAATGGAACCAGAATTTTTTCCAGGTCATTTTGGACCATTTCCTCTAGTCTTTTCATCATGAGCTTTGCACACGATGTAAAGGGTGACAGGTACTTTCAAATTATGCCAAAAACTGAAAAACCATGAAAATGAACATACCACTAGTCTACCATGTCCATCAATAGAACAGGGCCATCACAGAACCACCGAAGGACCCAATGTTGTATGGGTGGTGGATATCCAGCAGGTCTGTGGTCAGAAACTGGGCTTTGGTGAGGAGACAAATGTTGGCTAACATCAACGGAGGAGCTACAGTCTCTAACTGTACACCACCAAGGCAGGGGTTTCTAATAAAGTGGCCAGGTGTAGTTTTAAACAGTGTTTAAGGTAGAAGCACAAAGAATGTGCCCATTTCATCATAATGTTGACTCAGGGCAACAACAAAGCCGTTTTCTTCGTTTTATGACCATGTGGTGCATATTTATTGACAACGAAAGGGTGAAAAATGGAGGGCGGAGTCTGAATAAACCAATGAAAAGTGTGTATTCGGTCATGCGTCTCTTTTTGGCCATTTTTAAACCTCTTTTTCGGCAAAATTAATGTGTTTTCTTAGGAAATAACATGAAACATTAGTTATATGTTAATAACATTCATTTTTTTTATTATTTTAGGATCCACAGATTTAAAATTAGGCAACTTTTAAACTTTAAAAGCAGTAAATAATGGGTTAATTTTAAGTATCAAGGTTCAGTGAATTTTGTAACGTAGGTTAACAAATGTACAACACAACGTATCTAAGTTAAAAATATGAAATAATAAAAATATCTTTAATTAATAGTTCAATGAACTCAAAGTTTTAGGTTAACTGTATTGCTTACTTTTTAAGTTTAAAAGCTGATTTTAATGCTAAAAATTTAGATTTTTTTAAGAAACCTCTTTCAGAACCTGCAGTTCTTTATGTGTAAGTATTTCTACTGATATACACAGCTGTGTCTAAAAGTTTGGGCGCCCTGGTCAAATGCCAAGCAGTTGACTTTCTAGGTGTGAAGTTTTAGGTTAACCGCTTTGCTTACTTTTTAAGTTTGAGCTGATTTTAATTCTGAATATTTTAGAATTTATTTTTAAGAAACCTCATGTGATTCTCTGCATAACTTTTTTCCGCTGTTGCATTATGTTGCCTTGAAGCAACAAACCCCTTATGACACGCCACACCCCCCAAAGCTTGGGTCCATTATATGCAGGAAATGAGAATCAAACATGTTTTTAAACTTTGCAGTCGTGTGTGTGTGTGTGTGTGTGTGTGGATGAGGGTTAAGCTAGATGGAGAAATGGTCACCCCCCACCCCAACCTTTATCTCTCTCTCTTTCCCACACTGTTCTAATTACATTGTCACACCAACAGTCACACTGATCGCATCATCACGCCACATCATCCACCCTCCCCCGCACCAGACCACGCGACCAGGCCTGCACGTACATCAGTCTTGCCCTGCAGTTCTGTATGTGTCAGTATCGCTACTGATAGACGCAGCTGTGTGTGAGTGAAAGTTCGGGCGCCCCGGTCAAATGCCATGCTGCTGTCGAGTTTCTACATTCTCCAGTGAATCTGAGACCGCCTTAAATGATCTGGGGTTGATGTAACTGAGGATGTGCAGCAGAACGCATGGCGGATGTTGGTGCTGATGTTGATGGATGCCGGGGGTTTGCATGCCTGTATGCCCGTGTCTGTGAGGGCTGAGGGCTCGTGCTCTCAGCGGGAGGCCGCGCTCCTCTCTCTGGTGACTCTGCTGAGTGACTATCCGAACTTTTCCCAGTCCCTCTAGTCATTTCCCTGTTTCCCGCTCTCACACTGAAGTGGCCTCAATCACAGCCGAGTAGAAGTGAAGAAGAACTCGAGAGTGGAGGAGAGGGGAAGAGAAGAGAAGAGGGAGGAGGAGGAATGGAGAGGAGGATGAGATTGTCTGTACACATCAGCCAGCTGTCTTGACATGATGTTGACTGAGCCGGTCTTGTCATTTCATTCCCGCCTGCCCCCTGGTGCTTTCTGTACTGCTCTCTCTCTCTCTCTCTCTCTCTCTCCTTCTGTCACTCTCTCTCCCTCTCACTCTCTCCTCTCTCTACTTCTTTCTCTCTCTTTTTGTATCTCTCTCTCTTCTTTTCTCTATTCCCTTCTCTCTACCTCTCTACAACTCTCTCTCTCTGTACCTCTCTCTCTCCCTCTCCTTTCAGTCTACCTATCAATCCCTCTATCTCTTCTCCTTCTAGATCATTCTTTCTATTTCTCTGTCTCTTTATCATTTACCTTCTCTCTGTCTTTCTGTCTATCCCTCTCTCTTTCTACATCTCTCTATCCCCCCTCTCTCTTTTTGGATCTCTCTCTCCCCCTCTCTGTCTCTCCCTCTATCTCTCTCCCTTCTTTTCACATTTCTTCTCTTACCTCTATCACTCTCTCTATCCCTCTCTCTACTTCTATTTATCTCCCTCTTTATTATATCTCTCTCTTCCTTCTTTTCTCTCTCTACCTCTCTCTATCCCTTTCTCTCACCTTTTGAATCTCTCTCTCCCCTTGTTTCTCTCTATGCCCCTCTCTCTTTACGATCTCTCTATCCCTTTCTCTCTCTCTCTTTTTGTATCTCTGTTATCCTCCTTGTATCTATCTCTCCTTCTCTCTTTCTCTCTATCTTTTCTCTCCGTGTCTCCCTCTCTCTGTTTTCTATATCTCTCTTATACTATCCTTCTTTATTCATTCTTTTCTCTCTCTCTCTCTCTCTCTCTCTCTCTCTCTCTCTCTCTCTCTCTCTCTGAGGGTCTCTCAGTATGATTTACAGTCCTTTTAGAACATGAGCTCCAGCAGCGCGCCGTTTACATAAGTGCGCGTGGACGTTTCGCTCCCAGACCTGGAGCATCATCCGTTAGCCGCTCACCCTGCGTAAGACTCCGTCTGACGCCGCCGAGCGAAGAAAGCGAAGAAGAGACCGACAAACAGACGAATAAATGAATAAATAAATAAACAAACAAACAAACACACACGCTGCGTTTTCATACCCACACCCGAATCGCTCCTCAGGCGGCAGCATCCGGGTAAACAAGGGGCGCGCGCAAAAACCAGCAACATGATAAATAAGACAACGCGATTAAAAATCCATGAAGACAATGAAACGATCACGTTAAAGCGCGCCTCCCGCTATTCCCTGGGCCGATCCCGCACACTCTCAGCGGCACAGGAAACGAAAACAAAGGAATTTGACGCTTAGACTCAGCCACTGGGATGCCGGGCTCAATGCCCCGAGGTGTCAATTAATTTAGTCTGGGGATTTGCGGCCTACACTTTCTAATTGAGCCCAGTGGAGGCCCCTGTGGCACTCCACAATCGGGAGGAGGTGGTGGGGGGGTGGGGGGAAGAGAAAAATAAGCATTTCATAATTAATCCTTTTCTTCTCCCGCTCTCTCTTTTTTATTATTATGTTTTAATGAGGGCGTGATGTTGTAAATGTATGCATCTCATTACACCCATAGAGGCGCCTGCTATTGTTCTAAGCGGCGGCTCTACACCGGAGCGGAGGAATGAAAGGCAGCGCTAACCTCAGTCCGGGTTTGTCTTTTTTTTTTTTTTTTCCCCTCTCCTGCTTTTTGAGGCGAGGCTGTGTGCGCCGCCGAGCACCTTTGAAAATAAAGAGAGACGGGTTCAATGAGCTTCTCGTTAAGGTTGTTTAATGTGTGTGCTTTTTAAAGCTTTCGAGGTTAATGCGGAATTGGCTTCAATTCTATTGAAGCTCTCCCACTAATTTGATATGTTTTTCTTCCCCCCCCATTCCTCCTCCTCCTCCTCCAGTCTTCCCGCCGGTCTGCATGCGAGGGAAGGAAAAGAGAGAGCGTAGTTCACTACGAAGGTGGCTCGCATTCCAAGAATCCATTTGCACTCAGCATTGCATCCTATGGACTCTAAAGGCCTCTACTAGCGATGCACCGAATGTCCGGCAAGTGAATCCTTTATACTGAACAATGCCGATTTTATTGATGCCGTTAGCTTTCTCTAGTTCCCGGATGTAGACAGAAACCAGAGTGTTATTCAGTTTCCAGCATTCGGGCCAAACGGAACTCCAGAAAGAGTGAAGAACAGAACAGAGCCGCTACAGCAAGGCAGACAGACAGCAGCTTCTCAGCGCGCAAGTGCAATCTATCTCGCTCTCTCGCACACACTTGCTTTTGCTCTTGCACGCTTTTCCTCTCTGGGTGAAACACAAACCCCGATTTCACAACGCTGTTGGATGTCGTTGGTGTGTCTGCTGGGATGTTAAGATGTTAAGTTGTTCAGTGTTAAGTACGATTACTCTGCAGTTTAGTATTTATTTATTTATTTATTTATTTGTTGAAAGCCAAGACAAAAATATCCCAGGTAGCAAAACAGTTCTGGCCCAAATCTGGCCCAGACTCCCCATTTTCAGCCCACTTCCCAGATGAGTTAACGGCACTTAGGTGGACCGCTCCTGGAAGTAAGATGTGCCCACGTAGGCACCAGATTAGGGCCAAAAGTAGGCAGCTCTGCTGTATCTGTGCCAGAAGTGGACCAGATCTGTTTTGGGACAGTTGGCCCAAATGCATATTGTAAATATGTGGGCCACCTTTGGCTCACAGCAGATTGCCAGTGCCAACAGTGGACCAGCAGTGCCGTATCCTTTGCCAGATGTGGCCCACATCTGCTTGCCATCTGGGATGTAGTCTATTTAATTTATACAGCAGTGAAAAAGTGGCAAAATTAATGAAACACTGAAAACCGTGTTCGGTATTCGGGCCTTCAGACAAATGTTTCATTTAGTTCGGTTTAGATTCCGATGCATCCCTAGCTTCTACCTTTCCTGTTATTTATCCCTTGCCCGCTTTGGAAGCGGCGGCAGAATCCCCGTTGAGCGATTAAACAAATACCTCCATCCGTCCAGGGAGGAAAGAAGCGGCCCGAGACGGCGAGCGGCCTCCACGGCCGAGAAAAGGCCAACGCAGATGGCCTTCAAGCAGCCGCCCCTCCCGAATTAATCAATGTCTGCGGTTTCCTCATCTACATCCACAATATCTGCTCTTTCTGTTATCAAGGTGGAAAAAAGAGGGAGCTTNGTTTCCTCATCTACATCCACAATATCTGCTCTTTCTCTTATCAAGGTGGGAAAAAGAGGGAGCTTTAATTAAACACCGACTTTATGCTTTTCGTCTGATTGCCCCCGACTTGAAATGCTCTTTTTACAATTAATGATGACTAAGAACTTCTAGAAGAGCGAAAGGAAAAAAAGGATAAAGGGACGGCGAGGAGGAAGAGGAGAAAAAAACGAAAAGGAGCGCTACCTACCGAGCCGACCTCAATACATCCTGCTTTGTGTAGTGGAAAAGTAGGCAGGGAAAAAAGTAATTTCCTGAAACTCCATTTCTTTAACGTTGATTAGCGAAGGAGCGTAATTAGGCTGAAATGTGAAGTCAGGGTTTTTTTTCTTCCCTCTTTTCTTTTCGGATTGCACAGTTTCCTCTAGAAAAATCAGGCCCTGATTAATGAATAAATGATTAATGAGAGAACTAATTAATCAATTAATTATTAAGCAAGCACTCCGAAGAAAAGGAGAGGCAGGATGAGGAGGAGCGCTGTGGAGATAATACACGGCGCTCCTAATGGATGCAGCTGTGTTGTTGGAGGGGTCTCGGTTTGCTCGTGTTTGTTTGCCGCGTGCTTTGATGCGAGCGGTCAGGTGGACATGAGAGGTAAATGTCAGGTCTTGCCCTCGTCTTCGGCTGTGATGTGGAGTAAACGAGTCTAGGGAGGCCTGCTTTAGGCTGGCAAGCGCTCCTGCTAATCATGGCTAGCTGTAAATATTGGAGTCCAAACAAAGCTGGTTAACTAGTGAATCAGTGAGTCAGTCCATGAGTCGGTCACCGCACTGGTTAGAAAATCAGTCTGGCAATTGATTAGTGAGTCAGTTAGAGAGTGAGTCGGTCCACACATTGGTTTATGAGTCAGTCAATGAGTCAATCAGTGCACTGGTTAATGAATCAGTCAATGAGTCGGTCAGTGCACTGGTTAATGAGTCAGTCAATGAGTCGGTCAGTGCACTGGTTAATGAATCAGTCAGTGAGTCTGTCAGCACCCTGGTTAATGAATCTGTCCATGGGTTGGTCAATGCATTGAATAGTGAGTCGGCAATTGATTAGTGAGTCAGTTAGAGATTGAGTCGGTTAAGGAATCAGTCAGTGAGTCTGTCAGTGAGTCAAATTATTTAGTAAGTTGAGTTATTCAGTGAGTCAGTAACTCAGTCAGTTTGTCTGTTAGTGATTCATTAACAGTCAATCCATGAGTCAGTATGTTGGTTAGTGATTCAGTAAGTGTCAGTTAGGGGCCAATGACTGTCAGCACACTGGTTAATGAATCAGTCAATGAGTTGGTCAGTGCATTGGATAGTGAGTCTGGCAGTCAGTTGGTCAGTGTATTGCTTAGTGAGTCAGTTTATGAGCGAGTCAGTCCACAGATTGGTTAGTGAATCAGTCACTTCTTTGAGCAGGGAGTTGAGTTATTCACTAAGCGATTCAGTGTGTCAGTATGTTGCTCAGTGATTCAGTCAATGTCGCTTAAGAGCCAACACGTCTGTTAATTGGCTAACGAACCACACGCACTGGATAGTGAATCAGTCAGTGAGTCGCTCTGTGTAGGTCAATGAGTCAGTCAGTCTGTATAAATTGTTGTGAGTTAATGAACTATTCAGTCAGTGAGTCACTAAACCACGAGGTGAGTCGGTGATTCAGTGAATCAGTCAGTCAGTGATTCAGTTATTAGGGTATTAGTCATTCAGCTGGGCTTCCCACTGAGCTGAGCACCCGCAGAGCTGTTGAGCTGGTTAGCTTATGCTAATTGCTAGTGCTAACAAACTTTGTTATTGCAGTGATGTTACTGCAGCTGCAGCCCTGAGGCTCGGAAGGGCCAACATTTACTTCCTCCATATCATCCCTTGCTCCGTCTCCTCCCTCCACAACCCCCCCAACTTTACTAGGCCGCTCCATCAATCTTCGAAGAAACACGGCATGGGCCAGTGTGGCGTGACCGGCGACGCTGGAGACACGGCGGTGCTACCCAGCGCACCGCGATGTATGAAATGTGGGCCGTGCCAGTAAGCATGATATACTGTAGCGTTTTCCAGTCAAGTTTGACCTTTTTCCCTCCTCTGATATTAATCGCTGCAGCGCCAGAATACACGCCTGATCTATTTCTCCCTTAGGAACTCTGTGCACTTTGCTCAGCCATCTTTTTCTTTTCCTTGCACTTGCACTCGTTCTTTCCTCCTGCGCTCTCTCTTCCCGCTCACCTCGCTGCTTCAGGATACACCGCGCCTACCGTTACTGTACGATCGGAGGGAGTTTACAGCTAAAAAAGCTGCCCTATAAAAACCCGACGGGTCCCCCTGAGAGCAGCCCCAGCTTCGGGCTCTCGATATCTGCCCTTATATATCTCAGCGGTTTGGCTGTGACATTATTAGCAGAGTCTCTGACCAGCCAAAGAGCTTTGGAGGAAATCTCCAGGGGCTTCTGGAAGAAGAAGAGGAGGAGGAAGAGGAAGGAGAAGGAGAAGACGAAGAAGAAAGCAGGGGCCTCAAGGCTGTGAGGCAGGATTGTTTGCAGCTAATGTGACGGAAAAGACCAAGCTCACTCTCACTAGCTATTTTTCAATGTCTCTCGCCCCCTCCTTCTCTCTCCTTATCTTCCTGTTGACTGGTCTTGCCCTGGCACCGTGGAATCGCGGACCTATTCCCAGTCTGTATTGGCTGAAAAAGCCTTTGTCCTTCCAGTTGGCTTGGCCCATTGACTGCTGCTCTTGGACATATGGTTCCTGTGTGCCGGTCCCAGGCCGGCCTTGCAGAAGAATGCAGTGGGTGGGGACGTGTGACCCCCCCAGCGCAACAAGGCAACAAAAACTCCCCCTTTTTAACACCTTCAAGCCTGATGAACTTAAACACTCCATTGTGGGTCTTTCTGCAGAGTCTATTTTCGCCACCAGCTTTGACAGTTAACAGAGCGAGGAGGGGGGTGCAGATAATGAAGACCACGAGGAAGGGAGGCGAAGAAAGGAGGACAGATGTGCATGCTTGCACACAAAATACACCCGTAAATTTACAGTATAAGTCCGTTTTTGTTGATGCGGCCTCCTTTCCTAAGACTCCTCTCCACCCATTTTTCTCCCTTACAAGAAACTAACGCTCCTACAGTATTCCCCCCCCTCCCTGATCTCTCTCATTCATTGTCTCTCCCTGTATCCACACCACACACACACATATACTGTTTAGCCGGACAGCTGCTCAGGCGGCGGTAATAGATGGACGCTGGGTGGTGGTGCCAGTATCTCTGATGTCCAGGCTCATGCTGGAGTGTCTCAGCATGTCTCGCTGTGATAAGCCTTTTAATTAAGTGTCTAACAAGGACGTCTAGGGGTATCCGTCGAGGGGACACGGCCGCCCATGTACAAACCCATTAACTAGAGGGCGGCCGAGAGAGATAGAGGAAGAGGGAGTCTGGGAAGGTCTCTCGTTGCCTCAACGTGAGCACAGCCACAACAACAACCACAACAACAACAACAACAACAAGGACATAACTGACCCATCCGTGCTCCGCCTACAAACAAGTTCTTCTCCAGCAACTGTTGGACAAGTGTTGGTCCATCGGGAATTGGGAATTATTGTGTTTACGGATGTTAGGATGGACTGAGAGTGGTCTTTCACCGTGCTAGCATGGTACCTCTAGCAATTGAGATCCTTCAAAACATAGTTAATATAACAAATATGTATATTTAAGAGGCTGTTGTTCGGTTATTCTATTTATTTCCAGAGAGTTTTGCTGGTTTTAAATCTGTTTATCTTGTGAAAGTCATATATATACGGCAGTTTATGGATTTGACATATATTGGCATACATGGGTTTCACTTTTACCCAACGTATATTAGTCCCATATGGACAAATATGGGATATATATATGCCAACTTGGACCAAACTAGACTTTTTTCACACACAGACCATATATTCCAGCCATATATAAATATATATCATGTAACAGTATATAATAGAAAGCATGAATGGATATGTCATATATAGGTATCCATACTTGGACACATATACACAATATACTCACCATGTACACAGTAAGTTTGATAGGTAGATGAAAACATACATGCATAATCTATGGATCACATATACTGTCTGTCTGATATATGAATCAAAATAATATAAGCCAACTTATTTGAAATCTACCTTGTTTTCATATACAGATCATATATTTCAGCCATATATAAACATATATCATTTAACAATATATAATAGAAAGCATGAATGGATGGCATATATTACTCATATGATGCTACTTTGTATGATCCATATGTCACACACAGACAATATATATGTGGTCCATATATTATGCATATATGTGTTCACCCACTGTATAGACTTATTGTATATATGGTGAATACATATCATAAGCATATATGCCCAGGATTTGATACTATATGTATGTATATAACATATTTGTACACATTTTTTACACAGTTCGAGAAATAATTAGAAGCATATATTTCCCATATACTGTATGTGCATATATCATAAAGGATCAGACATATACAGTATATCAAAATGCGTGTACATATATGCTATATACATGGCATATGTGGCATATTCACTAAGTCTGATAGGTGGCGAACACATATATGCATGACATATGGATCATGTCTGTCTGATATATGGGTCATACACATGAACACTGACATACAGTAGCATGTATGGCTAATATTTGCCAACTTGAAATGGACCTTTTTCATGTATGGAACATATTTCAGTTATATATAAACATATATTATTTAACGGATGGCATATATTACTCATACTCAGCTGTCAGTCAGTGTTTATATGCATAATCCATATATATGTGATCCATATATTGTGCATACGTGTGTTCACCCACCATATAGGCTTATTGTGTATATATATATATATATGTATTTGTATGTCCAGGATTTGATACTTATGTACGTATATGTGCACACACTTTATGATATATGTGCATATATAGGGAACGTATGAACATAAATAGGCTAGAGATACCATATGTAATCCCATATGGAGAAATAAGATATCATTTATTCAGTATAGAAGCTCAAGCTGAACTCAAAAATGCGAGCCAAACCAAAACAGCGACGCACAGGAGCGCATTTGCGGACGGATCGATGCAAAAGCCATTCCTGCCATTTTTGCAGATACCAAAACTTTATTTGCGGGTTTGTATTTGGTTCCCGGGCTTCGGCTTCTTAGGCCAATAAACAAGCGAAGCACGGTAGGCTCTTAAACCATCAGATGCCACTATTGATCATTAGACTGAGCGGCCAGATAACCTGGAGATTGCCTGCCTGCGGCACCGCGCCGATCCAATACCGGCTTCACAGGATATGGGGTTTGAATCTGAGGAAGTCTAGATCAATCTGTATAGATTGATAACAAGAGGGGAAAAATAAGAAGTCCCATTTGGCTTATCCACCCCAGTGGCTGCTTGTGTGTGTGAGAGAAAGCGAGAAAGAGAGAGCGAGAGAGAGAGAGAGAGCGAGAATGAAAGAGTGGAGAGGGTTAGAGGGTATCTCCAGCACCCAAGAGGAAGGGAAGAGTAAGCGGAATGGTGCAGGCGAGACGGCGAAGGAGAAAATATGCTCCCTCTTCCTCGCGCTGCGCAATCTGTTCCGCCTACACTTGTCCACTCTTCCCTCCATCCCGTAAGAGCGGCCTTGGCGTCCGCGTCTTAAGACCACTCAATCTCCGTTCTGGGGGGAGGCTTCTTTTTTCAAATCTTAATTAAAACCGACTCCGAAAGCCCATCTCTTCCCGAGGGCAGGCCTGAAATCAGCTTAGAACAATCAGGAGGACGGATTAGGAGCCGGGCAAGAAGAAGAAGAAGGGATGGGAGGGGAAGAGAGGGAGAGGGATGGAAAGGATAGAGAAAGCCGAGAGAAATCAAACAACCTAGAGAATAGGAAAGGCAGGGGCCTCCCCATATACTCTGGGGGGGCGGTGGTCATAGAGTGGGCTCTGACCTCTCGACCCGGAGCGTCTTGCAAGATTAAGCGACCAACGGAGCTTTCGGGACAGGGAAAAGACGGTCCGAGGACAATGGCCACCAGGCATGAAGCATATTGGATTGTAATTAGGAGCCGAAAGAACATGTTGGGGCCATGTGGGAAGAAAAGGCAGTGGGATTCACAAAGGATCCCCCGGTTCTCCGGCACTTGACCGGTCCGGTTCTTTGCTGCTCCTTCTCTCCTCACACGGCCCCACGTTCTTTCTCTTTTGTGTTGGTTCCTCTTTCTTTCCTCTCGCTTTACTTTCTCACCGAGCTTCAAACAAGGGACTAAAGGACTCTGGCTCGCTCGCATGTGCCTGGTGAGAATGGCAAACAGAGACCTTTCTCCCTTCTCCTCAGAGGGTTACCCGACCCCTCCTCTCCCTCTCTCTCTCTCTCTCTCTCTCTCTCTCTCTCTCTCCCTCTCTCTCTCTCTTTCCTTGGGTTATTGCTCTCTCGCGTGTTCCCTTTTTCGCGGCCTCTCTCGAGAAGCAGAGTGAGACCGATAAGGTTAAAATGGGCTGAGAAATTGCCGGTGATTATGTGATATTGGACAGATTGAATTATCTCAATTGAGAGAGATGTGGCGGAGGAAAGGAATGAGGTAGAACCGGGGGAAAAAGAGACAGAGAGACGAAGAGAGAGGGAGCGCGGGGGACAGAATCATTTGTCAGCCTCGCTGCCAGGAGAGAAGCCACTTGTGCCAACGTGAAGAGGAAAGGGACCAAGTCTTATTTTAATGGCCTCTAAACTCCAAGCCACTGGAAGAGTTTTGCACTTTTTAAGGGCCTGGGATACAAGCCGGATCGAGCCACTAATTTGCTGGAGAGGCAGGCCCGTCGATGCTGGATGTGTGAACTTTGCGGGGACGGATTGTTCTAAGTGCCGTGCTTATTAGACCTTTTGGCTTTTGTCTTTGTACAGCGTGCTCGTCCGTACAGATAGCAGCTAGCCTGCACCGGTGCTAATTATGCCGCTAACTAATGAACACGGAGGGTGGCCTGCCTGCCTCGGAGAGTGCTAACATGACAAAGAGGCCGAGGGAAAAAAAAATATCACCCAATGTGTGCACATACAGGCCTCGGAACGCCGCGCGCCTGGCCGGAGACAGGCCATCGTCACCTCCGCGGGCAGCAAAAGCGGGTCGTTAATTGGTGTGAAAGCACACACACAGGCTCACGTGGTGGGTATCCGACGAGGCTAGCTCTTGTTAACACGATACACTAGATCATGGAGAGGTGGGAAGGAGGAGGCGAGGGGAGAGGGGGGAAAAAAGAAGGAAAAACGGAGAGATAAAGAAAGGCTTGTTTGCCGAGGACAATCGCAGTTCAGTGCAAGCCTCGCTCCGTCCCCTGCCTGGCTTGAAGGAACAGCTAATGGACCTTCCTCTGTGCTAAAACAGCAGTGTCCTCATCTCTTCCCCCCCCATCAGAGGGAAGCCTTAGGAAATGTATTAAAGTCCACATTGCCGGGGACACAAGTTCAGAAGCCCTTCGGAGGTGGCTCGCTAACCGCCGTGCCTTCTTAACACCATCGGCACCAGCACTTGTGAAGAATTCCCACTTTCCTTTTTTGCTCTAAAAAAAAAAAAAAAAAAAACCACCCCCACCCTCCTCCACCTCCTGAGCCAAATCTGCTCCTCTTTTACACTCAACCGAGCTCGTTAATAACATTAGCAAAACAAAAGCGGCTCTGCGCCAGGCTGCCACTTCACGGCCCCTGCGAAGGAGCCCGAGAGCTTGAAGAAAGAAAGGCCCCTGTGCTACAATGCGAGACCCTTTTCACACTAATTTCGAACCATGGCACTTCTCAGCACTTCCCTGGTCACTGGGAGTCAGCCGGAGGTGCACGGACGCCTGAAAAGCTAATCGGCTACCGTGGCGGATCGGTGATCCTCCCTCCGGCTCAGCTGAAAGGAACTCAGGGTCTTGCTTGATTGCCCCGCGCTTTGCTGGTCAGCCTGCTTAAGTAGCTTGTGATTGAGTGGACCATTAGGGGATCATCTATCACTACTCTGAGCTAGCTCAGTGAAAGAGCATGTCCACACACTGGACCCGGAACCCACGCAAGCGCCTGGATGGCTATTAAATTAGCCCTTGCTCAGGTTCAATGACGTAATTAGGTGTTAACGTCATCATTAGTGGCTTTATTGGGTGCACTCACGACATTGCGCTGCCACTGCTGTGCCCACAGCATAACCTTAAAGACGACGACGTGCTAAATCCGTCAATCTGCGCCAACTTCTTAAAGTATCTAAGCATCCCGCTATTCTTCCTCAAGGCTCCGGTTTTACCCAAGCCAGACGAGATGTTATTCTTACGATCCCTTTACATTCCTGCCCTGTTTTTTCAGAGGTGCTTCATAAATCAGTCTTTTATATCTTCTCAGCATGCTACCTGAAGTCATGAGCAGGCTCAGAGTGTTAGCTTCGGGCTAGCATGCTGAAGTAGAGCATCTCTCTGCCTACTGCTGTTAGTGGCTTTTCAGAAATGATGAAGAGGAAGTTTCTGTGTCTCTCTCGCTCTCTCTCTCTCTCTCTTTCTCTCTCTAGCCTGCTGCTACCCAGACTCCACACTTTACATTTTTCATTCTTCACTGACCATTACACCCCTCTCATTCTCTCTCAGGGGCAGCTGAAACCCAATAGCCCCGCGGTGCACAGAGCCTGCAGGAGCTTCCGACGGACGCCCAGCCCGGGAAAGCTGTTTCAGCCCCATACGGGGGTGAGGGAACACTCGGTGTGTTGGTGGTAAAGCCTGCTGAGGTGAGATATGAGGGAGGCTTCTTTGCAGCTGTAGCTTCATGTTGCTTTCATGCCATGCAGCTCCTCGCTAGGGGTGGCCAATGCCATGAAAGTGCTTTTGTGATCAATCACGGCATCATGGGCATCGTCAATACTCACGTATTATAGAATAAACCAGTTATAGACAGCATGTACACAGCAACAACTAGAGATGTTATAGTCACCAACCAGAGGGTCCCAATCACCGGGACGTAAATTGGAACTGGGCTGGGAGAAGAATTTGAGTCTGGGGGAAATAGCATAGAGGCTTGCATTCCCATGAGGCTCCCACGGGATCCTGAGACGCAGGGCTAACATATACATGTAGAAAGATTACTGAAATTAATAAAGGCTCCATATGGAATGATGACAATCACACGATCACACAATGATCCGGAGGCATAAGGGTTGTTTTCAGACCTGATTATTTCAGGAGAAAATCGTTCATTTGGGAACAGACTCTCAAATGTTGGATGCCATTTACAATTGTACAGGATTCCAAATGGAAGTAGACCAAAACCTCAACACAGCAGGGAGGAGTAGGACAAATGTTGGTAAATTTCGGTGGGAGCAGGCAGGAGAGGGCGAATTCCAGCAGGGGCCGATGGGAGCGGGCAAGAGGGCACGAATTCCAGCAGGAACCGACGGGAGCGGGATTAACAAATCAGTCCCTTGCAGACCTCTACAACAATCCACAATGTTTATCTGGAATTTTAAGGTCAAGACAATGTCCAGATAAAAAGCTAGAAGATCTGTTCAACAGAGCCACGAGAGCCTCATCTACAGCAACCTCCATCTACCTCCATCTATCCAATTAGGAAGTGTTTACTGATGCATCTTCCAGCCATAGACAGCACATTCCCAAATTGCACCAAGTGCAAAGTGATCTATACCAGTGTAGCAGCTTGAAGTTAGGTTTAGTAGCATTTGAGTTTGGTTGGGCATGATGATTGGTTCTTGGGCCTATATAGGGGCATCCCAGCCTTCCGATCTATGAAAACCATTGTAGGAAGCATGTTAGTTGAGTAGAGAGTTTAGGGCCATTTTTTCAGGAATTTGTCTTCCGCATTTAACCCATCCATGAAGTGAAACACCCACGTACACACACTAGGGGGCAGTGAGCACACTTGCCCGGAGCGGTGGGCAGCCTTAACCATGGTGCCCGGGGAGCAGTTGGAGGTTAGGTGCCTTGCCCAAAGGCACTTCAGTCGTTACTGTCAGTTCAGGGAATCAAACCCGGCTGGTTACAAGGCTGGTTCCCTAAGCTCCAGCCCACGACTGCCCCCTTAAAGATTAACTCCATCGTAACAAGCAGATGACGAGATTTCAGCCCCTTCTGTCTTTTTGCCATTTTGTAGGAGGTTAGCAAACCCTAGAAAACCATACCTCAAGAAGACGTATAACGGTGCTTTGACGTGCACGTATTTGGCCACCTCACTCCCCACTGCGACACAAAACCGACCAGTTGCTGCTCTCCCTTTTCATCCCCCATGTCCTGCATGTTTGCTCGCCTTATCTGCGACTGCCTGTTTATCTATACGTCTAATTACGCTGTCTCTCTCATATAATTAGCGCCGGAATAAATGGCCGTCTGCCGGAGACCCCTCCCCACCTCCTCTCCATTCCGCTTCCACATAACAAATTAAAGGAACAATGGGTGCAAATGGGCTCCTGCACCAAAGCGGATGATGGATGAGGCTGGACGCTCTCCGAGAGCTCGGCTCCCGTTCCTCCCCAGTCGCTGTCTGCGGCTAAAATGCTGCATCTGAAGAAACTTCCAGAGCTCTCGACTGCGTCAGCTTCAGAACTACTTTCCAGCTCCGTGTTTGTCTCCTGCCTGTGAGCGTACCTTCCTGTCATCATGCTAATCAAACAACTTCACTTGCTCTTTGTCTTGTCTCTCTCTCTCTCTCTCTCTCTCTTTCTGTCTGTCTTTTTTCTTTGCCTCTTTCCCTCTCTGGTTTCCTGCTCTTCCCACCTCCCCCCTCCTGATCTTATCTCTGTCATCATCTCTGAGTGACAACCCACCCCACACCAGCAACCCACCGCAAGTTTGGCTGGGGGGCAGAATTTCAAAAGGAAGCAGGTTACATCCTGTAGAGAGATGGTTCCTAATCCTGGTCCTGAAGTGCCTTCATCATTTGCTCTAACAAGTAAGCCCCTTTTCACATTCCGAACATGGCGCTTCCCTTGCATAGCTTTCAGGCTTTGCGTTATTCACATGTGTAGCCCTTAAATGGTATTTTGCTGGGGCGAATGCGTTCAAGTTTGTCACGGAAGTCCTGTTAAACAGTCCTTTAAAAGTCCTTTCATTCCTCAGGCAGGTCCGAAACACATTCCCACATGATCTTTCACATGAAATCGGAAACCTCAATCTGTAAAAAACGAAAATGTCATGCTTTACTGGCATTGCCTTTGTGCAGGAGCAGCCACGAGGTACATGTACATCACGGACGTATGCATTACTCAACTTTCCCGATAACGTATTGGCTTCTGTTCAGACACGAGCCCTCCTGGGAATCTAGATCTCAAGCCAATTGATTCCAGCGTCAATCGTGCCGGTATTTTAACTCGCGCTTAAAACCTTCCCGTTTAATTACCATTAGATTCCCGAATAAAAGTTCATGTCTGAAGGGGGGGGGGGGCTGTAGACTCCCAGGACAACTCCGAAATAGGCCTGTTAATTAGCTGATTAGTTGGATCAGGTGTATTAGAGCCGGGAGCCTCAAGATATTCCGAGACAAGGCATTTCCAACCACCTTTCGGGGCAGTAGCTGTGGTTCTTCAAAGGTGGGGCACTAGTGAAAATGAGAGAAGATAAGGAAAGAGTGGGTGTCATTGACCTGAAGCCTCTTTCAGACATTGATTTAATGTCAAGCCTTGCCTTCCCCAGTCAGTTTTCCAAGAATTCCTTTTTTGCTCTAAAGTGCGCAACAGCCCTCAGATCCGATCCCTGTGCCCAGCAAGAGATAGAAGAGTCTCTGATGGACTGTGACTGTTGTGACACGGAAGCATCATTTGCTGTACAGCGAGGCTGAGGTAGCTGGGTGTGTGTTTCCTCCTCTTTCCCCAGGGATCGGCAAGCCTTCCATGCCACAACAGTCACAGACCATTAGAAACTCTTCTATCTCTTGCTGGGCACAGGGATCCGCTGCCGGAGCCGGGGAATCCTTGGAAATCTCACTCGAGAGAGAGAGGCCAGGGGCGCAACCCTGGCTTTAAATCACTGTCTGAAAGAGGCTAGGGATCAAATTCAAGCCACCCTTTCTCTTGCCCGTCCCACCCTTGTAGAATCCCATGTGTCCGCAGCTACTTAGTTGCAGCTATGTTTCTGCCCTGGAGGTGTTGAAAATGGCCCGTTCCATTGTCCCTCCGGTATTTCATCCAGGCTCTACCTCGGCAGCTGGGACTTTGTTGTTCACTTTTTCCTTTGGGAAGGGAAAAAAATGAAGAGGTTTCTTCACTTTGGTACAAGGGTATCCATTACCTTCTGAGCCAAGCCGTTGGAAGTTAATCTCTTTGACCCCCACCCCCCAGTTTCGCTTCTCCTTTTCAGCCTTATGGCCCACATCTTTGTACAGGCAGCTAGGTCTGGCCACGCCGAAAATTGCCATCCCTTTAAGTAAACGGTTTCTTGTTTTATTCTGTTCCCTTGCTCTCTGGTTTCTTTGCCCTCCTCGTCTTTTCTTGACACGCTTTGCTCACTAGAATATCTGAGCGTGCCTACACCCACCCAACGATTTCAGAAATAAATAAATAAAGAAAAAGACTCCTGACTGTTTCTCATATCTCCACGGCGTTCGATAAAAATTACCATGCTCCGAGTTGGAGAGAGCGGCGGTTAAAGGCTTGATTGATGCGCTTTGACTGACACCCCTCAGTTGATAGCAAATTGGCCAGCTTTTCTCGCGGCCTCCCATCGTGGCTTTCAAATGTGAGTTGCAACATCCAAGCGATGCAGGGCCGGTCGGCGGGGGGGATTGGGAGGTGGTGGTGGGACCTGGGATAATAAAAGAGACATCTGACATGTTGTACAGTCTCCTTGACTAGAAACCCCAGCTTTTCACCTTCGCGTGGTGGAGGAGCCATGGCCAGTGTTTGCCTCCAGTGCTGTGTGTTATGCTTAATGGTTGAATCGCAGGAATAATATTTGCGCTCGCATTCCAGCAGGCCTTCCAGGGTGGAGGGCTGTGGCGTCGTGGGAAAAGAAAGAGGGAGATGATAATAAGGCTCTTCCTCTCGGTATTTCGGTGTTTATATACATACGCCGCCTGTCAAAAGCTTCATGGGCATCAAAGCTTCTTCCTAGAGCAGGTTCGGTCTGAATAATGAGGTTTTCACGTTTTACATGTGATCTAGGCCTGTCGTTTTCCCGTAATCCAATCTGATGAGTTTTTGAAGATGTTTGAAAACGTCCCAAAACTTTTGGCACACAGTGTGACTGAAGTCCTTAACGCAGTTATATTAAGCAATCAGGGATAAAGCCCAGTCAAAAGTATGGACACAAGTCAAACACAACAAAGACATCAAAACCAAAGGATTACGGAACCAGTCCAGTCAACAAGGAAGCTCTTATCATAGTAGAGCTGAATACCATTACTGAGCAGTGATTGGCTTATCCATGGCTTCGTCTATATAAGGGTAAAAATCCATATCCCCAGGCTAGCTGCTTTCCTTGCAGAGCACTTTGCTCCATCTACCAGGCCCACTAGCCTCTCTTAGTGGTGGGCTAGGGGGTGAAAGCACAGTGTATGCATGGGTTAACCAGCACTAACCATGCAAAGTTATAGGTAGCTGTATTAGGTTTTTTCCAACAGGGACTTTTATGTTGAAGAGCCTGAATACTGAATGGAGTGGTGGGTTACGTGTTAGCGCTGTAGAGGCTACAACCTCAAGTTCCTTCCGAATGTTACAGCCTTTATTGATATCCTATGATAATAATCATAATAGCAATTAATACCCAAATTCCAAAAGGAACAACCAAACACCTACCAAACAAATGAACAGCAGATCCGACTGATGGGCTGAAATGTGTAAATTAATTGACTTTTACAGAGAAACACAGATAAATTAAGATGGTATAAGGATTCCAGCTCGTTCTACGTTCTCCAACTTTAACTAAAGTCCTACTAATTATTACTAATTGGTATTGTTATTTATTATGGGGGGAACACAATCATATGCTTCAGTTTGAATATTTATATGTGTCTTATTAACAGCTCTGGAACTTTATAGCATAAGAGTAATGATAATGATGCAATCAGTGTGTCCAAAGATTGGACTGGTACCATAGACTGAAGTGGGTGGTGTTTTGAGGGACTTCTGCTGGAGCAAAACCTTTCAAACTACGCCAAAAACTGAAAAAATGGCAAATTATTAGATTTTTTTCTTTTTTCAGTTTTTTTGCCCTTTGTTCTTTTCATTCTGGGTGAATTTCAGGATAAACAGACTAAAAGAAATGGCCCAAAATGGGGGGGGGGTGGTCTGGTTCCATTGACTTACACTGAAACCTGTAAAGGTTTCGTTCCGGTAGCGGCAATATACTGTATTATGTTAAACCACGTTTAGATGTCGCATGGTCTATGCTCACTCCACCTATGGAACCTCAACTCAACTTGTGATGTCATCAAAACCTAAATAGTGTACTGAATGCCAGTTTAGGCCCGCCAATGCACTTTAAGGTTACAAGCAACATTTCAGCCTAGACATCCAACCACACCAACATCGTGAGTGGACATCAGGGGGCTACAAAAAATGAAAGAATATGAAGAAAATGAAGCCTCTTCTTAAGGAGAAATCAACCTTAAGGAACTTGGACTAGTGTGTGGAAATCAGTCCTGGGGGCGGGTGTTGCCTTGTCGTTACTGGATGATTGTTAATTAGCCAGTCAGGCTTTGACTAATAACCTTGCAAAGGGCATGCAGTTTGATAGTCACGAGAACCTCCCTGCCTAGCTTGGCCCATGTGTGCAAATGCGCCCAAAGCTCACAAGCAACAACAACGAACGAACCCTCCTTTACCGCTAGCCCTCTGTTCATGATTCATATACGAACGTTCATCTATAATTACTGCAAAGCCAACCGAGAGAAAACAAACCAAGTATCCCCAGCAGGACAAACCTTGGCCTATCCAATCCTCGCAACAGGCCCTGACAGAGGCAGCTATATCTAATATTAAACTAGCAGATAGATAGATAGATAAATAAATAAACAGTGCTCATAGCAGAAATAGGTTTTCCCTGAGCGGAGAGTATCCCTCGGCATCAGGGCCATCTTTAATACTGGGTTGAGGGACCCCGGCTTGGGAAGATAACATGAACACAGATATTGCCGCAACATGGAAGATAAATTTCAATTTGCTGTTGCTTTCTGTGTCACGGCAGGAGATATGAAATTCTTGTCTCCGAGGCCTGGAGTTGATTGTATAACAGAAAAAAAGCGCTGTACGGCCTGCCCTACCGCAGCCTGCACCCCCACCCTCCACCCCGATACCGCACACAAACCCTAACCCTTTCAACAAATGTGATGTATAGCTATAGCAAGCGGTGAGACACTTTTTTGGGGGCCAAGAAACAGAAATGCAAAGTCAAGCGTTTCCAGAAATAGTTGGACTCTTGTTTGATAGTGGCTTCCTCCCGAGGCATTGTTTTAATGAATTGATCTAAATTAACCGCGCTTGCTTCTAAGCCACCCCTCCTCCTCCTCCTCCCTCCCAAGCTCTCCCACTGCATCCCTCTAGCAGGCCGGGGAGTAAATCACAGTGCAAATACAGTCTTTAACTCAACACTGGATGCAAATCATGGGGAGATAACATTATCTAACCACTTATCTCTGGATAGCTCTCACATAACCATCACACTGACATGACAGCTGAGCTAAGAATACATAGGCATGCATAAATGTGTCGTAAAGACTACTTTAAGTCAATTCTGATGACACGTTGACGCAACACCTACAACAGTGTCTTTGGATTGACCCCCCCCCCCCCCATTTTTTGCGGGGGCAGGTATGGGATTGAATTGACATAGCATATCATAATAACAGACTTTGTAGCTTTAGCGTGTATAACAGTGAATAACTTACATCTTAAGCTGCCAAATGGTAGCGTTATGACCACTGATGGCTATTGTTATAAGTGTTTATAAATGTTCATGTACGGTTATGTCAGTTGTCATGGAGGGCTTATAGCAAGTGTTATGTCAAGCTCTACACTAAAGTGGGTTGCACTTTATTTTAGGGTACTGTTCATACAGTAGGCTACATGACACCTACATAAGCTTGTCATGACAACTGACATAACCTTGCATATGCTTAACTGGACTTTATAAATGCTTATTCCAATAGGCATCTCATCATCTGTCATAAAGGTGACTCGAGGTGATCAAAACTGGCAACCTTTAGAGCGAATGATGCCTATTGGAACAAATGAGTCGTCGTGACAAGTTTATGTAGGTGTCATGTAGCCTTATGGACTGTACCCTACATTTAAGTGCTATCATTACTGGCTAAGGGGAAAAGCACTTATAAACATTTATGCAGGGTTATGTCTGATGTCATGACAGGCTTATGAAGGTGTCATGTAGCCTTATAAACAGTACCCTACAGTGAAGGTTTTGCCACTATTGACTATTGGAATAAGCATTTATAAACATTTATGTAGGGTTATGTCAGGCTTGTGTAGGTGTCATGAACAAGTTTTACAGCTAAGCGGTGACACTTTACTGTCAGGTACTCTTCATAAGACTACATGACGCATATACAAGTTTGTCCTGACAACTGATATGACTCTACTGTAAGGCTTGACATGACGCCTACATAAGCCCTTCATGACAACTGCCATAACCCTACATAAATGTTTGTAAGTGTTTATTCCAGTAGATGTAATTCGCTATTAACGTTGCATTTGCCAGTTATCATAGTTAGCCAAACTGTTTGACAGATGAATTGGAATAAGCACTGATAAACAGTTATCTAGGGTTATGACAAGCTTATGTAGGCCTCATGCAGCCTTATGAACAGTATAGCTTACAATGAAGTGCTCTGCAGTGCCTCGTAAGTGGCGTTTGCAGAGTATGCTACATAGCTGAAAGCAGCTATCGCAGTCCTCTTGAAGCCTGCCATATATTTCCATGTTTATAGAAAGAACAGTAGATCACACAGTGTCTGAAATGACATCACAGCAAGTCTAACTTGAGTCTGATCATTTCGGCATGCGGTTAGCATGATGCTAATGGGTACAGCATAAAGCATTACTTGTTAGCTCCAGCGGAAAAGCGCTAATAAGCAACCAAGGCCGACACCTCCTTGGCACAAAACTGAGATCAGAGGAACCCTAATCTGATATAATGGTAAGAGAACCCTCTGTTGAAGGCCTACGAGAACTCGGAACCAGATTGGGCTTGATATGAGTCACTTGGAAAGCACCACGGAACAAACTGCCCATTTTAATGACAGTGAGCACACTGACCCACTATGAGATCATATCCCTCGTCTTGGTAGAGGAAGCTCGCACAATTCTTCTTTGTCTTCTTCCCCCAAGCAGCAGCAGGGGAAGGATGTGCGAGGACAGAGACGAGGAGAGAGGAAGGCGAGAACAAAACAAAAAGAGGGCGAGAAAGGAAAAGAAAAGAGGGACGGAGGAGAGGACGGCCCTGTCCCAGAGCATCGGGGCGGCTGGCGGTGGATCCTCAGAAGCCGCCCATTAGCCACGTGGGCCGCGGTCGCTAGCAGCCCGATAACGAGACACAATGCCAAACTCTTTATCTCCGTGTAGGCGCCTGGTCCAGCTGATTAGCTTCTCCTCTAATTGTCTTATTCTTTATCTCCCTGCAGTGTTTACCAGTGCTAGTGTGTGTGTGTGTGTGTTTAAGGGGGCGCCGAGGATGAATGTAGCTAAGGCCCTTGGATTCATTGTTCAATGTTGGAGAAGAAGACTACAACAATAAGATGGTGTTCAGCAAGCTGTGGACTGAGGAAGCTATTGTTCACCCAACTGCTATAGACTGTACAGTGCATTTAACACTGTGTGAGCAGTTCATGACGAATGAGCGAACCCTATATGAGACCTGGCTCCATTTAGGTATCTTAAAGTTGCCGTTTCCGGGATACAGAGATGGTAATGAGCCACCATGTTGGGAGTAACATGGTACATCTGTACAAGGACATCAACAAAACCTTGTATATCCAAAATACCAACTTCTCCTAATCTTATCCTAATGCTTTACACAAAAGTGAAGACACCGAACTATAAAATAGCACCCATGGAATTATACGGTCCACCTTAAAACCCTCCAGAATGGACCTTTACAGGAGGATGAACCAGCTTTCTTAACCTGTAGTGGAGCTGATAGAACAAGGTTTATTTCTAAGCAGGTTTGGAGCAATTCTATTGGTCGGTCCCTCATGAATATTCAATGAACTGAAAGGAGAACTAGAGCTTTTACACTGTGCAGAAAAAGAGATCAAAGTTTTTACACCACTAAATATATATTAGAGGTGGAGATATGGAGAAATATCATACTGTGGTACATCAGGAGTATATGTGGTGTATCAGGATATGGACTGTCTCAGACTCTCATCAGTTGGAGCTGTTAAGTGTAAGCCTGTAGAGTCTCTAAGACCACCAGCAACATCCATTTAGAGGGGCGTCTCTAAACTTTTGACAGCTTTTAATGGAAGTCAATGGAACCAGACGTTTTGTGTGAGCACAAGAATTAGGATATTTGGAATTTGAGGACCATATCCAGTACACAGTCCCCATAATGTGAATGGTCAGATCTGATCATTTGAAGTGCGGATTTAGGTTAGCAGCAGCTAGCAAGATCTTTCAGGACACTGTCGTACTAATGACAGATATGCAGGTCACTTACAAACATCAGTATGAGCAATCAAGTTAGGAAGGTGAAACTGGAATTGAGCAATTAGGCATGGAATGTGACTGGAAAAAAATGGGATGTAAAGGAAAGATAGACAATGATAAGAGACCATTTACATTACCCATAAGATATTTAGCTCAAATCCGATTCATAAAGATCCAGTTTAGTGTTTCCATCAGGGGTAGCATGACTTCGGATTTTTTAGAATTATATCACAGAAGGAAATGCTTTGGAACAAGTAAAATTCCGACTTTCTAAATCAGTGACAAAGTCTAACTCCACAGGTCTGTACAGCATTCCCTTTCCAGCGAGCCCTGGATGGCATTGCTAGCCTTCAGTAAAACTGACGTTACGGACCTTGGAATCTCGCTAATTTGTATCCAACCTAGGCACATCCTAGGCAGCTTTGCCCGGACCGCCTGCTCACAGAGGAGGTCTGGAAAACCAGGTAAGTTGGTAACCGACTTCAAACTTTACAGGACTATAGGAAGTTATGATCCCTCTCCAACTGCACATGAATTTTTTCATTGTAGTTTCTGGAAAAAACGGAGATAAGTATTTTGGAGTGACTCTCAATATCTGGAGGCTGTAGATTGGCGGAGAAATCCCAAACTACAAGGAGTTTTGGATGCGCATTGCTAGCCGGACATACGGATCAGGAGACTTCTCCCCTGTTGTCTTCAATGAAGCATCCATGTTGTTAGTGTCATAATCGCATGATCAGTGGCCATCAAGCTTCACAGCACATTAGCCATTTAGCTCCGGTGTGATTCGGAAAGATCCAGGTTTGTTTTCAGACAGAATTGAGAGAACGGATTTGTGCCAATGTGAATGTGGTCATAGTTGTTTATTCAGACTGTCCTCACATCTCTGGAATTGGAGCAAAGAACATTCCCAATGTTAATGTAATGAGTTTTTCCGTATCATTATTGTAATGGGTATTCCGTATCATTTTGAACCAGCCTTATCGGAATATTCACACAGCGTAAAGTCCAGCGGGATAAAAGAAAGCAAATACAATTGAGCCTGAGTTCTGATGTGACAGCGACGCTGTGATGGTCTAAAAGTTGTAGCGTGGGAAATGAAGGGGAAAGAGATAAGAAAGATTCTGGAGCATCTTCTCCACAGGGGGTAGCGCGATACTCAAAGGAAAACTGTTTCCTGACACTCGGAATTACGTCTCCCCGGATGTCCGCATAAGCGAAATGAGACGTAACGCGAAGTGGATTTGACTCGAGGCATCAACATGCCTGCTTTACCCTGAATTAGATCCTTCCTCTCCGTTTAGCGTCTCGGAGAGAGAGGGAGAGACAGAGGGAGATAAGAAGGCTTTATTTTCAGCATGCTGGAAAACAGCGCGGCATATCCGCGGCTGATCCCGCTCAGATTTGCCGCGTGTTCCAAAGTGTCCGGAACAGCTGAAGTCAAACGCTGCAACGCGCCCAGCATATGTACGCTCGGTGCGGCCTGGAGAGGAGAAGAAAGGGAAGTCTCTCTCGATTTGCTCCACGCTGTAAACAAAT
This sequence comes from Semaprochilodus insignis, assembly GCA_034552555.1. NCBI lineage: Eukaryota > Metazoa > Chordata > Actinopteri > Characiformes > Prochilodontidae > Semaprochilodus > Semaprochilodus insignis. Next base: position 30,700,664 of record CM067488.1, read on the forward strand.
CTGACCTTTAAGTCCTGCATGTGTGCGTGTGTGTGTGTGAGCGGCTACGCCGCTGGGCCTGTCGTGCCGGACCCCGCGGAGCATGAGCCAATCAAAGTGCGCCAAAACTCATCCATATCTGTGCCATGCGAGTGTCTCCTAAATAATGCAGCAGCTTCCCCGCACCCGTTTCTGCTGCATCGGCGCTATTGTGAGCCCTGTGTGTGACGAGCACACACACACTCACACACTCTCTCTCACACACACA
>CM067488.1:30703683-30723357 GCA_034552555.1 Semaprochilodus insignis
GGTGAGAGAGAGAGACAGAGACAGACAGAGAGACAGAGAGAGAGACAGAGTGAATGAGAGAGAAAGAGAAGGAGAGAAAAGGAGAGAGAGAGGGGGCGAGAGATAGAGAGAGGGGGGTGAGACAGTGAGTGAGTGAGGGAGAGAGAGACAGAGGGAGCGGTAGAGAGAGGGGAAAGGGGAAAAAAGGGAGAGAGAGACAGAGAGAGAAGGAGAAGAAAGACAAGGAAAGTAAGATGAGAGAGAAGAGAAAACAGACAATGAGAAAGGAAAACCAAACAGAGAGAGAGAGAGAGAGTAGGAAAGGAGAAAGACAGAAAAAAAGGCTAAAGAGAAAAATAACAGAAAGAGGAAGGAGACATTGAGAGAAAGAGAAAGAGAGATGAGAAGAGCAAACAGCAAGAGAGAGAGAGAGAGAAAAGGAGGAAGAGGAGATGAAGGAGAGAGAGAGAGACGATGGAAAGAAGAAGAGAGAAGGGCAGTAAGACGAGAGACAGGAAGGAAAAGGAGAAAAAGAAAAGAAAGAAAATGAGCGAGATAGAGAACAGAGGGAGAAAGAGAGGCAAAGAAAAGAGAAAGACGGATGAGAAAAAGGAGAGAGAGAGCTCAGCGCAGCGCTTCAGAGATGCCAATTTGCAGCCTTTGTCTCGCGCTGATATGGAGCGCGCGCGTTAATAATACAGCTAATAAGTGAATAAATAAACAAAATGAATAAAAGATTTTTTCCAAGAGGCGCGTGGGAAAACAACAACAACAACACACAGCAAAGTAAACGGGCCGCGAGACGACATGAGATTCACCCACATCCATCTCACAAGACACCGAGAGCGCCGAGCCTAGCGCAACAGCGCCGCCCTGCTGGCGCGCACACATACACACAGGCGCCGGGTCACCAGCACCCGTACCCGGTCCCTGTACGGTTTACAGCAACGCGCGCGACTCCTTCCTCTCTCACCCGGCTCGGTGCTGTCTGGCGCACCCGCGCGGTGCCCGGCTCTGCTGCTCTCCCGAAACTAACCATAACAGGCGGATCAGTGATTCAAACACTGGGAACTTTCACACACCGCTCCACCTTAAATGGTGCAACAGTTTAAGGTGGAACGCTGGCAAGCTGCCGGACGACAGGTCCAGAGCCTTCGAGATAACCACCCCTACTCCACGACACGGGGGCAAACATAAGCCCCAATACTGAATGAGTCAAAACAGGGTCGCGCGGGTGTCCCTCAGGACGTCTCGCGTTTGTTGCGCGGAAAGAGAAACAGAGAGAAAGAGAGAGCTTTGCGGTCGCACAAGCAAACGCACGCACGCGCGCACAAACACACACCTCAGATCGCGCTCGCGCCACCGTTTATATTTCTTTAATGCTGTTGCATTATTCCGTTTGAAAGCGATGCAGCGGTGGTGGCCCGTGAAATGATTAAGAGGTGTTGCTCTTTCTCTCTCTCTTCAGCGTGCTAAAAGCGCTCGAGCTTTTATCGCGCCTACCTGCAGAAAAGGTGCCGCCACTTCCTTCCCTATGGCTGCCTCCAGTAAAGGCTGGGGTGACTCGGGGGCAACAGTCTCCTGGAGTTAACTCTTATTGGTAGCCATTTTACGCATCTCGTTAAGTACAACTAATTTCTGCACATATCTCTCTCTCTCTCTCTCTCTCTCTCTCTCTCTCTCTCAAAGTTTTGCCCATCAGTTTTCAGTGGCAGCTCATACTCCAAAGCTGGATCGGCTTTGGATCCAGATACGAGCTCCCCAGCACCTTTAGCCAAGCGCACGAGGCGCCCAGATACAGCGTCCCTGCGGACCAAACAACCACAGAGCATCTCCAATGTTCCCTGCAGTGTTGAAACCCGAGCCAGGCACCATGATATCCAGAAAGTCCAATTCCATGACATGCACCACTGCAACATCCATTCCTCCACAACTTTGGCATCGTGACCCATGAAGCACCATCCAAACCCAACCCCTGGTCAAAGGAACATCAGAGAGATGCTGCCATCAACAACCCTGCTGGTCACCGCGATCGATTCCCAGCCCTGTTCCACCATGTGCTCCACACTTCCCAGCTTTCCCTGCCCCTTCAGTAAGGCTTGGAGAGCAGGAAACGCAGCGAGAGCATCCAGGCTCCAGCGCTAGCCGGGAACTCGCGGAGGGGCTGCTTGCTTTGACGCTGCAGTGCGTTTTTTTCTGGGGGGGTCTGTAAGCTCCAGCTTTGACTGCAGAGCTGCTGCTGATGGTGCACCCTAAAACACCACCCCCCCAAAACCGTTCCCCTAAAAAAGAAGAGACTCCCAAAGCTCTTACCTGCTCCCCAAAGGCACAGGGCGATGGCCAACATCTTCCCCCCGAAGCGTCCCTCCTGCTCGCCTCCCAGAGATGGAAAAAAGTCCCCAGAAGCTGGAAGCTCTGACCAGGCAACTCTCCGCGGTGGAGAGGCAGAAGCCACAGCCTGAGCGTACGGTCTCTCTGCGGATCCGGAGCGCGTTCACAGCATCGGTAACGGGGATCGTTCCCCCAACTTTTTCCCCTCCTCTCTTTCTCTCTCTCTCTCTTTCTTCTCTTCTCCCAGGATAATGTCGCTCCAGCTACTGTGTCCGTTCAGTTCACTCCAGCAGTGTTGCGTTGGGTTGTGTGGTGTATGTGTGCGTACGCGCGCGCGCCCCGTGTGTGCGTGTGCGTGCTCTTCGTTGTGCTGATGCTGAATGAAGCTCTACAGCCGTTTCTCTGTGAGAGCACCGCTCGTATCCACCTCCTCCTCCTTCTCCTCCTCCCCCTGTTTCGTTCTCTAGCGCGTCTTCATTTTTCCTCCCACCCGTATTCCGCCAGACCTCGCCCTCGTGCGCTAGGATTGGTCCGTGGCATCCCATGGGATTGGACGGCGCTTCGTATTCATAAGATGTCCACCAATGTTAGAGCAGGAGGTTGATTAGCGATAGCCAATCCTAGCGTAGCAGGGGCGGGGCCTGACGGAATGCGGGTGGAAAGAAATGTGCAAGGCTTGTGTTATGGTCATTATCTGAAGGCACATGCTGGATATTTGTTGTTTGGTATGTGGTGGGTTTGTTTGGTTTTGGTGTGTAGGGTGGAGGAAGGCCAGCCTATCAACCAGCCAATCAATCAATGAATCAATCAGTTTATTAATGAAGTTATTTTGTATAAACATAATGTATAAATATAGGTTTAATTTTGGGTGCAAATAGAGAGTAGAAGACTAATGTGGTGTCACGTGACTAGGTAATGAAGGATAAAGGCACAAGGGTGATGAAGAGCCTGGGCGAAAGCGACGGGGGTTTAGAGGAAGTTTGGGTGGGGGAGGGGGTGTAACAGTAGGGGGCGACTTGGCTGAATTGGACAGGGGGCACTATAACAGTAGGGGGTACTTAGTTACGGCAGACTGTGAATAAATAAACCAGAGCGAAAAATAAACAGGTGTGTTGTGGATTCCTTTAAAGCATTAAGCCCCATATAGAAATCTGATATATGCAAATATGTGTGTATGCGTATCTATCTCTCTCTCGTTCTCTCTCTCTCTCTCTCTCTCTCCCTATATATATATATTTATTATTGGACATATATTCATATATGCAGATGCATAATAAATAGCCTATACATACATATATGTTGAAATATATGTCTGGCCCTTTATGATACAATACGCACATATATATCAAAGAGTCAGACATACATTTCAACACATATGTTATGTAAACACATGCAAATATCAAATATAAGACATATATTAGACTCATAAGTCTAGTAGGTGCGTGAACACATATGCATAATATATGGATGACATATATACTGTTTGTCTGATATATGTCATGCATATATGGCTGATATCAATACTTTTTAAAGCTAGTATATATGAGTAACATACACTATACATTAATGCTTTCAATTATATATTGTTACATGTATGTGTTACACATATGAATATGACGGAAATCTATGTTCCATGCCTACTGGAAAATGGTCAATTGGTCCATGGTCAATGTTTCACATGTGTGACTAATCTAAGCTGGATATAAGGGAAATCTATACATGCTTGTGTATGTCATGTCACTATGTTGGCCATTTTTAATTCTTTGAATGCAGCAGCTCTTCATTTACGTTGTACGAATATTTCATGATGATTGGACCAACAGAGGTTCTCCAAAACCACTTGGAGCAAATCCTCTTGGCATTAACTTACATTAAAGTGGCTGTTTTGGACATACTTGTTTCTGTTTTGATGGCAACAATACATTTGATATCCATGATTTGCCACATATCAGATTTCCGCATGGGTCGCTTTTTGACGAGGCTATTGTTTGCCAGACATCTCTGCGAAAAGACGTGCAAACCCACCTGACGCTTGACGCTTTATTCCTTTCACGAGCCAAACAAAACCAATCATAGTGTATTGTTAACTGGTAACATGCTTTGCAACATCTACCGGGACGTTTTTAGGTTTCATTTCATGCTGTTGTGTTTTTTGAGCTCCTGGACTGCTTTGCTGCTGCACTGGAGCTTCAGCGTTTTATTTTAGACCAAAGGGATCCAAGAACGAGAAGAATGGAGCCTAACAAACTTCACTTCCATTCATTCGAGTCTGGAGTTTCTTGGGGTTGCGGGAATTTTAGATCAGTTATTAGCTTCAGGCACCGGCTTGTACAAAAGTAAACTCCTATAAACCTGTCAGGTTCAACTTGGCTTCAAATAACAAGCCTTTCACAGAGGAACCTTCAGCCTGACGGGCAGAACTGAAGTGCTACAACTCGGTAAATGCAGCGTTTAAAGGGAAGCAGGGATAACAAGGTTAGCCTGTTGCTTAAATAGCAGATATGCTAGCCTCTTTCCTTTGAATGCCACACTTGCTGCAGCTTCCATCAGGCTGAAGGTTATTCTATAACACTACATTACTGATCTGTATTTTGTTCTTGTTCCTGGGTTCTAAGTGTGTTCTCTTAATCCCTTAGGCCTACGATGTACTGAAAACGCTACTGGTCCTTTGGTCAGGGCAACAATGCTTTCTCTATTATCCAGAACATCTGCGATACATTCAGTAGTGATGAGTAGACTTCAAGTTGCTTCTGGAACTCTGAGAACTCTCCCAAAGTCTATAGAACTGTTCTTGAATGTTCTAGAACCTTGGATAATTGTTCAGAACTTTCTAGAACTGTCTGGGACTGTACAGTAATGTACACAGCGGTATTAATACAGGTGTGTTAAACAGCCATTTCAGTTGCTGTTCCAGCTGAGCGAGTGGATAGTGGAAGTGAGTGGATAGGTAGTTTAGAGGCATCAAGAGTCTGCAGCACCCGGCAGACGCATTCTGCTCCGTCTGTGGAGCAATTTATCAAGACCAGAGTGGAACAGTACTCTGTGAAAGCATCTGCTAAGATGTGCGAGGCCTACAAAGCATACTTCGGCATGCCTGTCGGGGGCCAAGACAAACCGTGGGCGGTTCGTTTCACATGCGAGCACTGCAGGAGAACTCTTGAGGGTGAGGTGGATGATTGCTGCTCACTTAGATGGCAGAATTTTGTTCTGTAAAGTTTTAAGGATTCACTGAAGACATGTTATTGAGACATTAGTCAGAGGTTTTGATGTTCTAGCCAAACATACACTCATCATCAGAAGAACAGCTGCACAAATAGCTGCACCCAGAAGGAATCAACCAACAGGAATGAAACTTGGTGTGTAGGTTTGACATTGTGAGACATGCTAATGATTCAAATTTGACGCTCGGCTACGCATGTGACGTGAGCAAGAACGGGCCTTATCTCTGTACCCGGCTGACCCAACAGCCACGATTACAGATGTTCAGTGAGCAGTGATGTCCTCCATGAGTCATCCTGTTAGTGCAGCACCATTGGCAGACGGCTGCACCACACAGGACTACATGCACACGGACTGTTACGACGACCAATGAATCGGTGTGTGGAGGCACCGTGGTCAGCGCCAAGATGAACAGTTTGTTGTCACACCTCACACGTCCAGAAGGCCTAGTGTCACTCCACCTCCACCCCTATCGCACCACCTGCAGGAGCTGTGTGAGGATATTCAAGCTGCATGGGATGGATTATCACAGGACACCATTAGGAACCTCTACAGCTCCATGCCGAGATGTCTGGCACGTTGGGTTAGCAAATGTGGCGGCCCGACGTCATACTGAGAGACACTACTCCTGTATGTGTAGGTCAATAAATATTGATCAGCACTGCAATCCCACACTTCCTTCTGGGTTACTTCTACTTGAGTCCTTATTTCACTGAAGTAATGCACTGTCCCCGGAAGTTTCAGGCCGCTCCTGCTTATCTCCAGTTCAAACGCACCTGATTCAATTCATCAGCTCGTTCTCCAAGCCCTTCACGAGCTCGGAATTGGGGTCTTAGAGCACTTAAACATGCAATTCATGGGGCTCCAGCACCAGGACTGGAAACACTGCGGCAACAGAAGAGTTCTCTTTCATGTGTTTTTTGTGCTTCACTGTGTTGATTGCAATCAGCTGGGTGATAGAAGATCAATGCCTTCAGCCAGGTGCGAATGACATCAGCCACGTGTCAGACGCTGGGCTATTAAAGCACTTCCACATCACACGGAGAATGATTTACAGCGCTTAGGACGAGGACCTGTCAAATTGCACGCTTGTGCCAACAAGCCGGCCTTAGACATTCTTCTATGGATGTGAATCGAGAGCTATTAGCCCCAGAAGGTTGATCCTACACTCTTAAAAAACAATGGTTCTTCAAGGGTTCTTTAGTCAAGACAATGGGTCTCATTCACCAACCGTTCTTGAGAAGGTACGTCTTCTTAAAACCCGCTTGCACGGTTTTACAGGAGGTTTTCTAATTTGGGATTTGTTCTTAGGGAAGCACAGAACCTACACACACTCAGAAGCACAAAGGTTCTGCGGTTTAAACACGTCAGGAACCCCATGTGGACGTTTCCTTAGTGCCCTTCTCAGGAACAAATTTAAGACAAAGCCAGCTTTGGAAGATATTGGTGAATGAGGCCCAATGGTTTGACCAAGAACACTCAGAACCAAGAACCATTTGCATGCTTACGTGGTTCTGTGCATGGGGAAATGGTTCTTAAGATTGGTTCTTGTACTGTTATAACCTTGACATCATAACCATAGAAGAAACATTTTAGGTACTACAAAGAAGAACCCTTTTCTAAAGGCTTCTTTACAGAACCGTATACATCACATTCTCCGTCAATCTAAGGAACCATTTCACCATGCAAAGAACCATTTAAGTGTAAAAACAGAACTTGTGGTTCCAAACAGAAGCATTTCCCTCACCTAAAGAACCCTTGTAGAACCACCTTTTTTAAGAGTTTAAGTCAGGACCATTCATAAAAGTATTTAAAGTATATTTAATTTATGTATGCCGGATCCTCATCACTCAAACAGCCCTATTATGGAATTATTGGATTACTGCAGTTATTGAATTTCAGTTGTTGGCTTCTGTTGTTCATCTACTTCTTATTACAATCAGCTGCTTTCAGATAAAGTTAATTTGGGGTTATAAGGTGTTATCCTCATGCTAAGGCTTTAAGTCCTTTACAGGTATGTGCTATTTTAGCCAAGCTGCTGTCAGACTAAGGTGTCTCAGACTAAGACTAAAGTTCTCTGATATTGGTATTTTTGTAGTGCTCTCATTCATTATTCCAGAGTTTGTAGCAAAGCTAAAGTATTAATGTAGATTAAATAATCTGAGCAAGCAGTAGGACGTCCCTTCATGGCATGTGTTTTTCAAGCGATTACTACAAGGTTCTTCTTCCATCATGGAGAACATCCTGTGGATATGGATAATTAAAGCTATTACTATTAAAAATGGCTCTAAATGGCTTTAAAGTCATAGCACATTTTAGGTGCTGCATAGAACCCTTTCCACTAGGGCTGGTACTTCATGTATGTAAAAACAGGTTAGCGTTTGAAAAGGTTGTTGAGTTATTAATCAGTTATTACCGCTTATTATGCAGTAATAATTCAGTAATTACTATGATTAGTTTCTTAACTACTGTAAAACAGACATTTCACCTATATAGCTATGAATTTGAGGGATTTGAATTGTGGGCTTATATTTGAAGCACTGGAATTCCCACTGTAATGAACTGTAAACTGTAATGAAAAGCAGTTAAGCGTTTGAAAAGCTTGTTGAGTTATTAATCAGTTATTACCACTTATTATGCAGTAATAATTCAGTAATTACCATGAATAATTAATTAACTGCTGTAAAATGTACTTTTAACCTATATAGCTATGAGTGTACGGGATTTGAATTGTGGGCATTGGAATTTAACTGGATTGATTCCAGTTTGGTTGCAACGGGGTCAAGAATTAGCTACAGTATTTTCAGCTAGGATAACAGTACGGATGAACAAAGGGCATCTTAATGGAATGAGTCTGGAAGGTGCTTTAAATCTAATGCCCATTTTCACATACTTCAGGTGTTGATTGAAGCTTTTGTTGACTGAAACAAGGAGGAAAGACATAACCAGCTGCAACATACAAGTCTATAGCACGTCTACACAGGTGTGAATCTGTAGTTTCAGATGTTTTGATACTGTAGCTGCATTTGATATACCTCACTCAGCTGAACAGCTCTTGACTCAAGGAGGTGTACCCAATGAAGTGGCTGGTAGGGGTATATATATATATATATCGTCATTGTCCAAAGAAAAACATGTATCTCCATTTTGTTAATTTTTACTATTATGCATTATTTGATCACATGAGCTGACATTTACATTGTGTGAAAATTTCATGATGAATGGACCAACAGAAATGGCCCAAAATCACAAAAAAAAGTCTGGTTCCATTGACTTACATTAGAAGTAAATTAGGTTTTTGCCTTCTCCAGTAAAGCTGCCATTTTGGAGATGCATGTTTTTCTTTGGACAGCGACGATATACATTCCCTGACTCTGGACAACCGGGTTCTTTATGGGTTCTTTTCCTAAAGACGATAGTAATAAAACCTCAAGAACTTCCGTTATGGAGAACCTCCTGTTTAAGGACAACTAAGGCTTTTAATTTTAAGAATGTCTCTACATGTCTTTAATATCACAGAACATTTTAGGTGCTGCATAGAACCCTTTCCACTTGGAGTGGTACTTCATGTAATGATAAGCAGTTTAGAGTTTGAAAAGCTTGTTGAGTTATTAATCAGTTATTACTGCTTATAATGCAGTAATAATCCAGTAATAACTAAAATTTATTCCTAACTGCTGTAAAACAGATCTTTCAGTTATGAGTGTGAGGGATTTGAACTGTGGGCTTACTTAACTGGGTTAATTCCGGTTTGATTGCAACGGGGTCGAGAAATTAGCTGCAGCTAGGATAACAGTACAGACGGACAAAGGGCATCTTAATGGAATGAGTCTGACAGGCGCTTTAAATCTAATGCCCATTTTCACATACTTCAGGTGTTGATTGAAGCTTTTGTTGACTGAAACACGGAGGAAAGGGTTAACCGGCTACAATATACAGGTCTATAGAACGTCTACACAGGTGTGAATCTGTAGTTTCAGATGTTTGAACACTGTGACTTCATTTGATATACCTTACTCGGCTGAACAGCTCTTTAGGAGGTGAATTAGATGTGTTTAAGGATAGGAAACAATAACATGGGGCTGCTGTGGCCCCCCCGGGACCTGAATTTGACACCTTTGCTCTATAAACACAGCAGCTCTACACCAACCGTTAGCATTATGCTCAGTAAACAAGAGCATCTTCGGTGTGAAGTCTACCAAGTCGCAGCCGAGTGTGAGCGAGACGTGTGAATGAACGCTACTCGGGAGTCTCGGCTAATCCTGGAGTGAATCCTAGAAAAGAAAACAAACAGAAATCAGGGGAGGAAAAAAAAGCCAGGCATAACATCTAGGACGGCTCGTCTAGGAAGTCTTTTGAAGGCATAAATTATTAATATGAAAATAAAAGAGTTTTTTTTTAAATGTTTATTAATAATAAATACCGTTTGATATTTACTAAACTGTTCCGCAGGAGAAGGGGAGCGACAGTAAAGACGTCGTTTGCATGGTAATTGTAAGGAACGTTATAAATTAGGCATGAGCTGGAGTTATATGGAAATGCGACTCCCCGGGAAATGAGAATATTTTAACTAAATATTATCTCAGTCCCCATTTGACCCCAGGGTCAATTAGAAGAAGGAACGCCGATGCCGGCGAACGTGGGGGTCGGGAATTAAAACGGGAGCTTCCTCTCCTGCCTCATTTGCAAGGCTGATGCAAAGTTAAAGTGAAACAAGTGTGTTGTCTCCAGATTGCGGCCTAATTTGACAGACAGGATGCTGAAGAATTGATCAGGACCTGAGCCTGACAGCCAAGCTGGAGCAAAGCCACCTGAAACGGGGGCCACTTGGGCAAACAAGCGTGGACAGGCCTGCCTTTATGTACTCTAGGGCTTCTGCTGTTAAGGGCAGCTGCTGTAATATAAGAGATGCTGAATTAAAGCCTCTTAACTTCAGCCTACAGTAATGCAATATCTCACTCATCTGCTGTATGTTAATGATCGGCTAAAAGCTGTAATTGAGAGTTTTGAAGGTAGAAAATATTGTAATATTAGAGTATTAATACAAACAAATGAATGCCACTAAACGTGATGTGGGTGTTTGGTTTGGGCTGAAATGACCCATATAACATATAACCTGCTGAAGGCTGAATAGACAGATACACTATATGGCCAAAAGTATGTGGACACCTGGGCTTGTTGGACATCCTTTTCTAAAACCATGGGGATTAACACGGAATTACCCTTCTATAGCACCTTCCGGCTTTCCACAAGACCTCTGAGAGTAGGAGTAGGAGTGGGAAGTTGTGCCCTGGCACTGATCACGATCAACATTCCAGTTCATCCCGATGTGTTCAGTGGGCAGGCCACTGGAGCTCCTCCACACCAAACTCCTCAGAGCATGTCTTTATGGAGCTGGCTTTGTGCACAAGGGGTCACAGTCATGCTGGAACAGGAAAGGGTTCTTCTCCAAACTGCTGCTACAAAGCTGGAAGCATATGAAGAGTCTGGAATGTCTTTGTGTGCTGTAGCACTAAAATCAATCTTCACTGGAATTAAGGGGGTGAGCCCAAACCCCTTGGACACCTCCTAGGCTGTTATCCCCCCTCTGCCAAACTTTGGCACAATGCATTCCGGTAGGTAGTTTTCTGGCTGATATTCAGTATTCACGAAAGGTCAACTTAAGTCAGAACTCATAAATCATAAAGTTAGTCCTGCTAACTTTGACTGAATCAACCAACATATAGAAGATGTTGTAACAAGTGGGTAAGTTCTAGGACCAGGAGTAAACTGAGGTGTTGCTAGAAATTAATGGGAGTCTAGCACATAGAGGAGTGTGGGTCAGTATGGCTGTGGATTAGAGCTTGGGGATCTGCCCTGAGTGAGGACATGCAGTTTGGTGTCTGTAGGTTAAAGGAAACAGTTCCTTTATGGGAGTGCAAATGAATGGGAGTCTATGGGAGGAAATAGTGATGGGGGAAATAAGCAAACAGACGAGTGTCAGTCAGAGCAACATTGAATTTGTGGTTAAAGGTCACCCTAGAGATTGTGTATGCAAAATCGTGTCTGTCGGTTATGCAGAGGTAACAGTAGATGGCCATGCACTTTTCCATAGCATTCATTCTCAATGGGAATAAAAAAAAAACTTGGAATTTGACTAATTTTAATTAGGCTCCGCAGATGGTGCTGCACAAGGATGATGGGAATGTATAATATAAATCCCTGCGGGGTGTGAGTGACGGGATCCATAGATTGCTACAGTGCAGGGAATGTCTCGTTCCATGTGTGGAAAACGGCTCTAGAGCAGATGTTAATGATTGGCTAAAAGGAGTGACTGCATTTGTGCGTGCCAAAGACCATAGTGTGAAGGAAGTAGCTGAATCTGCAGGTGTATGGAAGCGTACGGTCATACGGGTCTACCAGCAGTGGCTAAAATCCCAGTCTACAGGGAATTCTCCTCGGAATTGTGCCAGGGAAGGCATCCACCAAATCTGGCCCAACTACACAACTCGCTGATGCAAGAGTGTCTGAACATTGATGTGGCCTACATCCAGAAACTTGCCAAATTAAATCGGGTGGCTCATTTTTTGTCTGGCAATTTCATGTATATGTAGTCAGCTATATTTGGATATACACATATACACCATTACGTTGAGACTTCCACAGTTTTCCGACTTTTGACGTGACTCCTCAAAGCACACCAAGCCGTTCACTCTGCTGAGAGCTGGCAGGAGCCCAGATGCTGGTGCAGGCTTCCTGAAGGGAAGAAGTGGATGTGCTCCATGCTGCTGTGGCCAGAGTTCCTTCACTGTCAGCCCGGCCAAGCGCCCACTCCAACAGTCCAACATCTGCTCCGTCTCAAACAGTATACGGGAGGCGCTCTCAGATCTACATCCCCCATAACTCTGAATACCTACAGTCATAACTCATCTCAGCATACCTGTGCCAGGCACGACAAACATGCCACACGCAATCCAGCCAACATATGGACAGTTCATATACACACGCAGACGTAATGTGGGTGTTTGGTTTGGGCTGAAAGACCCCATATAACATATAACCTGCTGTAGGCTGAATGGGCAGATACCTTATATGGCCAAAAGTATGTGGACACTTGTGCTTGTGGGATATCCCTTTCTAAAACCATGCGGATTAACAGGGAATTACCCTTCCTTTGCAGCTAAACTGCCTCCACTCTTCTGGGAAGGCTTTCCACAAGACTTCTGAGAGAATGTGGGACTTCTGTGGGAATTTGTGCCCAGGCATTAATGTTGGATGAGAAGGCCTGGCTCACAACCAACATTCCTGTTCATCCCAATGTGTTCAGTGGGCAGGCTACTGGAATTCCTTCAAACCCAACTCCTCAGACCATGTCTTAATGGAGCTGGCTTTGTGCACCGGGACACAGTTATGCTGGAACAGGGAAGAATTCTGAATATGGAAGCATATGATGGGTCTGGAATGTCTTCGTGTGCTGCAGCATCAACATCAATTTTCACTGAACCCAAGGGTCCGAGCCCAAACCCTGGAAACCTCCCAGGTTATTATTCCCCCTGTACCAAACTTTTTTCAGCTATGCAGTCCGGTAGGTAGTGTTCTCCTGGATTCATCCACCAAACCCAGACTACTCCATCAGACTGCCAGATAGTGAAGCTTGATTCATCACTCCAGTGAACATGTTTCCACTGCTCCGGAGTCCAGTGGAAGCACCTTACACCACTCCAACCAACGCTTGGCATTGTGTATAGTGATCTTAGGCTTGCATGCAGCTGCTCGGTCATGGAGACCCATTTCCTGAAGCTCCTGACACTCAGTTCTTGTGCTGAAGTTGCTTCCAGAGGTAGTTTGGAACTCTGTAATGAGTGCTGCCACAGGATATACCATTTTGAGCCACTCCAAGGTGCTTGAAGCAGTTTGTGTGGTCTGTTAGAAATGAGTATGGCTGAAACACCAGAACATAATCATTAGAAGAGGTGTCCACATACTTTTGGACTATTGTGCGCATGGAAACAGTTTTCACGGCATTGGTTTTCACGACATCACAAGAACAGTGATGCACTGTTTCTGCAGCTTAGTTTCCATATATAGGTTGTTTGGACGGGGCAGTAAAGGGTACATTAACAATGTTTGCATACCGTGTCAATCTGTTACATTATAAATAATTTGAATATCAGACAAAGATGACCAGCAGCAGGACAATGATACAAAGCACACCAGAAAGTTCACCTCTAAACGGCTAAAAAAAATTAAAAACTTGGTTTTGGAGTGTCTGGACTTAAATCAGATCGAGATGCTGTGGTGGCATGACCTTAAACAGGCTGTTCATGCTCCAAAACCTTCCAATGTGGCAGAATTCAAACAATTCTGCAAAGAAGAATGGGCCAAAATTCCTCCACAGAGATGTGGAAGACTCATTGCCAGTTATCGCTTAGGTTATAGCTTAATTGCAGACCAAAGGGTGGCACGAGAAGTTATTAGGCTTGGGGAGCAATTACTTTTTCACATAGGTTGGTTTGGTTTGCTTTTTTCCCTTAATACATGAAATCATCATTGAAAAACTGCGTTTTGTATTTACTCGGGTTATCTTTGTCTGATGTTCAAATTTGTTTGATAGTCTGAAACATTTGAGTGTGAAAAAAAGAAATATGTAAGGGGCAAATACTTTTTCACAGCACTGTATGTATATAGAGTGCAAGCAATGCTTTTTATGAATGTATTCCCAACACAGTAGTGCTCAACAAGGTCTTAACATATGTAGAGCGTCTTGAAGCCTGTCGGAGGAGCGTCCCAGGTGGCTGCTCTTGAAGCGCTGTGAGAGAAAGCCAAGGCCTCGTTTTACTGCTTTTTTAACATGCCGCTGCTAATTTTGACCCATCGCTCAGATATGTGTGTCGCACTTCCCTGAACTGACCGAGGGCTGGAGTGGACAACAGGAAACAAGATTTTTTAAATATTAATGTAAAATCAATAATGTAGACTTTACTGATTGTTTTGGCTGGTCCAGATTTAAACCCATTTCATTTCACTTTAACTGCTAACAACTAAAATTTTCCAGCTGTTTTTCCAGCTGTTTGAAGCCATTAGTACTGATTGGAACAATACTGGCTCTTCTTTCTATAAGAGAGTTTCTGCGAATTTAACCCAACGAACATCACTTCTGTATAAATCAACTCAAGGAAAACCCCCCTCCCTGATCTCCACTCCCTGTCCATCTTATCAGCTCCACTGACCATATAGGACACTCTGTAGTTGTACAGTTCCAGACTGTAGTCGATCTGTTTCTCTGTTTACTGTATTACCCTGTTCTTCAATGGTCAGGACCCCCACAGGACCACCACAGAGCAGGTATTATGTGGGTGGTGGATCATTCTCAGCACTGCAGTGACCCTGACGAGGTGGTGGTGTGTTTGTGTGTGTGGTGCTGGTGTGAGTGGATCAGACACAGCAGTGCTGCTGGAGCGTTTAAACACTGTGTCCACTCACTGTCCACTCTATTAGACACTCCTANCCTCTAAACGGCTAAAAAAAATTAAAAACTTGGTTTTGGAGTGTCTGGACTTAAATCTGATCAAGATGCTGTGGTGGCATGACCTTAAACAGGCTGTTCATGCTCCAAAACCTTCCAATGTGGCTGAATTCAAACAATTCTGCAAAGAAGAGTGGGCCAAAATTCTTCCACAGAGATGTGGAAGACTCATTGCCAGTTATCGCTTAAGTTACAGCTTAATTGCAGTTGTTGTCACCAAAGGGTGGCACAACCAGTTAGTAGGCTTGGGGAGCAATTACTTTTTCACATAGGGCCAGGTTGGTTTGGATTGCTTTTTTCCCTTAATACTTGAAATCATCATTGAAAAACTTTTTGTATTTACTCGGGTTATCTTTGTCTGATGTTCAAATTTGTTTGATAATCTGAAACATTTGAGTGTGAAAAAAAGAAATATGTAAGGGGCAAATACTTTTTCACAGCACTGTATGTATATAGAGTGCAAGCAATGCTTTTTATGAATGTATTCCCAACACAGTAGTGCTCAACAAGGTCTTAACATATGTAGAGCGTCTTGAAGCCTGTCGGAGGAGCGTCCCAGGTGGCTGCTCTTGAAGCGCTGTGAGAGAAAGCCAAGGCCTCGTTTTACTGCTTTTTTAACATGCCGCTGCTAATTTTGACCCATCGCTCAGATATGTGTGTCGCACTTCCCTGAACTGACCGAGGGCTGGAGTGGACAACAGGAAACAAGATTTTTTAAATATTAATGTAAAATCAATAATGTAGACTTTACTGATTGTTTTGGCTGGTCCAGATTTAAACCCATTTCATTTCACATTAACTGCTAACAACTAACTTGGCGAAATTTTCCAGCTGTTTTTCCAGCTGTTTGAAGCCATTAGTACTGATTGGAACAATACTGGCTCTTCTTTCTATAAGAGAGTTTCTGCGAATTTAACCCACCGAACATCACTTCTGTATAAATCAACTCAAGGAAAACC
The DNA here is from genome assembly GCA_034552555.1 of Semaprochilodus insignis. Classification (NCBI taxonomy): domain Eukaryota; kingdom Metazoa; phylum Chordata; class Actinopteri; order Characiformes; family Prochilodontidae; genus Semaprochilodus; species Semaprochilodus insignis. The sequence continues at coordinate 30,719,677 of CM067488.1, forward strand.
CCCCTCCCTGATCTCCACTCCCTGTCCATCTTATCAGCTCCACTGACCATATAGGACACTCTGTAGTTGTACAGTTCCAGACTGTAGTCCATCTGTTTCTCTGTATACTGTATTACTCTGTTCTTCAATGGGCAGGACCCCCACAGGACCACCACAGAGCAGGTATTATGTGGGTGGTGGATCATTCTCAGCCCTGCAGTGACACTGACGTGGTGGTGGTGTGTTAGTGTGTGTGGTGCTGGTGTGAGTGGATCAGACACAGCAGTGCTGCTGGAGCGTTTAAACACTGTGTCCACTCACTGTCCACTCTATTAGACACTCCTACCTTGCTGGTCCACCTTGTAGATGTACAGTCAGAGACGATAGCTCATCTGCTGCTGCACAGTGCAGTGTTGGTCGTCCTGTAGTCCTTCATCAGTTGACGCCGCCCCTCAGAACTCTGCTCACAGGACGCTGCTCACAGGACACTGCCCTCAGTACGCTGCTCACAGGACGCTGCCCACCGGACGCTGCCCATAGGTTGCTGCCCATAGGACGCTGTTGGCTGGATAGTTTTGGTTGGTGGACGATTCTCAGTCCAGCAGTGACACTGAGGTGTCCAACTGCACTGCTGTGTCTGATCCACTCACACCAGCCCCACACACACTGACACACCACCACCACCACGTCAGTGTCACTGCAGTGCTGAGAATGATCCACCACCCACATAATACCTGCTCTGTGGTGGTCCTGTGGGGGTCCTGACCACAGGGTAATACAGTATACAGAGAAACAGATGGACTACAGTCTGGAACTGTAGAACTACAGAGTGCTCCTGTATGGTCAGTGGAGCTGATAACATGGACACTGAATGTAGATACAAGGTGGTGGTCCTCCTCGTCGGGGATTGCCCCCTAAATAAAAGGTCCAGTTGACAAGGACATGTTGAAAAGACTACTGAAATAGGGGCCTTTGGGATCTACATGTCACTTCTGATTAGTGCTACTTCCTATCTTTGATGTCTTCACCTCATAAGAGCGTGTCCAGAACCAGTTTTGACTGGCACTACATTTATATATGACATCATCTCCAAAGGTACGGTATCCAGGCCCGACGATGGCCACGACAGCTATAGGATCCGGTTCACAAAGAGCAGCAAACGGCCAGGGAAAGTCGATGGCACGTTGACCACCTTAATATCAAAGTTCCAGTCGTGCCACCCATGAAAACAGCATTTCGCTGTAATCAAACCCCTCCTGGGGAAGCATGATGAGGATATGGTTGCACCGGGGTCAAGGGTATGACCCTACTGTGGGTATAGGGTCCACTGGAAACGTCTGTATTACGGAAATGTGACCACTCTGAGCAGCTTCCCTTTACAGGACTTCTAAAGTTGACGTGGTCGTATTCTTAGCCTGGGGCATGTCACAATCATGAATTATCCTCCACTGCAGAGAGTATCAGGTGCCATGGAGATACATCTGTACGGTAAATGTCTTATTGCTGGAGGATTATGTCGTTGCAGTGGGAAAAGAGACGAGGCGGTCATATTTTGCCATTCGGTATATTTTAAAAGGTATATGTTTTATATCCGCTTTAGCTGAAATGGTTATTGTTCTGGACAGTGGATTTTATGGACGTGGAAAAAAGGTGGAATAGTTTTCTTTCAAATAAGAGTTTCTCTTTGTGCTAATGTTCCCCCAAGACCGCTTCTATTAATATCACAATACAGGCGTGTACACAAGAAGAGAAAACAGGAAATACTTATTGGCCATTTTATCGGAAACATCTACCGTGTAGGTGCACCTTGTACGTTTAAGGTTCTAATCATTTCTGGCCCCATTCAACAGTGGCAAGAGACTACCACTGGACCACCACTGATCACCAGGTGTGATTTGGCTGTTTGATCATTCTCAGCACAGTGGTGACACTGACATGGTGGTCAAGCACAGCAGTGTCACTGCTAGCTCGTCCACAACCCAAAAACATCTAGCTAGCTGTGGTCCTCTGGGGAAACCTGACAACTGAAGATCTAAAGTCTAGGACTTGGTAGTGGTGGTGTAGTGGGTAGCACTGTTGGCTCACAGCAAGAAGGGTCTGGGTTCAATCCCCGGTTGGGGTGTCTAGGATCTGCATGTTCTCCTCGTGCCTGTATGTTCCCCCTTTGGGTGCTCCGGTTTCCTTCCAAAGACCAAATTGGAGATACTAAATTGTTTATGTCTGGTTGTTGATGGACTGATGGCTTGACCAGGGTGTTTCCTGCCTTCTGCCCAGTGAATGCTGGGATAGGCTCCAGCACCTCCCCCACGATCCAGAAGGATGAAGTGGTTTAGAGGATGAGTGAGAGCCCAGGGCTTTAAATGTGAGAGAACCTGGATTTGCTCTAGGGGGGAAAAGTTAATGTAACTGATTGGCCACGTAGGATCATGCCTGCAAAGCCCAGGACTGGAAACTGGATTCAAGGTCCAGATTTGTAGACCCCCACAACAAATTGTGTATTAACAGATGAACTTGAGTGTTTAACTAAACACCCACAAAATAATTTTCTCCATGCCGCAGTAGAACAAGGAGAGTTCAGTACAGAGAACTGACCTACCACGACCCTCAAACACTGTTGTTCCTCCTTCGGATACAAATCCTGCATTTCCGGTCGATTCCTAAAGTCCTAAACTGTTACAGAGCAGACTCATTAATATTTACACCCCCAACATTTACATACAACCACAACGGAGCTACAGAACCAACATGGTGGACTACGTGAAGAAATCCAGCGTTCCCGGCTTGGAAGGGGATGTCAGCACTTTTCATTCCCTTCCCAAGGAACCCAACTGTCAGCAGTACATGGTTGATGTTCATCTTTAAACCAGCCTTCCTATTCACTAGCTTCTTAATCCACCTTAAATGCTGCAGCTTGTACAGGCGCCAGAATGTTCTGCAGCACCATTTAAGGTGGAACGGAAAGGAAACAAGCTGGAGAACAGGAGCTTCAGCTCCCACATCTTTAACAGGATCCCGGACAACTGTAATCCTGCAGTCTGCACATTTCACTCCGGACAGTTTCCCAAACCTCTCTGGATGATATGGAGCAGCTCCGCTCAGCGTTTGACCCTGAAGAGACTGAAGAAAGGAGCAGCTCCACCTTTAATAGCATCCCAAGAGCAGCCTGTAAGTAGCAACCATGCTGTTTGATTGTATCCGTGTTTGCCGGTTGAAGCAGATCATCTTAAACTGAGAGTTCCATAGTGAGGAACAACTTTAATCTACTGTGTGTTGATGTCCAGATGGAAAGCCAGTAGCTAGTATAGCTAATGTTAGCTACTAGCATTAGCTCCAAGTAACTAGCATAGCTAACTAAATAGTATGAGGGCGGAGCTTATTTATACTAAGGCTCATTTTTTTTAGTCTATTTCCACATGATGCTTCTGTGTGATCATCACGGGTGGACTCTCACTGTAAACCAGCCAATCAGAGCAGAGCTCATCTGATTGTTCATGAGCTCACCAAACAAGGGTGAACAACTTGTTTCGATCTAGGACCAAATCATAGGGTGGAAATGGGCACAGTGTAGTAATGCTTGTGGACGTTTTTCACCTCCACCAGGTTTCTAACATGTAGGCATCTAAGTAAAAATGCAATGCAGTAATTTTGTTGGAGAGAGGGAGAGGGAGAGAGAGAGAGGGAGAGAGGGAGAGAGGGAGAGAG
>CM067488.1:30723437-30753636 GCA_034552555.1 Semaprochilodus insignis
GAGAGAGGGAGAGAGAGAGAGGGAGAGAGGGAGGGAGGGAGGGAGAGAGGGAGGGAGAGAGAGAGAGAGAGAGAATCCTGAGCGTGTTTGCTGACCCTGACCAGCTGTTGGTGCTGGTTTGGCGTCATCATCAGGGCATGGCTGGTCTCTCTGTAAGTCCAGCGCAGTGTGTCCTGCTCTAATCCCACAGTGAGCACTCCCAGATGGGCCAACAGATTTAGATCAGCCGCTCGGACACGACCGGCTTCAGCAGACCGGAAACATCTCTGCCGCCCTCAGACCGGCACACATCTTGGCCAGAAGACACTGATTGCTTAGATTGAAATGATCATTGCTAGTGGTTCCCTTTTTGCACTTCCTGGTCAAAATAAATTGCTGTTTATATGTAAGTAAGTAATTAATTAAGAGGTTTTGATTGGATAATTACTGAGTGATTAACGCGTTTCAGCTGCAGCAATTTATTTAACCCCTAACTGATGCAGTGAGCAGCTTCTCATTCCTTAAACCGCCATGTGAACGTGGACATGGAAAAGATGCTACAGTGCTCCAGAAGGGTCAAGCAATGACAATAACTAAGGAGAAGCTGGAATGACTGGAATTGGGTCCAGAATTGTCCAGCACATTATTAACTCCTGGATGGAGAGTGGAAAACCAGTAACTTCATGGAAGAAATGTGGTCAGAAATATCCTGAATGACTGTGATCGGATCATTTGAACTTCCGGTGTAAACTAATCCACTTCAGTTTGCTGGGGAGCATAAAGCCTGGGCTCTGGACCAATGGGGAAAATGTCATGTGGACTAATGAGTCCAGACTGACCCTATTCCAGAGCGTCCAGTGTATTGGCATCAAGCAATGAAAACAACTACAAAGAAACTGGAATGATTGGAATTGGGTCCCGAACTGTCCAGCACATTATTAACACCTGGAAGGAGAGTAGAGAACCGGCAACTTCACAGAAGAAATGTGGTTGGGAATATCCTAAATGACTGTGTTTGGAGCTCATTTGATCACCTAATGAGACTAATCAGCTTCAGGTTGTTTGGAAGCATAAAGCCTGGACTCTGGACCAAAGAGAAAAAGGTCATGTCGTCTAATGAACCCAGACTGACCCTATTCCAGAGCGTCCAGAGTACAGGCATCAAGCAAAGAAAATAACTATGGAGAAACTGGAATGACTGGAATTGGGTCTCGAACTGTCCAGCACATTATTAACACCTGGAAGAAAAGTGATGAACCAGCAACTTCACGGAAGAAATGTGGTCGGGAATTTCCTAAATGACCGCAATCAGAGATCATATGAACACTTGGTAAGACTAATCAGCTTCAGTTTGCTTGGAAGCATAAAGACTGGACTCCTGACCAATGGGAAAAATTCATGTGATCTACTGAGTCCAGACTGACCTTATTCCGGAGTGTATTGACATCAAGCAAAGACAGCAATTAGGGAGATGCTGGAATGACTGGAAGGAGGGGAGGAACCTGTAACTTCACGAATGATATCCTGAATGACTGTGATCGGATCATTTGAACACATGTGAACTGACCGTCACAGAGTCCTGACCTTAACCCCATTGGGAGTCTTCGTGATGTGCTGGAGAAGGGAATGGAATGGGACTATGGAATGACTCTCCCGTCGTCAGTACAAGATCTCAGCCAAACATTAATGGAGCTCTGGATGGGAATAAAGGCTGTGAGGCTGCATAAGGCTGTTGAAGCAATCCCACAGTGAATAGACACTATGATCAAAGCTGGAGGTGAACCAAGCAAATATTAGAGGGTGCGATTGGTTAGGTCAGACAGTGAAACCCAATTAAGTCCAATAGAAATGGTGTAGAATTGTTTAGAATAAAATCTGCACATTGCAGATAAGAGCCGTTTCTTTTGCGTCCCCCATAAAATTGCTATTCTGGAGATGCCTCGTTATGACAGCAGTGATATATCCAAGAAGTGGGAGATTATCACGGACAAACAGAGACAGATTACCACTTATTTGGAAGATGAGGAGGCAGAATTCTCACTGTACTTTCTAAATAGCTCCATGATCTTATGGCACTTATGCAGTGCTGTGATATTCTTTTCATGATGGCAGTAAAACGTAAGGTTGTAATAGGAAACATTGGAGATATATAACATTTTGGTTTTTCGTTTTTTGACAAAATCTGAAAGTGGATGCTGCCATTTACATTGTGTGTAAATTTCATGATAAACAGACCAAAAGAAATGACCCAAAATGACAAAATACAAAATGTCTGGTTCCATTGACTTACACTAAAAGTGACCTATATTATTCATTCTCCTGTAAGGATACTATGTTGTGGGTTTTGTTCCAACAGCAGTGATATATAGTAATAGTATGTAATAATACGTAGAAATAAAATGTCTCATATGTATCATACAGTATAATGCACATACACTCATCATCAAAAGAACAGCTGCACCCAGACGAAAGCTGTTGGGAAGGAAGATAAAGGTTACCAGGATCAATAAATGATGATAAATTTAGACTGATATGATCAATATTTATTGAGCTACACATACAGAAGTCTGTCCTTCAGTAACCTGTCCCTCAGAAGTCTGTCCCTGCTAACCCAACATGCCAGACGTCTCAGCATGGAGTAGAGGTTCCTAATGGTGTCCTGTGATAATCCATCCCATGCAGCTTGAATATCCTCACACAGTTCCTGCAGATGGTGCGGTAGGGGTGGAGGTGGAGTGACACCAGGCCTTCTGGACGTGTGACGCGTGACAACAAACCGTTCATCTTGGCACTGACCACGGTCCCTCCACACACCGATTCGTTGGTCGTCTCCACCAAGACAAAAGTGGGACTCGTCACTGAAGATGACCCGCTGCCATTCTGAGTCACTCCATGGCAGTCTGGCACGACACCATTGCAGTCTTTGGTGACGGTGACGTGGTGTTAAGGACAATCGTCGTAACGGTCTGCGCGCATGCAGTCCTGCGTGGTGCAGATCATGGATGACTCATGGAGGGCATCACTGCTCGCTGAATCTCTGCAATCGTGGCTGTAGGGTCACTCCATGCATGTCAGAAAATCCATTAGTTCTCTCTCTCTCTGGTTTGTGTAGGTCTTCCAGATCCTTCATGTCGCTGGTGCGTGCCTTCTTCTATGCACTGCCACAGAGAGCATGCTTGTAGTATCCGCACGACCGGTATGGTGCGCAATACATTGATCAGACCGTCCCGCTTCCCGGAGCCCTATGATGCTACCAACACAACAGCACGAGTCAGAATAGAAAGCACATGCAACAGTACGACATTATGTAATCAGTCAGGTACAGCGATAAGGCCCGTCCTTGCTTATATCACACGTGTGGCTGATTGTGAAACTTGAAACATTCACATGTCAAACCTGCCCTCCCATATATACAGCTCTGGAAATAAATAAGAGCCCACTCCAGTTTCTTCTTAAATCAGCATCTCCACATGTACAGCAGGTTCTTAGTGAGGAACAGAAGGTTGGGTTCTAGCTTTACTGGCAGATACAGTGAGCGTCTGGTTCATAGGAACAAGGTCAAGCAGCAAACACACAGGACAACACAGCTACAGACTGGCAGAGGGCCAAAACCACTCTCTACTGACCGTGATGAGCGCCACCTCATTCCAATGTCACTTAACCACCGTAAGATGACCTCAAGTGACCTACAGAAAGACTGGCGAGCGGTGGCTGGGGTGAAATGCACAGCGAGCATGGTTCTAAAAACAGGCTTCTGGAGGGTCATTAGTGATTTTCTAAATAAACAGATCTAAATACAATATTTGATCTGGAATTTGGGAGACGTGTTTCCAGTAGTATAGAGAATCAAACAGAACTGCTCATTTTGGTCCAACACAAACCCAGAAACTGTACAACTAAATTTTTCCAGAGCTGTATATACATTTTGATTAAACAGTAATTTATTTTGACCAGTCAGTGCAAAAAAGGAGCTACTAGCAATGATCATTTCAATCTAAGCAATCAAATGGCCAGTTTGTGCATATTCCATATCAGTTTATACCTGTAATGCCCTCACAGATATTATCCATTGTACCTGAGTGTTCTCTGAGTAGGTGCGTCTTTTGCCTGGTAGTGGTTTTTCACGTACTGTATGTGTTTTCACTATTAATACATCAAATAATCAGCTTTGATGTTACATCATATCTGAGTCTTGCTTTAACCAAACATGTCTGATCCTCTTTAACATGAACAGAAAACACTTTTGCTCTACAATGATCTATTTATAAAGGCTTATTAAATAAGGGTGATTGAAGTCGCAGGCAGTAATGCGGTGCGCGCTGCCGGTAGGGCCGACGTGTGGGATGCTAAGCGTTTTATCTCGCATTCAGAGCCGCCACATGCTTGAGTGAACACGCGTGTAACTCACTGGCCTTTCCAATTAGAAGTACGGTTATTATTACATCCTATTGATTAAGTAAGACGGCGCTGATTAACATCTTCGTTGCTCTAAATTCCTTTGCATTTATCATGTTGATAGAAGGGATGGCTCTTCGCGCCGGTTGCCATTCCACCTGTACATTCCGAAGCTTGTCCTGTTGAGAGTGACTTGCATCAGGCATTATTCAGGATAACAGCAGGTTGTTTGCTCGAGTAATTGAGGTTGCTGCAGGGCAAAACAGCAGGGAAACCACACCTGGGATTTCCCTGGCAACCCCATGGCCGTTCAATTACCGGCACAAAGTCGGACCGAAAAAATCTCACCTCGAGGGACGTCCGCCGATAGAGCGTTGCGGCCTAAGTGTTACATAACACATCGTAGCAACGGCAAGGCTAATTAAGTCAGCTGTGACATCAGGCAGGCTTGTTTTCCAGAGCTTTAGCTGTGAGCTGAAGGGCTCCTAGCACACGGAACGGGACGTGCAGCCTTTGATAGATGCATGTTGCATGTACATGTACATTTTGAGCAATTTCAGCACAACTTCACTCAAGGAGCCGTCTCTCGAGTGGGCCAGCTCCCCAGCACGTTAGCGACAATAGCTTTCTTGTGTTTTCTGCTAACTACAGGTGTTTTCTGAAGGGCTTCGGGGGTATACCTTAGGGTATCGGGGGCTTTGGCCCCGGGCGGTGAGATTGAAGAGAGACTGTGGCAGCCGCTAGCGCCGTCCAGCACTTGCTAACGCTAGCAGCGCGGCTAGCAGGCTGACAGTCAGAGGAATGGGCCGTGACTGGCTGCTTGTTTTGTGCCACGATCCCTCACCACTCACGCCCCGCTGAAAAAATAAATACTCCGGCTCGGGGGCTATAAATAATGGATGACTTGTCCGCTGTCACTTTACATCCCGCGTCATTCCCTGGCTCAGCCATTATTAGGGGCCTTCTCTCACTCTCCTGCACTCTTTCTCTCACTCTCACACCTTTGTCTTTGTTCTGCTCCGATTGCCCACACACCTCTCCGACAGGTGGGCTGTCAGTCCGTCTCCGCTTCGCCACGGGTACCCGCTGATTGCGGTTGGGGAAAGTAAAGACAAGCGTCTTGCTTTTTCTGCTCCTTTCTCTTTTTTTCCTCTCCCCGGTCTTTCTCCACTTGTTTTTTCTGGGCGAGTAGGCAAGGCATGTTTGGTTAAAGGTAAGTGCTTTGGTCTGTGCTGCTGCTCCGGTCCTGCGATTGATAGAGCGCTGCAGGGCCTGTTACTGGCAGCCTGACCCCGTCATGGTGAAGCACTCATCTGGACGGAGTCCCTGCACGCTCTGTCCACAGAAACCCGCCGTGTTAAACATTGAGTGAAGCCTGGTGAAATTTCGCCTCGGGGCCGATGGAGAGAGCCGCGCGAGAGACGGCTGAGCGAGAGAGAGAGAGACAGAGACGGAGCCCAGGCCCACCCTTTCAACAGAAGACATCATGGATTATTCACGTTTGCAGCTGCGCTGATGAGAAAAATTGATGAAGAACAGCTGGCTGGAGCAGGATGTGTGTATGCGGGGGGGTTCCAAGATGGCGAAGGCGCTCCACCTTTAGCACGTCGGGAGAGGGGCTCAGCTACCATGGAGTCGTGCTGCTTCCAAAGAAAACAAGACCAAAGCAGCACAGCCGAAAGCAGCTCAAAACCAAGCCAACTCGTCCGGCTAGGCTGCAGGGGAAGCCCTGGGGCAAGGCGGCTGGAGGCAGCCCAGTTGTGGGGGTTGAGTTTGGTCAGTGCTAGTGGATAAGACAGAACTTTCAAGATCATACTGTGAAAGTCCAAATAGCCTCATTTTCACCACACTGGGCATCTTTTTTCTAGAGGAATTAAATATATGAATATGAATATCAGGAAGGATGCAAGTGATTGATGCTGTAGAACAGTGGTTCCCAACCCTGGTCCTGGAAGACTCCCTGCCTTGCACATGTTTCTGTTGTCCTGCCAAAACTCTTAGCTGATGAGTTGGATCAGGTGTGCGTAGGACGGGGGCTCCTCCAGGTCCTGGAGGACCTTTATCAATTGACCTTTTTTTTCCTGGAGCCTTTACATCAGGGGTGCCTCAACCTGGACCTAGAGATCTACCACTTCAACTCTAATCTGGAACAACTGAATCTGGGTAACGTAGGGCCCTCAGGGGCATTTGAATGTAAGAGCCATAGCTTGTTGGATCTGCATTCTCCAGGAAGGAAGATCACCATGAACGGGTTCGGGTACCACTGATAAGACCTCAGACGGAGCTGGAGTGCCTGGTTCTCTAACAGCAAGGATGCAAGTGATTGATGCTGTAGAACAGTGGTTCCCAACCCTGGTCCTGGAAGACCCCCTGCCTTGCATATGTTTCTGTTCTGTCCTGATGAGTTGGATCAGGTATGTGCAGGACAGGGGATCCTCCAGAACCAGATGAAAGATTAAATGTTCTATATCAGTTGAAGGGTTTTTTTTCCTAGAGCCTTTACATCAGGGCTGCCCAAACCTGGACCTGGAGATCTACCACTTCAACTCTAATCTAGAACAACTGAATCTGGGTAATGTAGGCCTGCAGGGGCATCTGAATTTCAGAGCCAAAGCTTGTTGGATCTGCATTCTCCAGGGAGGTAGATCACCATGACCGGGTTCAGGCACCACTGATAAAACCTCAGACGGAGCTGGAGTGCCTGGTTCTCTAACAGCAAGGATGCAAGTGATTGATGCTGTAGAACAGTGGTTCCCGACCCTGGTCCTGGAAGACCCCCTGCCTTGCACACTTTTGTGTTTTCCTGCCAGAACTCTTAGCTGATGAGTTGGATCAGGAACGTTGGGAGCAGAGAAAACATTCAGGACCAGACGAAAGGTCTAAAGAACCCTCAGATTTTCATGTAATATGTTCTTTATTCATTTAAGGGCTTTTCCTACAGCCTTTACACCAGGGGTGCCTAAACCTGGACCTGGAGATCTACTAGTTCAGTTCTAATCTAGCACACCGGAATCCAGGTAACGAAGGTCTGCAGGGGCATCTGAATATCAGGTAGGTAGATCACTATGATCAGGATTGGGCACCTATGGAACTATCAGATAAAGGTTCTATTGTTCTTGCTGGTTTTCTCAGTGAAAGGTTTGTGTGTTTTTGCATTGGGTCATCGTTTTCATCTTTAATATTGCAACCTGGAACCGTATTGCTTTTGCTTGTATTATTATTATTATATATTTTGGAAATCCGTGGAAAACGTATTGTGAAGCATCCATCATAAATCATCCAGACACCACCTTGGAGGGTAGATATTTCATACAAAGATCTCGCAACACGACAAAAATGACTCGATTGGCCCTATGGTGGCGCTATAGAGCCTGACCTCATGTTTTTTGTCAATATCTCTTGCACCATGAGGCATAGAGTCAAATATTTTTCGTCATCTTAATGCTTGAGGGATTCTACAAAAATCTCTCACTGCAACTTTCTAGCTCCACCCACAAATACTGTATCATAATTGGCTAAATCAATTAACTGTGTGAGATTTTTCATGGTACTCCAACAATACAGGTGTCATTAATATGTATGTGCAATAACTGGCACCCCTGAAAAGCTCAAGTTGGAGCTTAATCAGATGATGACAAACACCTGTGCATAGTGTGTTTATACTTTACAGTCACAAACAACAATATATGTCCAATTGGACACGTCCAGACTAAAGCCCTATCGGAACAGGATTGGTTTCCCAGGTGGAGGTGCATGTAATGCCGGTTTACCTCAGTAATGTTTATGACTGATTCTCATAGGATAAGAAATCTCAGCCAACTTCTTAATCCAACGTTCCGGTCCACCTTAAATCCTAGTACTGGTGTACTGGTGCCAGAATGTAACTGCGGCACCATTTAAGGTGGAACGGAAGTAAGCTGGTGAACAGGAACTCCAGCTCCCACATCTTTAACAGGATCCCGGAAAACTTTAATCCTGCCCATTTCATTCTGGACAGTTTCCCAAACTCTTGGACAAAATGGAGCAGCTCCGCTCAGCGTTTGACCATGAAGAGACTGAAGAGAGGAGCAGCTCCACCTTTATTAGCATCACAACATCAACAGCAGCCTGTAAGTAGCAGCCATGCTGTGTGACTGTATCCGTGTTTGCCGGTTGAAGCAGATCATCTTAAACTGAGAGTTCCATAGTGAGGATCAACTTTAATCTACTGTGTGTTGATGTCCAGATGGAAAGCCAGTAGCTAGTATAGCTAACGTTAGCTACTAGCATTAGCTCCAAGTAACTAGCTGGCTAACTAAATAGTATGAGGGCGGAGCTTATTTACATGTTAATGTAATGCTCATTTTATTTAGTCTATTTCCACATGTTGCTTCTGGGTGATCATTGTTGGGGGTGGGGGGGGTCTTACTATAATCCGGCCAATCAGCGCAAAGCTTATCTAATTTTTCATGAGCTCACCAACAAAAGGAGCTTGTTTCACTCCTGGACCAAATCATAGAGTGGAACTGATCACAGTGTAGAACCGCATCTGGCCGTTTCCCCTCAACCAAAGTCTCGCACCTTCTATGCAGGGCTTCAGATTTTTTGTTGGCCATCTTGTCATTCATATTTCAGAGGCAGAGTAAACTCCACACGTCTGCTGTGACTATATTTGGCTTGAACTTTGGTCGTGCCCGAGTAGCAGTATAGCGTAACCCAGATCTTCAAACTACACGGAGAGCCAGCCAGGGTGGCCATCAAGCACATCCAAACACATTAAATCACACTCATCCACACACATACAGCGGATTGGTGGGGGACCTGTGGTCGGTTATGGTGTGTCTGCTTCTTCTCAGTGGCGGTGACACAAGTGGAGACATCAGTTCCACTTAGATCCGAGGACAAACCCACACAGATCCGACTCTATTAATAGGTAGATGAGCTAAGCATGAAGGAAGAAGACAACGGAATAGGTTTGGATGGTGCTGCGGAGAGTTAGTGAGATGCATTTGGATGGGCAACCTGTACCACACACACACACGCTCTCTTCCTCACGCTGCCAGGTCAAGTCTCTCGGCTCACGACAGTCCCTACGTTTATGTGACGTCGGCTGGATGAAGTGCAAAAGAGAGCTGGGGGAAGGAGGTGGTGGGGGTGGTGATGGAGGAGCTAGTGTGAGGTAGAGGGGAGGAGGAGGTGGGTTCTTTTTTTTTAAATCAAGGTCTAGCATTGCCACGGTTAATTTTTCATCAGTCTCCTAAATTAAAAATGTGAGCGGTCATCACTTATTTGTCAAGCTGTCTCAGCGCAAAAGGTAGATGTGACAGGGGGGTTTACGTAAGGCTCAGAGAACCGGCGGCCAAGTCGTGGCTGCAGATCAGAGAGAGAGAGAGAGAGAGAGAGAGGGCATAAAGAGAGATGAAGAATGAAAACATGGAGGGAAAAGGCAGGAACAGATAGATAGATAGATAGATAGATAGATAGATAGATAGATAGATAGATAGATAGATGGATTGTCCATTATCCATTTTATCAGCTCCACTGACCATATAGGACACTCTGTAGTTGTACAGTTCCAGACTGCAGTCCATCTGTTTCTCTGTATACTGTATTACCCTGTTCTTCAATGGTCAGGACCCCCACAGGACCACCACAGAGCAGGTATTATGTGGGTGGTGGATCATTCTCAGCACTGCAGTGACACTGACGTGGTGGTGGTGTGTTAGTGTGTGTTGTGCTGGTGTGAGTGGATCAGACACAGCAGTGCTGCTGGCCACCTCAGTGTCTCTGCTAGACTGAGAATCGTCCACCAACCAAAGCTATCCAGCCAACAGCGTCCTGCGGGCAGCGTCCTGTGACCACTGATGAAGGACTAGAGGATGACCAACACTGCACAACACAGCAGCAGATGAGCTATCGTCTCTGACTGTACATGTACAAGGTGGACCAGCAAGGTAGGCGTGTCTAATAGAGTGAAATATATATACATACATATTTGGAAACTTCAACTTTTCCAGCATTCCTAAATGTCTTCCTTTGACCTCTCCGGAAGGACTAATGCATATTCATCATATGGTAAGATATACTCGACACCACACGCATGCACCGTCACCAACATGTAGATATGTCACCAGCATGTTTATTTTGAATGTAGCAATCAATAAACTACGTCTCATAAATATTTACAGTACTCGTCTCCTCACTGCCATCCTACACAGTGAACACAGTCCTAGTCAGCCACACGAGAGAAGCACATGATCACCAGCTTAAAGACTCAACACAGCTACCGTACCATACGCCAACGTTTACAATAAGGGAAAGTCTTAAAGTAACACTAACATTATCACCTACTCCAGATGGGGTCGATCCGCCAAGCCTTGCCTGAGGTTTGGCTCTTTAGTGTACAATGGGAGATGTCAGTGTCAAGGGAAAACTCCCTCAGAGCAAGAGGAGGAAACCTCAAGAGGAACCCAGACTCAAAAGGGGAACCCATCCTCCTCTGGTCCACACGGGATAGCAAGACAAGCACAAAAGCTATAAGACCAGGATAAGAATTTACAGCTATGTGCAATATAGAATAACCGATAACTGTTGGAGTCCTATGAGAGTAGCAGTGAGAAGCAGACCTGAATGAAACCAGTGACCACTGTAAGCTGACAGAGCAAGAAACCTTGAACACCCGTTACCACTGTGCGAAGCCTACAGTGATGATCTGTTAGTAGGAATAAGAGAAGCGTTTAGTGTTTTGTGAGGCAGGGAAAGAAATGTCTGACTAGTTTGTGAGGCAGGGAAAGAAAAGTCTGACTAGTTTGTGAGGCAGGGAAAGAAAAGTCTACGATTAAGTTAGCAGGATCTTCAGGAGGGCCAGCTCCATGCGGGCGGAGCTTCCACATAGCATAAGACGGCCAGAAGCTCCATATTAGGTGGGCACCCAGTCAAGGTAGAATCAGCAGCAGCACCAGACTGCACAGGATGGGCAGTTGTTGTTCCACATCAGACCACACAGGATCAGGTCCTGACCATTGAAGAACAGGGTAATACAGTATAGAGAGAAACAGATGGACCACAGTCTGGAATTGTACAACTACAGAGTGTCCTATATGGTCAGTGGAGCTATTCCTGGCTCTTTCTTGAAACGCACCCACATCCTCATTTATTTAGCGCAGACTCGTTGATGTGGTTTCGGACTTAGATACGACGTACTTTAGTCTATATGCATAGGTGAACGGTGGGGCAGCCATCAGCAAGTAACTGGGGACCACTTTCACATCAGCACATTCTATATGTGGTATCATTCCACAAAAGACGACCACACACAGGGATTTGTGAACACGTAAACACACGGATCGTACGTAAGCAGGGGCCATTTAATGCACAGGTTTACCTGGGCCGTGTTGGCATTTGAAAGTTCTGTGGTGTCTATAAAACCATGGTTGTTTAAAAATGAGATTTCGGTCCTGTAGAGTCGTCATGTCATGGCAGCATGTTTTGGGCCTCTCCACTCCGATTCATTTCCAGCTAAAAGCTTCCTGTTCGTCGGCTTCTTATTCTAATTCTCACATCCAACTGGTGCAGCGTCTTTTAAGGTGGAACAGGAATTTCGAAAGAGAATCTGGTGAAGCAAACATTATCTTTTAAGTAAGGCACTGTCTTCTCAGTGCACATGTCCAACCATGTTCAACTAAGGCTTTCAATGGTCTGGTTCTGGGTTTGGAAGGCAGTGTGAGAGTTGCTGAATGACAGCGGCATGTGTACCTTAATTAAAAACAAAGGTTTTAAGCTTTTGGTAACTAGAGCCAGAGTGCCGATGACAACCTGTAGCCCCAGGGCCCACGAGCAGATCAAAGAGCCCCTGTATGTAAGTCAACTTGGCAACCTCACCCAAGTATGTCTGAGCCTGATTATACACATGAAGAAATGCGACAGCCGGATTCTGACCCTCCAGCGACTTGCTGGACATACCTGTGGCAGGGGTTGTGTCTACAAGTACCAGCTGATGCAGCTGAGGGTCCCTGCTGGGATGACATTGAAGATGGTAAAAAAGATGCGTCCTTGCTAGTTTGTGGTTCATTCCCAAAAGCCACAGTTGGAATGCTGCTGCATCATTAGGGAATCGGTGGAAACATACAAGACTAGATTTCTTTGTTGTGTTTTCCTGTTAACACCTCATTTCCGTAGCCTCGTTATTGTTCAGAATGCAACTCCTAGCTGACTCTTAAGGACAGCATGAACCTCCATGGTAGAGGAATGCGCGCAAGCACTGGGCACCCAGTCAAGGTAGTTGAAGCTACAGTATCAGACTGCACAGGATGGGCAGTTGTTCCACAGCACAGGATGGGCAGTTGTTCCACAACCCATGATGGGCAGTTGTTCCACAACACAGGATGGGCAGTTGTTTCACAACACCGGATGGGCAGTTGTTCCACAACACAGGATGGGCAGTTGTTCCGCAACACAGGATGGGCAAACAATGACTTACCTAAAGCTTACCCAAAGTCCTTTAGGCCTTTCGTCTTCTGGATGTGAGCATCTGTGCGAGGTATTTGTGCCATGCATGACAAAACTAAGTGCCTCCTTGAACGGCTCCAGACTGGAGAAAAAACGGACGGATATGACGGAAGATTTACCTACCACATGGACAACTAATCCTGTCTGAATAGGGCTTTACAGTGATGAAGCTTTAGCTATGCTAACAAACGTGATACCTGTGTAGTGATGTTAGATGTGCTAGATGTGAGGTCTAGTTTATAAGCGGAAGAATACTATAAAGCACGTACGCGTGATGTGAACGATAAAGTAGTTCCGGTTCAACTTCAAAGTGTCCATGCTGCTTTACCAAATCATCTTTGTCTGTATTTTAATCGAACATGTTTCGTAGCTTTTTAATGGATTTTTGAAGCAAATAAATTAAGCTTTTTTTAAAATTAAGAGTTAGCAATGTTAGCATAGCATTTCCCAATGAAAGCTAAAGAAGTACACATCAGATATCAAACATGAAGAAGCATTGCATTTAGGGTAAATGATGAATGATGCTAATACATCTGAGTAGACCGGTGGTCTCCAACCCAAGTCCTAGAAACCATATTTCCTGCAGGGTTTAGTTCCAACCTGTATTCTATACGCTGCCCCTTACTTACCTCTAATAGGAACTAGGCTCTGCAGGAAGGTAGATCTCCAGGACCAGGTTTGGAGACCACTGAAGTAAACTCAATGAGTATGTTTACATGGACTTAACAATCCAATAATCATATCAGATTAATTAGATTTCATAATCGAATTTCTAGGCCTTAATCGGATCTGAGATTTCAGGGGATGCTGTTTACATGACAGTTTGAATAATCAGATAACTGTGGAATCTGATTATGATGTGATTAGTAAGTGCATGTAAACACACTTAATGAAAACAGAGTTCAGTATTTATGTAGCAATGTTCTAAAGAAGGTTCTTATTCATTTTTCGGCTGGGTGGATGGCTGGTTGGATGGACAGACGGACCACAGGCAGATAGAGGCACCAACTGGATAGTGCAGTTATACATGCTATGTTAGCTTTCACTTCACGTGGTAGTTAGCTTTCACTTGTGGATAGCTTTTGCTTGGTGGTTAGCTTTCACTTGTGGATAGCTTTTGCTTGGTGGTTAGCTTTCACTTGTGGATAGCTTTCACTTGGTGGTTAGCTTTCACTTGGTGGTTAGCTTTCACTTGTGGATAGCTTTTGCTTGGTGGTTAGCTTTCACTTGTGGATAGCTTTTGCTTGGTGGCTAGCTTTTACTTGTGGATAGCTTTTGCTGGTAGTTAGCTTTCACCCGGTGGTTAGCTTTCACTTGGTGGAAAGTTTTCTCTTAGTGGATAGTTTTCACTTGGTGGTTAGCTTTTGCTTGGTTGTTAAAATTTACATAGTATGTTTCTCTGACTCCAACAGCAAGAGACTGAAGACCACAGGTTTGTTAAAGCTGTAAGAGCAGGACAAGCCAAATCAGGTAAGGATACTGCTTACATAAGCATGGCCCATCACTAAGACTGCCCAGTTTACATCAAAAAGGGAGGACTTAGAAAAAATGTAGTGGGATTTTATCACCTGGGGCTTTAAGAGCATTTTTTAGAGTCGAATTTCACAGATACTGAACTTGTGAAAGAAATGATATGACCATATAAACAGCGGTAGATCAAAGTAAACCCTTTCCTAAGTAGGACTATAATAATGAATCAGAATGATTTGGGGCAGTGGGTATTTGTTCGCCTCTATTTTGGGATGTTTATATTGTTTGGTTTGCTATACTGTTGCTTCCTCTTGCTTTTGGCCTCATCCTGCTCCTCTGGAGGGGGAGGTGGCCGTCTGTTCCCGGGTCAAGAGAGCGACACAAACACTCTCGCTGGCCAAGAGACCACTCCCCAGCGGCTTTACACACACTCCAACAGGTGATGTGCCAGAGCGCTGAGTGATGGCAGAATGGACAGCGCTTGATGGACAAACACAACCACACATACACACACTCACTTACTCACTGACGAGTGTCTGGCTGCTCAGTGATTGAGCTGCCAAATGCGGGGCTGCTTGGCAACACCACCCCCACTGCGAGGCTGAGAGAAGCGAGATAGATCCAAAAAAAAGCCTGTTTGCTGTTTTTCATCACCTGTTCCAAAAGGTCAGCTCAGGCCTTCCACTTTACAACACTGATTACCCATTCCCTCAGTAACAACACACACACACACGTAGGATCTGTTGTAGACTCGGCGTTTCAAGCATTTCCGATCCGGATAATGTCCAGAAAACATTGATCCACAATTTATTGACACCATAAACTGGTTGCACCAGATGTAGGCTAGTTATAACATTCATTCATTCTGTCGTTCATCTCGTAACTGTTAGCATCTAGCTGCGCCCAGAAGGAGGTGTGGGATTACGGGTCTGTTGGGAAGGAAGATAAAGGTTACCAGGATCAATAAATGATGATAAATTTAGACTGATATGATCAATATTTATTGAGCTACACATACAGAAGTCTGTCTCTCAGTATGGCGTCAGGCCGCCGTGTTAGCTAACCCAACGTGCCAGACGTCTCGGCATGGAGCTGTAGAGGTTCCTAATGGTGTCCTGTGATAATCCATCCCATGCAGCTTGAATATCCTCACACAGTTCCTGCAGATGGTGCGGTAGGGGTGGAGGTGGAGTGACACCAGGCCTTCTCAATGTGTGATACAACAAACTGTTCATCTTGGTGCTGACCACGGTGCCTCCACACACAGATTCGTTGGTTGTCTCCACCAAGACAAAAGCGGGACTCGTCACTGAAGATGACCCGCGGCCATTCTGAGTCACTCCATGACAGTCTGGCACGACACCATTGCAGTCTTTGACGTGGTGTTAAGGACAGTCGTTGTAACGGTCTGCGTGGATGTAGTCCTGCGTGGTGCACTGTCTGCCAATGGTGCTGGCCAGGATGACTCCTGGAGGGTGTCACTGCTTGCCACCATACCATTCTATACCCAGAAATTAGGTTCTTTTGGGAATAATTATCCTTCCTTTTCCTTTTACCTTTACTTTTATTCTTCTATTTTTCCAATCTAACCATAGAACCCGGTTCTGTTCAAAGGCTGGTAGCATCTGGAAAACCTAGGAGAACTAAAAGGGAGGTTCTGTCTGGTTACAGGAGCTTATTGTGTGCAGCTTTTGTACGGCTCCATTTGGGACCAGTTAAGATTACACCACATGAAGGAACCGATCCGCTGGCCCAGCTGCACCTCCAGTGCATCTCCCGAGGTGATCTGAGCAATTGGATAGCAATCCATCTCCACCGCATCTCGGTTGCATTCCCACTTGGCTTTTTCACCGATCAGACAGCTCATTCGATCAGCCCACGATGCATGAAACAGCTAAGTCCAAATACCCTACAGAACCCATACGACTGGCGTCAGAGCCTACGGCTGTCTGGGGGTCCTCTAAAAACCCTCTCTTTGAGGATCTGATCCGTTTCTGTGTTTAGAAAACATGCCACGTTCTGAAGTTGTGTTTCTTCCTCCGAGCTCTCCAAATGGCACAGGAAGTCGCTTTAAACCTTCAAACACAGAGGCAGCCGAATCAGGGTCTAACCCATCGATGGCATCGCAAAACAGCCTCGCTTTATTAGCTCGCATCTGGAACGAATGGCCCTCTGAACAGCTCGTGGCAACATGGGCTGGGTCGCGTCTCGGAGCAGAGGATGTGCATCTGTTCCTGGGTATGTCTGGAGGAAAACAGAGAGCAGGAGAAGAGAGTTAGAGTTTCAGGATGACATTAGAGGTCGCGTACGCTCCGAAAGGAAGGTGCTGCTCATCAGAAGCACTTCCGTCTCTGTTTCTTGACCTCACGGAGCCGGGCCAGAGATCGGCCACTTCAGATGTTTTCCCAAGTCAAGGTCACACTAGATAACTCCATCTCCTATTGTTCGTGGACTGGCAAAAAGGGAAAGGAATTTCACTGACGTTTCATTTTCCTTCAGGAATCTGGGAAGTCTGCGTCACCTCTGTGATCTGTCAAGGGATATTTATGAATGTTCTATTTACGATTTCATCTCTTGGGCAAACGCAGTCGAAATGACTCATTTTCTGGAAACTTGGAAAAGAAGGACTGTTAGCGATTTAGACACCTTTTCTAGACACTATTTGGTATCTGGAGTGTCTTACCTAGATCACAGTGTTCTAGACTGTTTTGCCTGATGCATGCTGTTCTAAAACGTTGAACCTCATTTAGACTGCTTTGGAATGTCTTACCCCAAAGTTCTAGAACATTTTTCCCAATCACATTTTTCTAGAATGTCCTCACAGCACACAGTGATTCACAGTGATCTAGACTGTTCTTAACTATTTCAGACTGTCCTAGAATGTTCTACTACATTATATAATACTCTGGAATTTTCCATTCACCCTGTTCTAGACTGTTCTCCTCTATTACACTGCTCTAGAATGTTCTCTCTCATTTAAACTTGAGACTGCTCTCCTCATTCACACTGTTCTAAAATATTTCACACTGTCCTAGAATGTTCTACTACATTAGCATTTTTGAGGGACATTTTCCCCATACACACAGTTCTAGAATGTTCTACCATACTCAGTTTGTTTTGGAATGTATTTCTCCATTTCATTCTGCCCTAAAAGGTTCTTATCGTGTTTTCCATTCATTTGCACTGGCAGTTGGATTTGCCTTAGAATGTTCTTTCCTGTTTCACCCTGTCCTGGACTGTTCTCCAGAATTTTCCACTCACCCTGGTCTAGACTGTTCTCCTCATTTTGCCCTGCTCCAGACTATTATACTTATTAACACTGTTTCAGAACACTCTGCCACATTTACACTGTTTTTGAATGCTCTTCACTGTGCTCTAGAAGGTTCTCCAGATGTTACACTGTCCTGTAATGTTCTCCACTCATTTGCACTGTCCTAGAAAGTTCTCCAGACTTCACATCCTTGTCCTATAACATTCCCATTCTTCTGGAATGTTTATCATTTCACCCTGTTTTGGAATGTTCTCCTCATTAACACTCTCCCAAAATGCTCTCCAGAATCTATACTGTTCCCAGAACATTCCCACTGTTCTACAATGTTCTCCCTCATTTCTCCTCATTCACATTGCTCCGGAATCTGCTCCCCATTCACTCTGCTAGAACGCTGTTCCTCATTTTGCCCTGCTCTAGACCGTTCTGTGAACGCTCTGCCACATCTACAATGTTCTTGAATGTTCTTCTCCATTTTACTATGACCTAGAGGGTTCTCCAGAATTTACATAATATCCTACCACACTCACACTGTTCTAGAATGTTCTCCTGACTGACACGGTTCTGGAATACTCCCACCTTCACAATGTTCTAGAACTCTAATCAGAATGCTGACGCTGGTGTTGATTTGTTTGATAATGAACTCCTTTAAGAAGTTCGAGGCACATGTTCTGGCTTTCTGTGATCTGTCCGTTGTTAGCCATTGTCTTGACGGACGCCGTCTGGCTGAAACGTGGCTAATGAGCTCGAGCCTACAGGGGCCGCGGCGCTTTTCCTCTGCCTTTCCTTTTTTCTCCTTAAATGAGTTCCTGTGTTATCAGCACACTAATAATAGCGCCATACTTCTGCAGCGATTCTCCTCACGCTTCCTTCCAGGATATCCTTGCTGTGTCTTGAGGATGACTTCAGACACCCAACCCACCCAGTCCCATCCCAACATTCATGGCTTAGGGTTTAAACATGGTTTCAAATGGCTTGAATGTGATGACACTATTCCAAAACCGTCAAGTAATTTGACTGTTGCATGCTGTAAAAGAAGCTAGATGTGTCCAGAATCATGTCCAGAGCTGTAAAATATCCGCACTGACGCCCTGAGACACAATCATTCATCGGAAATCTTCTTGGTTTCAGAGAAAGTGGTGCTAAATCCCTGGGCAGGTGACTTATAAGTGACATACCACTAAATACTAAATCAGTATATCAGTATATCGGTCTATAGCCAGGTCAGGTCAAGTCAGATTTATTTACATGCGCTTTTTACAACAGATGTTCTTACAAAGCAGCTTTACAGAGAATCTGGGTCCAAGCCCCCAGTGAGCAAGCCAGAGGCAACAGTGGTAAGGAAAACCTTCCTCAGAGCAAGAGGAAGAACCCTCGAGAGGAACCAAGACTCAAAAGGAGAACCCATCCTCCTCTGGTCCACAGTGGATAGCAACAAACACAAAAAGGATCAGAGTTTATAATTATAGGCAATGAATAAGAGAAGTGTTGAGTGTTTTAGCAGAAGTGTTGAGCGTTTTGGGAGAAGCATTAAGTGTTTTAGGAGGAGTGTTGAGTGTTTTTGGAGGAGTGTTGAGTGTTTTAGCAGAAGTGTTGAGCGTTTTGGGAGAAGCGTTAAGTGTTTTAGGAGGAGTGTTGAGTGTTTAGGGAGAAGCGTTAAGTGTTTTAGGAGGAGTGTTGAGTGTTTTAGGAGGAGTGTTGCGTGTTTTGGGAGAAGCATTGAGTGTTTTAGGAGGAGTGTTGAGTGTTTTGGGAGAAGAGTTGAGTGTTTTGAGAGAAGCGTTAAGTGTTTTAGGAGGAGTGTTGAGTGTTTTGGGAGAAGCGTCGAGTGTTTAGGGAGAAGCGTTAAGTGTTTTAGGAGGAGTGCTGAGTGTTTTAGGAGGAGTGTTGAGTGTTTTGGGAGAAGTGTTGAGTGTTTTAGGAGGAGTGTTGAGTGTTTTGGGAGAAGCGTTGAGTATTTTGGGAGAAGCGTTGAGTGTTTTAGGAGAAGCGTTGAGTGTTTTAGGAGGAGTGTTGAGTGTTTTAGGAGGCGTGTTGAGTGTTTTTGAGACAGAGGACGAAATGTCTGATAAGTGATTAAATAGCAGGATCGTCTGATGGACGCGTGGGAGGCTGGTGAGACCCCTCACAGCACAAGACAGGGGGAAGCTCCATGGTAGGCAAACTGGTCAGCAGGCAGGAAGGCAGTGGCACCCAACTGAGGCAGGTGAAGCAGCAGCATCAGAGTGCACAGGATGGGCAGTTGTAGGTGCCAATGTAGGTGCCATGTAGCCTTACGGACCGTACTCTGCTGTAGAGACTTACCCAGCAATGTTTAATATGACATGTTTTTCCAAATGGAAAATGTTTAGTATAATAAACACTGCATATATAACCTCACCTGACAAAAGACGTGTCACCTTGCGTGTTTAAGGTGGTAGTAACTTCAGGCTCCTGCAGATG
This sequence comes from Semaprochilodus insignis, assembly GCA_034552555.1. Taxonomy (NCBI): domain Eukaryota; kingdom Metazoa; phylum Chordata; class Actinopteri; order Characiformes; family Prochilodontidae; genus Semaprochilodus; species Semaprochilodus insignis. Next base: position 30,743,479 of record CM067488.1, read on the forward strand.
CCGCTGCATGAGGATGATGGCGCTATAAATCCCTGCGGGGTGTGAGTGACGGGATCCATAGATTGGGAAGAGGTGGTACAGTGCAGGGAATGTCTCGTTCTATGTGTGGAAAATGGCTCCAAAGCAGATGTTAATGGTTGGCTAAAAGGAGTGACTGCATTTGGGCGTGCCAAAGACCATAGTGTGAAGGAAGTAGCTGAATCTGCAGGTGTATGGAAGCGTACGGTCATACAGGTCTACCAGCAGTGGCTAAAATCCCAGTCTACAGGGAATTCTCTTTGGAATTGTGCCAGGGAAGCATCCACCAAATCTGGACCAACTGACCAATTCTTTGATGTAAGAGTGTCTGAACATTGATGTGGCTACATCCAGAAACTTGTCCAGTCCATGGCAATGCAATCACAGTTGTTATTGGTGCTTATGGAGGTATTACGCTATTAGGTACGGTCCAGTCACAGGGGACTCATTTTTGTCCGGAGCAAAGTAAAATACCCATGTACTGGTGGACAAGGCCTAAGACTTTTGCCCAGTAATGTACATGTACTGCTGTATCTCCATCGTTGTTGTTTTGTCTTCCATATTGCATATAGACATGCACAGTGCTCATAAAGTTGCTTTTCATAACATGTCAAAGTATTCCCAGTTGCTGGACCATCGTGCTCTGAAATTCAATCCGTCTTTTTCCCATTATCTTCCATTCAAAGCTAAGAATGCTTGTTTCCTCCTACTAAGTTACCATTTTGGAGATACATAAAATGATATAGAGACATACAGTCAAGCCCCCCTCCTATTTCCCCGTGGTCTTCTGCGGTCAGGGCAGCCAAAGCTTCAGCCGGGGCCGTTTCTCCACCGAGACGCGCTCCATTTACCACCTTCACTTAATTACACTCTACGCCGCTGAGGTATGTTACACTCGGCCGCTGTAACCGACGACAATAAAGGGACCGTCGGCCGCAACAGTGGTCAGGCATGCTCATTTTTCTCGCCCACAAACCAGCCCGCGCTCGCCTCACCTCAGGCCCCAGTGGTAAATATTGGCCATCTGATTTAGGCACATTTGGCTCCGGCTCTTGCCCGATTCCTGTGGCTTGGAGACTGAGATATCTCGGCAGATTATCTGTGCTAAAACTGCCCAGGAGAGAGAAACAGATGCGGTATTCTTTCACTAGATCTACTAACGGAAGACATACGGACAGATAGGCGCATGGGCAAATAGGTGTTTGCACTCATTTGTAGGTACCTTAGCAAGGATGAACAAGCTTTACTGGATATAGTGTGAAATCCCATTTAACCTAAAACGGAAGGGACTGTAGTGCATATAGATGGCGCTGCACGAGGATGATGGGGCTATAAATCCCTGCGGGGTGTGAGTGACGGGATCCATAGATTGGGAAGAGGTGCTACAGTGGGGTGAATGTCTCGTTCCATGTGTGGAAAATGGCTCCAGAGCAGATGTTAATGATTGGCTAAAAGGAGTGACTGCATTTGGGCGTGCCAAAGACCATAGTGTGAAGGAAGTAGCTGAATCTGCAGGTGTATGGAAGCAGTATACGGTCATACGGGTCTACCAGCAGTGGCTAAAATCCCAGTCTACAGGGAATTCTCCTCGGAATTGTGCCAGGGAAGGCATCCACCAAATCTGGCCCAACTGACCAGTTCTTTGATGGAAGAGTGTCTGAACATTGATGTGGCCTACATCCAGAAACTTGTCCAGTACATGCCCAATCCAGTCACAGCTGTTATTGGTGCTCATGGAGGGATTACATGCTATTAGATACAGTTCAGTCACAGGGGACCCATTTTACAAGGTTACAAGTCTAACCAGGTTTCAGGTGGTTGTTAGGAATGGGAAACATCAGCAGCATGGCTCTTTACTGACTGTACAACTTCTATAACTTCTAGAAATGTCTACAAAACGCTTAATAAATACGAAACGTCTTTCATAAACTTCTTGTGTTTGTATTTAATCTAGAATGGCCCAAGAATGCAGACCAGTATTAGCACTTAGCTTAGCGCTAACATGCTATTACTAATCCTGCTGTTTTCCTTTTTTGACCCAGTTTTGACATTTACAGCCTGAAATTAAGGCTGAGCTCTTAAAGTCATGGCTGGCTACATCGCCTAGCATTGTGACCTTTCAAAGATCCGCAAGACTGCTCTCCAAGTTTAGCTATTTTGTCATTTGAGTTGTTTGCTGTGGTTTCTCATCAGGTTAAATGGGATTGTGCCTACGTTCTGTAGAATGTGGCCAGATCATGGATAGGTCAACTGTTTGTGGTTTAGTGACTGCAAGAACTTAGTCACCATGGTACAAGTTGCATTGTTGGATAGGAGAGAAGCTACGCTAGCAATAGAGCAGGTTATGCTATATTCTGATGTCACAAATCTATATCAGCAAAAAAATCAAAAACGGACGCACTCGAACGGACACTAGCCTTGTGAGAGTCTCCATGGTGGCTGTTTAGCGATTGGAAAGATGCAGCGATAACCCTATTCACTTGGTGAGCTGTTTAGCGCAGCAGCGTACAGCAGGTACGGCACAAGCCGAGAACAGCGCTGGAGGCTACGGCCGTTCCACATAATGTGATGTATTAAAGAGCTCGCACAAATTAAGCGGCTGCCGCAAGCTGAGTCTGGAAGAACACACATATATATATATATATGAAGTAAGAAGGATCTGTGCCTGGAGCCGAGCAGGAGAGATCAGCCACTTTGATAAACGATCAGGTTAAGAAATGCGCTGACGTGAATAAGTGAATGTTGACCACTCGCTTTAGAAAACCTGATTGATGTGAGCGGCCACGGCCCTCGGGGGCCGGTCCAGGCCTAGGAAACTTATCATGAAAGACCCCAATGCATCAAAAAGAGGAAGAAAATAAGGGGCTTTCACTTCTCCTCTGATGTGAGGTTAACCCGTTCAAGCTGGGAGCACATGTGGCGGGTCTGAGAAAGGCAGTAATAATAATAACAATAAATTAGGCCTCGTCCACATATCCGGCAGGCCAGCAGACCTCTATTATTCCATGAAATGAGCATGCAATCCCGAGAGAAGGATTTTTCTAACCACTAGAATGAAGGATTAGGAAATTGATGTACACTCATCATCAAAAGAATAGCTGCACCCAGAAGGAATCAACCCACAGGAATGAAACTTGGTGGGTAGGTTTGACTTCGTGAGACATGCAAATGATCCAAGTTTGGCGCTTGGCCACACATTTGATGTAAGCAAGGGCCTTATCGCTGTACCTGACTGACTATATGAGGTCATCCTGTTGCGCATGTGGTTGTGTTGGTAGCGTCCTTTGCAAGTGAAGTATGTGCCTCAGAGAAGAGTTCGAAAGCAATTCCAGCAGTTGGAAGAGTTGGAGAGGGGTCGCATCGTAGAGCTCTGGAAAGCAGGATGGTCTAATCGACGTATTGCACAACCATACCGGTCGTGCGGATACTATGATAACACGCTGTTGGGGGCAGTGGATAGAAGAAGGCACATACCACTGACGAGAAGGATCTGGGAGACCTACACGTACCACGGAGAGAGAGAACCGACGGGCTGTCTGAGATGTGTGGGGTGACCCAACAGCCACGATTGCGGACATTCAGTGAGCAGTGATGTCCTCCATGAGTCGTCCTGTTGGTGTCAGCACCACTGGCAGATGGCTGCACAACTACATGCACGCAGACCGTTACGACCTCCGGTGCTGCATGTATGTGCGAGTGGCTGGATTCACATGTTCCGTTAGCAGCACTGGATCATGTTTGCTTATTCAGAAGGCATGACTTCAACAAACCGCCTGCTTTATGGTCCACTGTGGTGAGAAAGAAAGACGTTGTTTAAGTCATAATTAAAACAAATGACCTTTGCTGCTGTGTGTGTGAGTGGGGTTGTGTGTGCGGGGGTGTGTGAGTGAGTGTGTGGGTGCATACGTTCACCCACATTCCCCAAAAACCAAACACGCTAATTACTGCATACCAGAGGTTTCCCTTTGTCAACAGCCCGTATGATTCATTAGCGCGCTCCGTTTGACCAGGGGACCCCAGGGAGGAGGAAAGGAGGTGGGTGGAGGAGAGATGGAGTTGTGGTTTGCCCTGTTCGCTCAGACTGAAGAAAGTGATTGATTTACGAGGCGGGGAGGCGACATGCCTGGGCCACAGCTGAAACCTGTTAACCCGCAGGTTCAGTTTGGGGTCTTGGAGAGATGTGAGTTCTGTAGCAGCTCGAAAGCACATGATACCCAGCACACTTAACACTGAGTCATTAACATGATACCCAGCACACTTAACACCGAGTCAATAATATGATACCCAGCACACTTAACACCGAGTCATTAACATGATACCCAGCACACTTAACACTGAGGTATTGACATGATACCAGCGCACTTAACACAGTCATTAACATGATACCCAGCACACTTAACACCGAGTCATTAACATGATACCCAGCACACTTAACAGAGTTATTAACATGATATCCAGCACACTTAACACCGAGTCAATAACATGATACCCAGCACACTTAACAGCGAGTCATTAAACATGATACCCAGCACACCTAACACTGAGGTATTAACATGATACCAGCGCACTTAACACAGAGTCATTAACATGATACCCAGCACACTTAACACCGAGTCATTAACATGATACCCAGCACACTTAACAGAGTTATTAATACGATATCCAGCACACTTAACACCGAGTCAATAACATGATACCCAGCACACTTAACACAGAGTCAATAACATGATACCCAGCACACTTAACAGAGTTATTAACACGATATCCAGCACACTTAACACAGAGTCAATAACATGATACCCAGCACACTTAACATCGAGTCAATAACATGATCCCAGCACACTTAACACAGAGTCATTAACATGATACCAGCACACTTAACACCGAGTTATTAACATGATACCCAGCCCTCACCAACACCGGACACCGCTGGTATACAGTGCTATGTTCTTCTGTTCTCCTTTCTTAGCCTTTATTGTCTTCATGTTCTTCTCCTTCTTCTTAATCTTATTTCTGTCTATTTGCTTCCTCTTGTTCTTCTTGTTCTTGTTCTTCATCAGTTCTTCCTTTTCCTTGTCTTCTGCTTCTTGTTCTTTCACCCTTTTGTTGTCTTCTTCATTTTCTTCTTCTGCATTTTGTTTTTTTCTTGTTCTTTTTTTTGCTGACTCCTTCTTCTTATGCTTTGTCTTCTTGTTGTTGTTGTTGTTCTTCCTCTTGTTTTTGTTCTTCGTCATCCTCTTCTTCTTCTTTTTTCTTCTACTTCGTTGTGGTCATCTTGTTTGTTCTTTTTATTCTTTTTCATGTTATTATTATTATTATCATTATGTCAAATTCATCTCACAGTTTTCAAGCTATCAGGATATGATAGCTGGTTGGGAATGATGCACTTGTATGCAGCTTTTTTACTGAATGTACAGTTTTTGTACAAACAATCAAAAACAAACAAAAAATAAATAAATAAATTTGTGCAGCCAGCTTATATCATGCTGATAGCAACCACCTAACAACACCCTAGCAACAACTTAGCAACATACTAACAACCACTTGAGATGCCATAGCAACCACCTAGCAACCTCTCAGGACATCATAGCAACTGGACAACTTTAACCTGGTAGTTTGTCGACAACAGCCAATGTTCCGTTCCACCTTAAATGCTGCAGCTTGTACAGGCACCAGAATGTCCTGGAGCACCATTTAAGGTGGAACGGAAAATTCCCAAATCAAGCTGGAGAACAGGAACTCCAGCTCCCACATCTTTAACAGGATCCCAGATAACTATAGCCCTGCAGTCTGCACATTTCGCTCTGGACAGTTTCCCAAACTCTTGGACAATATGGAGCCTGTAAGTAGCAGCCATGCTGTGTGATTGTATCCGTGTTTGCCGGTTGAAGCAGATCATCTTAAACTGAGAGTTCCATAGTGAGGACCAACTTTAATCTACTGTGTGTTGATGTCCAGATGGAAAGCCAGTAGCTAGGATAGCTAACGTTAGCTACAAGGATTAGCTCCAAGTAACTAGCATAGCTAACTAAATAGTGCGTGGGCGGAGCTTATTTACACAGAGGCTCGTTTTGTTTAGTCTGTTTCCACATGTTGCTTCTGGGTGATCATCATGGGCGGCGTCTCTCTAGCAGAGCTCATCTAATTATTCATGAGAAGCTCACCAAACAAGGGGAAACAGCTCGTTTCATTCAAGGACCGGGTGGGAACGGGCACAGTGTAGAACCACAACTGGATAACCAAAGTCATATACCTGTTCTATGTAGAACATCAGAGAACCATTTAACATCCTGTATAAATACGTTCTATGGCACCTTTAGGTGTGTTCACTGTAGAAGATGTTGATTATGTCCACATGTACAAACTTCAAAACTACCACACGTTCCATCAGACAGATTGGTAGCGGTTTGAGCATCTGCTCTGGACTATCCAAACAAATTAGGACCAGAAATTTCCAGAAACCATCCAGGGTTAATTCAATGTGCAGTGAACACTCCAGATGAAGAGCTAAACCTGTTGTGACTCAGACGTTGCATTTGGCTCGGGCCAGACTGCCCAGGGAGAGCCGTCCAGCCTCCCGCAGGGCCACGCACGGAGAGAGGGATGGATAGAGGTCGGAGGAAAGGAGGAGATAATGGGGAGTGACAGGCTCAGGGCTTTCCTTAAGCACCCGTTTGCATAGGTTTAAGTGAGTGTGACATAGGATTATTTCACTCATCAGCCACTCGGCACAGATGCCACATGGCACATATGAGCTGGACCCTGCGCCGATGAGCATGTGTGCGTGCGTGTGTGTGTGTGTGTGTGGTGGGGTGAGTTAGTATTTTACTATACCGTGTATAATAGCTGTATTATGGCTGCTTTCAATTTGTTTATATATATATAAGTAGAAGGAATCAACCGACATGAAACTTGGTGGGTAGGTTTGACATCATGAGACATGCAAATGATTCAAGTTTCGTGCTCGGCCGCACATGTGACGTAAGCAAGGATGGGCCTTATCGCTGTACCTGACTGACTATGTAAGGCTGCCGTGTTGTGAATGCTTTCCATTCAGACTCATGCTGTTGGTTTGGTAGCGTCCTTTGCAAGTGAAGTATGTTCCAGCAGTTGGAAGAGTTGGAGAGGGGACGCGTCATAGGTCATACCAGTGGTGGGGATGCTACCATAGCACACTGTTGGCGGCAGTGGATAGAAGAAGGCACGCACCAGTGACATGAAGGATCTGGGAGACCTACACGAACCACTGAGAAATTTGTCCGACATGAGCAAAGTGACCCAACGGCAATGATTGTGGACATCCAGTCAGCAGTGATGTCCTCCATGAGTCATCCTGATGGCTGCACCATGCAGGACTACATGCACACAGAGCGTTGCCATGACTGTCCTTACCACCACGTCAACGTCACCAAAGACTGCAATGGTGTCGTGCCAGACTGTCATGGAGAATGGCAGCGGGTCATCTTCAGTGACGAGTCCAGGTTCTGTCTTGGTGGAGACGACCAACGAATCCGTGTGTGGAGGCACCATGGTCAGCACCAAGATGAACGGTTTGTTGTCACGCGTCACACGTCCAGATGGCCTGGTGTCACTCCACCTCCAATGCTATATGTCTTAATAAGCAATGAAATCAAATCAAATCACTTTTATTGTCACGTCACATTTTCACAGGTGTGAAGGTGAGTGAAAAACTTAGGTGCAAAGTCCCTTACAGTACTTAGATACAAAAAAATATACATAGACAATAAATATATACAATACTAAGCACAAAATCTCTGTTATCCTAATATACATTATAAATTATATATATTTATATAACAGTAATATAAAGTTATGAATAAAACCTATGATATATCCAGGTGTACACATATAGCATTATGGTAAATGTAATAATGTAATAATAATAATGTATCATATGTATGTAAGTACATAGAGATGGCCAGACCTCCCTATAAGGACTTTGACCCAACCCTAATCTTGATGACCTCAGTAACTGAAAATGGTTTTGCTGTTTCGTGAAACACAGAGTATGTATTTGTTTAACACTCCAGCCTTCCTCCCCTTCTCGTGATCTCTGTAACGAGCTCATGCCAGATTTCTTCTCCTTCGTTAATCCTGGGCAGGGCTGATGTGGAGTTATCTGGACTCCCATGAGGACCCTGATTAAATCGAGCTTCCGAAAGCCTACGCCTCTCTCTCTCTCTCTCAGTGTCTCACCCTGTGCCTCTCTGAGGAGGGATAGGGGAAAAGAGGCCCCCGCATTGAGCGGGGAAGTGGCACTGTCGGTAGCCTGTCTGTCACTAGCGATTAGCGGTCAGATCAAAGCCCTGATGCAATCACAGCTCCACCGAGGACCTGCTATTATCAGGCCCCATGAGAGAGCTGCAGCTGAGTGGGTGTGCGTATATGTATGTATGTGTGTGTGTGTGTGTGTGTGTGTGTGTGTGTCGAGGGGTTGAGGCTGTGGCCCCTAGAAGCTTCAGACAATCTCGCTGATCTACGCGAGGACCCCCTGATGCCAGAGTTTTCCTTATCCCAGCTCTCCAGCCTCTCGGCTGCTCGGCACACACCTTTTTTTTTTCTTCTGGCTAATTGGGAGACAATGCAGCGAAGATAGGAAAGCGGTGAGCTTCAAATGTCACCCGCGGAGGTTATTAAAGAGGCCGGGCTTTCTGTTGGCGAGCGTCTCTCTCTGTGATATGCTAATGCTAATTAATGGTATCTTGTCACGGTGAAATGGGTCGTTCACAATCAACCTGCTCTGACGGCCTGCATTTCACTTAACGTCTCTCAGGCCCGGAGATTGCCAGTTAACATCGTTAACCTTTATGTGGACACAACAGAGGGAGACAATGGCCGAGGCCCAGAACAATTGTGTTTGATCAAGGCTCACCCATTTCAAAACCCACTTCCTTTTGTCTCCCGAAATGCCAAAATGAAAGAACACCGTCGCCCACCCTTTTCATCTTTCGGAATAAAAGGTTTTAACAGCGTGGCCGGGGGGTCCCTTGAAAAGCAGGCTGCGGGCTCGGTTGGACCTCACCTGGATAAATGAATGAGAAACAAGTAAACAAACAAACAAACAAATGAGCTAAATAAATAAATCAGGGAACTAACTTTGGGATTGATGCAGACTTTGAGTTGTCAATGGTGTTAGCCAAGCCACTGCGGAAATGAGCTCCCCAGACAAACAATGAGTCGCCCTGTCTGTGATGTCCTGGGGGTGTTTTAATTAGGTGGAAATGGGGTCTTTGGTTGAGGTGACAGTAAATGTGAACCACCGTGTCTACACTGAGCTGCTGGACAACCAAGTTTCCCCTACAGCTCATCATCTTACTGAAGAACATAACATTCCTATCCTGGTATTCCAAGATGACAGTTCCCACATTCACAGGGCTGCAAATGTGACTGATTGGCATGATGAACATTCAGGAGCATTAGCACATCTGGACTCGTCTGCACAATCCATAGATTTGAATCCGTTTGGAAATCCGTGGGAACCACCTGGAACAATCAGTAAACCGCCAGGGAGGGCATCCGCCAAATCTGGCCCAGCTGACCAATTCTATGATGTAAGAGCGTCTGAACATTGATGTGGCCTACATCCAGAAACTTGTCCAGTCAATGCCGAATCCAATCACAGCTGTTATTGGTGCTTGTGGAGGTGTTACACGCTATTAGGTAGGTTTCAGTCACAGGGGACTCGTTTGTTGTCCGGTGAGCTTATCTCCAGTTGTGACTATTGTATGTTTTTAATCTAAGACAACTNCCAATTCTTTGATGTAAGAGCGTCTGAACATTGATGTGGCCTACATCCAGAAACTTGTCCAGTCAATGCCGAATCCGATCACAGCTGTTATTGGTGCTTGTGGAGGTGTTACACGCTATTAGGTAGGTTTCAGTCACAGGGGACTTGTTTGTTGTCCGGTGAGCTTATCTCCAGTTGTGACTCAAAAACTTAGTAGCAATTTAAAAAAAAAGGCAAAACATAAAACTAATCTTGGTCAGAAGTTTCCACAATTCAAGGCCATGATACATTAATGATACTGTTCCCGACGCCTGGACCTTGAGTCACCTTGCATGTTTAAGGTGGTAGTAACCTCAGGCTCCTGCAAATGGCGCTGCACGAGGATGATGGGG
>CM067488.1:30753913-30767457 GCA_034552555.1 Semaprochilodus insignis
GTACGCTTCCATACACCTGCAGATTCAGCTACTTCCTTCACACTATGGTCTTTGACACGCCCAAATGCAGTCACTCCTTTTAGCCAATCATTAACATCTGCTTTGGAGCCATTTTCCACACATGGAAGGAGATATTCCCTGCACTGTACCACCTCTTCTCCATCTATGGATCCCGTCACTCACACCCCGCAGGTATTTATAGCTCCATCATCGTCATGCAGTGCCATCTGCAGGAGCCTGAAGTTACTACCACCTTAAACAGGCAAGGTGGCTAATTTTTGGTCTGGTGAGCTTATTTTTTGTGCCAAGTTTCTTTAGTGTACATAACCTTTCTGGAAACATAGGGACCCGTATGCTCTGGATGATGCGGAAAAAAATCCGGCTAATTATCCGAGTGTAGCAAGCTTGATTCTGATTAGCATCTATGTGGAAAAAAGAAAAAGAGACCTGGACTTCCTATCCTGCTAATCTGAGCTATTCTGCTGACACAGCTCCTGGAAGAAAGCTCTGGCCCTTTTACTTCATTCATTCCACATCTATCTAGCACATGTCCCTCTGCGAGGCCTGCAGACTGGCAAGTGCAGCACAAATCAAGGCTGTCAATGCTATTTTCAATGAATGCCAAAAAGCTCCAGTGCTGAAAATGATGAACGAAAGCGGTCCCGAGATACAGCCCTGAGGATCGCCGATTAATTGCATCCCCCATTTATTCCTTGGTGTCCACTAAACTCGCTGAATATTGCATGTAGAGTACCAAAAAAAGAAAAGCACTTTCATCTCGGCATTCAGAGGTGCGGTACGAATGACTCTTTGGCCCAGTGAGCGGCAGAGAGGTGTGTGTATGTGTGTGTGCAGGACCCTGACTTGGAGGCCCGGGTCCCGGGCGGTTTCCGTTCAGCTGAAGACAGTGATCACTGTAATCTTCGCCATGGCAGGGGACGAGGAAGCTCACCCAGGGTGTGACATGCCTGTCACTGGAGTCCACGCTTGACAAAGCTCGGGCCTGACAAGTCCCACCGCTGTGAGGCAACTGTCCCTCCTGCTCCACACCCCTTTCCAAGACACACACACACACATACATGCACATGCATTCACAGTCACACTCTCTTCCTCCTGTAGTCATGGAATAGGCTGCACAGCACCGGCACCCCCCACCCCTCCGCCCTCTTCACCTCCAAACTACCTCCCTTCCCACTTTCCTGTCCCAATCGGCCGTGGAGAGTGACAAGCTTGCGATGCTTGAAATCCCAGCACTGCCTACCTTTTCTTCAAGTCGCGGAAGAGGGAGGTGTGTGTGTGCGTGTGGCTAAGGCACTGTATGCGAGAGATAGTCTTGGAATGTGTCAAGAGGTCCTATGTGTCCCAGCGCCAGAGGACACAGTGTTGACATTCAATCAGTTGTCTTGTTTACAACATCGTCTCCCCTCGGTAAGTCACTTCGCATGGCGGCCGAGGCATCTCGCGTCGCCTTCCGCTAATGAATCTCATCATTTATGCTGAGGAGTCAAAGTTGCAGGAGGAGAACCGTACGCCACGGTGACCTCGATACGTCAGGCGCTGTTGTCCCACTCCTCCGCTTTCGCAGAGCAGAGACTTTAGGTGTCTTTTTTTTTTGGTGCCTTGTTTTCTTTTCCCTCTTGTGCTTAACAGTTGGGCTTTTTCACCTCTCTTGGTCAAGCTGCTCATTATGCCCTGTGAGTGGGTTGAACTGGTTCCACCTCGGGCATTCTTTCCTCCCGCATCAGCCTCATTATCCCTCGCTAGTTTCGGCGCAGGGTCAAAGAGTCACGGCCGTCCCTCTGCGATCGCCACAGCAACCGCATCCCCCGACTGAACTTGCGGGGCGGACGAGCGGCTTTCGGAGGGCGCAGAGGCTCGATATTTTTTTCCCCTCGTCTGCAGGCGAGATGGAGAGAGAGAGAGAAAGAGAGAGAGCGCGCCGGGCTGTCAGCGATGATTGATAGACGTGTTTGAGGCGGACCGGGGTGTCTGAGGCGCAGGCCACGTGGATTTTTAAAGGTGCTTGCCCCCGCTGGTCACGGCCCTGTTATGTCTTCTTCAGGGTCAGAGACGGAACGAACCGGAGAAAAACAACTTCAACAATGACGCTCAAGTGCGCTCCAAACTTTCGACAGCTCGCATCAATCACAGCCGTACCCCAGGCTCAAAGCCTATGATAGGACACCTTGATGGCTGGTGCCCAGCTTCGTGGAAGCGTAGACAAAGTCAGTTTAAAGGTGAATGATTGATATAAAGTAGATGATGAGGATTGAATGGTCTCCCTGACTGTTTGCTGGAGGACGTAGTTCAGAGGGTAAACACGGCTGTCTAAGGCTCGGCGAATGAAATGTCTGATATCGCTTTAATGGTTTACTATATACTCATCATCTAAAGAACAGCTGCACCCACACAGAAGGAGGTGTGGGATTGCGGTGCTGTTGGGAANCGCCTGCCAATGGTGCTGCACTAACAGGATGACTCATGGAGGGCATCACTGCTCGCTGAATGTCCACGGTCATGGCTGTTGGGTCATTCCACGCATGTCAGACTGTCCATCGGTTCTCTCTCTCCGTGGTTCGTGTAGGTCTCCCAGATCCTTCACGTCGCTGTTGCGTGCCTTCTTGTGCGCTATGGTATTATCCGCATGACGGGTATGGCACGAGATACGTTGATAAGACCATCCCGCTTTTTTCCGGACCCCTCTCCAACTCTTCCAACTGCTCGAATTGCTTTTGATCTCTTCTCTGAGGCATACTTCACTCGCAAAGGATGCTACCAACACAACAGGACGAGTCAGAATGCAAAGCACATAATGGAAACAGGATGACCTTATATACTCAGTCAGGTACAGCGATAAGGCCTGTCCTTGCTTACGTCACGTGCACGGCTGAGCATGAAACTTGAACCATTGGCATGTCTCATGATGTCAAACCTACCCACCAAGTTTCATTCCTGTCGGTTGATTTCTTCTGGGTGCAGCTAGTCTTTGGATGATGAGTGTATTTAGAGGTACAGTGGGATCTTTCATATCTAGTGTATATATTAATACATGCAGAGCCTTTCAAACGCAGCCAGCCTAGTATAATGCAATGCATAAATATACAATTTAATAGATGATATTTATCAAAAGCAGTGTGCGTGAGTGTGTGTTGAGCTTCCCAGCCCGGGAAAAAAAACTCACTAAATTCTCTTTCAACAAAGCCAGTGCCTCTCTCATTTATTTCAATATTGCTATGTCCTGCAGCTATAACACAATTGAAATGGTCTTGACTGTCACAGCTATTGCAAGCTTTTGTCACTACAATAATAAATAGCAGGAGCTTATTTTTGGCTCTGTCTCTCTTCCCGATGCTCTGGCACCAAGTCCTGCTGCTGCTGAAGACTCTTGGGTCTCGCTAATGCCACTCCCCATAAGCAGGCTGAGCATTACTGACATTTGGCCTTATGTTTCTGAACCAGATAGGCCCTGAGATCTTTCGTGGTGATCTTTAAGGCGGACGAATATAGCAGGCCTCCTTTGTGGAGGGGGGTTTGGACATTACTGCTCCGGCTTTCACCCTACGGGAGTGGCATTAAATGAGACCAAGCTAATATCTGTGGTCTTCTGCTGCTTGTGTGTCTGTGTGTATGAGCGTGTGTGACAGGGAAGGCCACAGGGTCCTATCGAGTTCTCTGAATCATCCATAGTCAGCGAACTGGAGCAAGCGGTCAGCGAGTCTCTAGACAAAGACCGTGCTCGCCTGGGCCTGCCCGAGGAAGGAGCGAGGCTGGGTGGGTAGTGGCAAGCAAGAACGCTGGTCCCCTGGAGCTTTGGCCCAGTAGGCCCTGTCCACCTCCTAGTCCGCTCTTAATTGAGTTGCTCGCTCAGCCAGGGGCCGCAGGGGACAACTGGCGTGTCACTTCTGATGATCAACCTAAATTTCAGCTGTTGTGGAGGAAGGCTGCCAGATCGACTCAAGCCAGAAGAAGAACATGCGGCAACATTCTCATAATGCGGACGAACTGGGTTGTCGGTGTGCATGTGAGAAGTTGGACAGTTTAGCTCGATGGTCAAGAAAATCCGAATGTGGGCTTGGGATGCCGCTGGAGAAAGAGAGGCCCTGTCCTGGTGGTCTCACCGATGTTCTTTATCCGTACGTATAATAACTGATTTATTGTGTTTTATATGGCCATTCTTCAAGATCTGTTAGTGAGGCTCAGTTTAGCTTCGTTCCAGGAACAGGGCTGGTGGGTTGGCTTAAATTCCACAAGCTTCTTTGCTCTTGGGTGATAACAAATGGGGGGTCTTTCAAAGAAGAAAGGAAGAGATCTGGGGTTTAGAAAAACAGAACTGGGTTTAGATGAACAGATCTGGGCTGCCCTTAGAAGTATCTGGGGGTCTGTGGAAAAAGCGAATGCTATATATTTGAAGGGAAAGAAAAGAGGGAATCTCTAGAAGATAAGAACTGGGGTATCATTTAAAGAAGAGACTTGCGAAAAGAGCAGTGGGGTAAATTTGGAAGACCAGAACTGAGGGTTATATCTCTTTAGACAAACAGATCTGGGCTGTCATTAGAAGTGTCTAGGGGTCTGTGGAAGAAGAGAACTGGCATGTCTGAAGGGAAAAGAAAGAGGGAATCTTTAGAAGAAGAGAACTGGGGTATCATTTAATTAAAAGATTTGAGGTTTTACTGGAGGAAAGACACTGGGATATATTTGGAAGAAAAGAATTAGGGTGTCTTTAGAGAAAGAGAGAACTGGGGTATCTAAAAGAAGAGAAAATTTGGGTGTCTTTGGAGGAAGACAGAATTGGGGTGTCTTTTAGAGGATGAGAGAATTGGGGTGTCGTTTAGAGAATGAGAGAATTGGGGTGTCTTTTAGAGGACGAGAGAACTGGGGTGTCGTTTAGAGAATGAGAGAACTGGGGTGTCGTTTAGAGGACGAGAGAATTGGGGTGTCTTTTAGAGGACGAGAGAATTGGGGAATCTTTAGAGGACAAGAGAACTGGGTTGTCTTTAGAGGTGGAGAGAATTGGGGTGTCTTTAGAGGACGAGAGAACTGGGTTATCTTTAGAGGAATAGAGAATTGTGGTGTCTTTAGAGTTAGAGAAAACCTGGGTATCTTTAGAGGACAAGAGAACTGGGTTGTCTTTAGAGGTGGAGAGAATTGGAGTGTCTTTAGAAGACAAGAGAATTGGGGTATCTTTAGAGGACGAGAGAACTGGGGTGTCTTTTAGAGGACGAGAGAACTGGGGTGTCTTTTAGAGGACGAGAGAATTGGGGAATCTATTAATTCTTGGGGTTTCATTATCTTCTTTAGAGGAAGAGATCTGGACAGTCTTTAGAAGGGTCTGGGTGTCTTGAGAGAAAGAGAAATGGGGTGTTTGAGGACAAAAGGATCTTCAAACGGCAAGAATTGGGTGATCAAAGAATCAGGGTGTCAGTTAAGGAAGAAAACTGAGGTGTCATTGGACAAAGGGCAGTAGGGTATGTATTTGGAAGACGCTAAAAGTGGTGTCTAAGGAATCACACCATATGGGTGTCTCACTTTCGTTCGTTCCGTAATGGGAAGACAAGCAGTGCTTATGGCCTGGTGTTGACTGGAGCTCGCCCTCTTATCAGGAAACAAGGCTATTAATCATCGTAACCGACGATGGCGAGTTGTTGGACGTTTGGCAGTTACCCAAATCAACAGGTTTCTTGGTATCAATCTAAGACTGCCTCCTTCTGCTAAAGGAAGAACTTTTGAGATCAAAAACGGACTAAAATGTCTGGCCCAACCCCCCCTTTCCTTCCTCCTCTCCCAGCCAATCAGTCTGCTCATTTATCGGCACACCAGGAAGCTGTATAAATCACGTCCGACTCCATCGACTGGCGCCTTACTCATGATCAGTAGCTCAGAACAACTCATGGATTTGCTGCTCGCTTTGATCAATATCAAGTTATTTAAGAACTTTGAGGCCCCGCCATTGGACGAGCCGGGATAGCCTCAGCGTTTGTTTGTTTGTGTTATTATTTATTCTTCTGGTGGAGCGGGGAGGGTGTAAGGGCACTCGGCTT
The DNA here is from genome assembly GCA_034552555.1 of Semaprochilodus insignis. NCBI lineage: Eukaryota > Metazoa > Chordata > Actinopteri > Characiformes > Prochilodontidae > Semaprochilodus > Semaprochilodus insignis. The sequence goes on from CM067488.1 coordinate 30,759,952, forward strand.
TGGCAGAGCTTTAGGTTTTGTCTTTCTTACACCTCGCTATGGTCTTCACACTTCCCTTGTTTGGTGTGGAGAGAGAGCAGCAGGCCTGGGTCCTGGCGTGGGGCTTGTGGAGAGATGGGGAGGGGGGTGGTGATGAGAGAGAAAGCACTGCAGCCAGCCAGCAGAAAATAAATACGGATGGTGGAGGAGAGAGAGAGACGAGCGCGGATCATCTGTTTTGCCATCTGCTCATGCGAGTGTGTGGATGCAGCCACGGTGATGGTTGCTTAGTCCTCGGAGACTGTTGTTTTTTGGGCTTAGTAGTGAGCAGAAGTCCACCAAACACACACACACACACACACAGACCCCAGTACTCAAACCAAGCACACACACACACGTATCTCCAGTGAGATAGTCTGAGTGCAAGGATGACACATTTGCACCAAACTTGCTCACTTGTTAACCTTGCTCATGCACACCACACAAAACCACTACACAGTACTACTTTCCAGTCGACAGACCCGTAGTCAACAAGATGGCGCTGCACGAGGACGATGGGGCTATAAGTACCTGCGGGGTGCGAGTGATGGGATCCATAGATTGGGAAGAGGTGCTACAGTGCAGGGAATGTCTCGTTCCATGTGTGGAAAATGGCTCCAAAGCAGATGTTAATGATTGGCTAAAAGGAGTGACTGCATTTGGGCGTGCCAAAGACCATAGTGTGAAGGAAGTAGCTGAATCTGCAGGTGTATGGAAGCAGCGTACGGTCATACGGGTCTACCAGCAGTGGCACAAATCCCAGTCTACAGGGAATTCTCCTTGGAATTGTGACAGGGAAGCCATATACCAAATCTGCACCAATTCTTTGATGTAAGAGTGTCTGAACATTGATGTGGCTTACATCCAGAAACTTATCCAGTACATGCCAAATCCAGTCACAGCTGTTACTGGTGTTAGTGGAGGTATTACACGCTATTAGATGTGGTAAGTATAGTATCCAAACGTTCCATGATGTTGAGGTCTGGGCTCTGGGATGGTCAGTCGTTTGTTCTACGAGCTTCTTTGTATGGCTTGCAAATTCCCTTTTCTCGCCAACAGCTTCTTGACATCTACACATGCTTTTGGAACCATAGTGTTGAGTGGATTGCTTCAGAGCTGGAGCTTGGAGCTTTTGGTTTCATCACCATCTCTCAAAGATGAACTCTGTATGTGGACTATGTGGTAATGAATTTTGGAACATGACAAACAGTTTTTCATCATTTCTGTGTGCAGGATTTTTTGTCTGGGTCTGAAATCATGGCTCAATGACGAACGGGAGCCATACTTAGCATAACCCCTTCCCTAACACTATAATGTCATTAACAATAGAGTGCATTAGCATCAGCTAGGCCAGTGACAAGTCCCCCTCGGATTCCATTATGTTCTGACACACATGTTTAGCCATATTGCATGGTTGCTAAATATCCCATTATGCCAGTTTTGGAATCTCTGTCTCACTTATTGTCTTTAATATTTCCCTTAATGCAAGCGAATTATCTTATACCCAATCACCTCAGAAATCTTTTAACAAGCCGTTACCCAATGGTCATTTTGACTAGACATGAAAGGGGACCAAGTCTGCTCATTTACAGTGTTGATAATTCTGTGTTGGGGTTCTACTAGAACAGATTTCCATGCGTCAGTTTTCCTGTTAGAGCTCCCATGTGTTTAAGCCCTGCCTCCTGATGAGCCCAGTCTGCTCTGACTGGCCAGCACGCCCATTCTGTTCTGGCTGGTCAATTGCTAGCGTGGCATCCTGCTACGAGCCCCGCCCCCAGACCGCTATGGCTGTTTTTACAATGGCGTCTGTTCTGCCACATCAGTTTGATCCAGAGTCCGATCCTGAAAGTCCGGTAGAACAAACTGCTAGACCCACATAGACTGGAATGGACTGGTTTCAGAGAGGTCAGTTTTGACTGTTTTAGCTCTCTGTGTGTTGCGTGAGCACATGCCGAGCATGTTGATAGGCGGGCAATAAGGACTGTGTTATGAGATGACATCACCTTGTAGCCACTGGAATTCCAAAGAGGCGCTCCAGGCAGCTGGGCAAACTGCTTCCTGTGGGAGAGAGTTTCTACCTTTGAGTGAGTACTAGAAGCAGAACATTCACATCCACAAAAAGTTCCAGAACACACTAAAGGAAAGAGGAAAACTGGAAAAGCGTTGAAGAAATCCAGGATTGTCTCAGATTCTTGCACAGTACTGTAAATGCCCAAACAATACCCACCACCCCAGGTGCTCATGCCCAGATTCTCATGCTCACCTAAATGCCCAAGCACCCCCTTGCTGGGCTCCGATACCAAGCCAGGGACTCCGTCCGTGTGGATGTGTGTACGTGACTCTGCCCTGCATATTTTCCCGAGCAGCTGGCTCGCCACGACCATCGGGAGCAGTGGGCAAAGCGGAGTGCCAGGCTGGAATAGAATGGCTGATTGTTCAGTTGGCAGTGTCCTGCAATGTGACGGTCTGTTACTTTCTCTCCAAACGCAACTCTAAATTTGCCCATCTCGACGGGTGGGGGGCCGGGGGAGACGGCACGTGCGCACACACACGGAACACAAAAGGAGCGCTCCCCGGTCCGCTCTTCTTCGGGGGTGATTTTGCTCCATTGGCCGGTAATAGTGTGAGTGCGCATTTAGGGAACAAAAAAACACTGGCTGCTGAATAATACATATTCTTTATGGAAGAAGGGGGCCAAACACAGTCAGAGTTTTCAAAATCAATCTTGCTGCATGGATGGAAACCGCAGAGCAGAGAGAAAACGGCAAACATCTCCGTGCTCGGATGGCTTCATATGCCCATAAATGTATTTTTATAGCGGGACGTTTGTAGCGAGGGGCTGGGGGGGAGGGTGGGGGTTTGGGGCAGCAACGACGGTCATGCACGCTCCTGTGCGAGAGGCCCATTTGCTGTGTAGCAATAAAGCCGCTGCGCGTACCGGCCGGCCAAGCCCTAATGCTGCACATCGGGCGGGGGTCATAAAGCAGTTTTAATTTAATTAGCTGCGGTGTTTGACGATCGATAGCTTGTCAATCTCATTTTAGTGACCACAGCGACGCGTGATCAAACAGAGGCTGATTGCCGAAACCGGAATGGGAAGGGATGTGCCTTTACTGTTTACGTTCAGGGTTTATGACTTAGTTAAATGTCAGACATGACTCTGGTTGATGAGCAACTCCCGTTTGCCTGGACGCATACACATAGGCAGCCACCCACGAGGCGGACGGTACATCCTGACTCCTCGCTTATCCTCTGGGCTACGGCGAGGAAACTCAAGAGACCACAAATATCGCAGAAGGGAGGGGCGGAGAAGCGGATGAGTCAAAGAGAGCCTTTTCTGTGTTTGGGGGTGGACGGTCCGTCATGTCCTGCATGAGGAAAGACCTCCAGGGGGAAGATGGACATTCAACGGAGCTCTTTCTTCTCATCTAAATAAGCTCTTTATTCGAGGCCAAGGCGATGCCTGGAAAAACCTCTCCTCATACAGTATTTTGTCCCACTTAGCTCAAGGAAACTTATGATATCCCATGGAAAAGAGCTGATTCTGAGCTTTTAACCCATGCCACATTTCTATCTGTAGGTAGAGGAGAAGATACACTATATTGGCAAAAGTATTCACTCCCCCATCCACATCATTGAATTCAGGTGTTCCAATCACTTCCATGGCCACAGGTGTATAAAACCAAGCACCTAGACATGCAGACTGCTTCTACAGACACTAGTGAGAGAACGGGTCGCTCTCAGGAGCTCAGTGGATTCCAGCATGGTACTGGACATGGTAAGTCCAGTCGTGAAATTTCCTCCCTGCTAAATATTCCACAGTTGAATGTCAGTGGGATTATAACAAAGTGGGAGCATTTGGGAATGACAGCAACTCAGCCACGAAGTGGTAGACCATGTACAGTGACAGAGCGGGGTCAGCGGATGCTGAGGGGCATAGTGCACAGAGGTCACCAACTTTCTGTAGAGTCAATCACTACAGACCTCCAAACCTCATGTGGCCTTCAGATCAGCTCAAGAACAGTGTGTAGAGAGCTTCATGGAATGGGTTTCAATGGCCGAGCGGCTGCATCCAAGCCTTACATCACCAAGTGCAATGCAGAGCGTGGAATGCAGTGGTGTAAAGCGCCGCCACTGGACTCTAGAGCAGTGGAGACGTGTTCTCTGGAGTGACCAATCACGCTTCTCCATCTGACAATCCGATGGACGAGTCTGGGCTTGGCGGTTGCCAGGAGAACGGTACTTGTTTGGCTGCACTGTGCCGAGTGTAAAGTTTGGTGGAGGGGGGATTATGGTGTGGGGGTGGTGTTCAGGAGTTGGGCTCGGACCCTTAGTTCCAGTGAGAGGAACTCTTAATGCTTCAGCAGACCAAGAGACTCTGGACCATTTCATGCTCCCAACTTTGTGGGAACAGTTTGGGGACGGCCCCTTCCTGTTCCAACATGACTGCACACCAGTGCACAAAGCAAGGTCCATAAAGACATGGATGAGGGAGTTTGGTGTGGAAGAACTGGACCGGCCTGCACAGAGTCCTGACCTCAACCCGATAGAACACCTTTGGGATGAATTAGAGCGGAGACTGCGAGCCAGGCCTTCTCGTCCAACATCAGTGTCTGACCTCACAAATGTGCCTTGTGGAAAGCCTTCCCAGAAGAGTTGAAGCTGTTAAATCGTGGTGCAACATCATATAAAACCCTATGGATTAAGAATGGGATGTCACTCAGGTTCGTATGCGTGTGAAGGCAGACGAGCGAATACTTTTGGTCTATAGTGTATGTTATTATGTTTTGAATCTGATGGAAATGCATTGTTGCGCATACCGCTGAGAACTGTACAGGAATACCATCTATTACATCTCTGCATGCTTCGGTAACTGCTTCACTAACATCAGCAATCAGAAAAATATAAAATCTGTCAATGCAGAGTGTAGATTGAATGTATAATTCATAAACTACGTGACTAAATTAAACACTTTCTGCATAATTCAGTCATTGAGACGTAAACTCAAGCCATTCAGGGTGTTTTAAAGGGAAATGGTTGTAGAGGAAACTGGTGGTGATGCTGTTATGCACTTTGGGTAATGGATGAGCCAATTCTGATTGGAATTTTGATGGACTCGGGTCAGTTTTCAAGTCAAAACATGTTGATTCGAGTCGGGTTCGGATTGAAAATGCACTCATCATCAAAAGAATAGCTGCACAAACAGCTGCACCCAGTAGGAATCAACCGATAGGAATGAAACTTGGTGGGTAGGTTTGAGATTGTGAGGCATGCGAATGATTAAGGTTTCGTGCTCGGCCGTGCATGTGACGTAAGCAAGGACCGGCCTTATCACTGCACCTGACTGACCCAACAGCCACGATTGCTGACATTCAGCGAGCAGCGATGCCTCCTTGAGTCATCCTGTTAGTGCCAGCACCAATGGCAGACAGAGGACTACATGCACGCAGACCGTTACGCAGTACTGCAGCTACGCTGTACTTTTATTAGCCAAGCCTACTGGTCTTGAGGCTCTTGCCGATATGTTAGCTGGAATGGCTGCGTACGGTACAGGGCTAACAGTGCTAAAGCGTTTAGGCCAGGGTGCGTCCTTACCAGGGTTGAGAAACACTGAGCTAGGCTAACGGCACTATCAGCTACGCTGTACTTTGATTAGCCAAGCTTACTGGTCTTGAGGCGCTGGCCGATACGTTAGCTGGAATGGCTGCATACGGTACAGGGCTAACAGGGCTAAAGCGTGTAGGCCAACAACACTATCAGCTATGCTGTACTTTGATTAGCCAAGCCTACCCATGTTATGTCTCCGGCCGATACGTTAGCTGGAATGGCTGCTTATGGAACGGGGCTAACAAGCTATAGGCTACTACTTAGCCGTCAGCTATGCCTGGCTTAAACAGGAGAAGAAAATGACCATTCAGTTATAAACTGAGAAGAAGAAGGAGAAGAGGTTGACTCTCAGGTAGGTCAGTGTCTATGTTGGGTTCTGTCTCTAGTGATGCAAACATGAATGGCTGTATGTGTTCAGTAAAGCTGCTTCTGTTGGAAGGTCCAATGTCCTGGAATTACTTACAATAAAAGTAATATAAATATTAAATAAATATTAAATGCCAGGTTCTGTTGCAGCAGCGATCCAATAAATATTTATGTGACGTGACTCAGATCTACAGCAGACTGACAACAATATCTCCAGACTTCAAAAGGTTAAATTATGAGTCAGTAAAAAAGAAATAGAAGAGGGGAAAAAAAGAGAAACCTGAAAGAACCCAAGAACAGAAGCAGTATTGCTGCCAGGGCTAAGGGGATGTGTCAGTCATCTCAGTCCAAGCAGCTCCAGTGCGTGTCTGGCTGTGTTCTCTTTGATACTGAACGCTTCGGTGTTAAACAAACCTCTGTTCGTAGGCTGCCTCTGCGCTGCTCAGTTCAGAAATCCCTGACATCCCTCGTTTCACAGAAAAGCGAGGGATTTGCCATCTCTCTCCAGCAGAAACGCCACGGCCCTCGTTCGGTTTGAAGCTCTACCAACTGGCGCCAGCCACCGTGGTTGTTTTTCTATCCTCGGTGCTCGCTCTCTCTCTCTCTCTCTCTCTCTCTCTCTCTCTCTCTCTCTCTCTCTGTCTGTCTGTCTCTCTCTCTCTCTCTCTCTCTATTCCAACGTTTGAAGTAGCTCTTGCGTTCGGCTGCTGAGGAGGAGGACTGTAAAGCATCCCGGCCATGCATTTGAATCTCCTTGACGGGGCAGCGCCAGGAGGTTCCGTGCAAATCCCAACCTGCTGAGTCCCTAAAAACACCCCGGCTGGAGCCTCTTCATCACAAGCTTTACTTTCAACCATGGGGAACATGCCGTGTTTAGGCTGGGAGGAGAATCGGAGGATGGACCTCAGCAGAGGAAAAGCCGGAACTCAGTGGACGTGCCCAATTTCGATCTTAGTCGACCTACTAAGAAATATTTTTCTTCTTTAGTGTTGCACTGAGGGGAGACCCTTTACTATGAGGGTACATCTATTAACGGTACTTAAGAGAATTAGAATTCCATCGACTAATCCACTCCTGGAATATTCTTACTCAGCATGTTTATGTGTTAAAATAAACACATAAACGAACATCTGCACCCAGAAGGAATCTGCACCCAGAAGGAATCAACTGACAGCAATGAAATTTGGTGGTACATGTGAGGTCAGCAAAGACGGTCCTTATCACTGTAGCTGACAGATCCAACAGCCACGATTGCAGACATCCAGCGAGCAGTGATACCTCCATGAGTCATCCTGTTGGTAGACGGCTGCACCATGCAGGACTACATGCCCACAGACCTTTACGACGACTGTCCTTAACACCACGTCACTGTCACCAAAGACTGCAATGGTGTCGTGCCAGACTGTCATGGAGTGACTCAGAATGGCAGAGGGTCATCTTCAGTGACGAGTCCCGCTTTTGTCTTGGTGGAGACGACCAACAAGTCCGTGTGTGGAGGCACCGTGGTCAGCGCCA
>CM067488.1:30767473-30777617 GCA_034552555.1 Semaprochilodus insignis
AGTCCGTGTGTGGAGGCACCGTGGTCAGCGCCATGATGAACGCTTTGTTGTCACGCGTCCAGAGTTGTTAGTGTCCCTTATATCACCACTAGGGGTGACCGACTGTCGTATGTGATGGCTCAGCAGATCATCACACCAGCAGTTGGGGCAGTTTGTTGCTCCACAGCAAAGGTGGGATCGAAGCACTCACCACGAGGCCTCCATACTCGAGCCCGACCGTCGTCGGCTCCCAAACATAACCTGGATTCGTTGCTGAAGGCAGTACAGTTCCAGTCCATAGCAGTCCAGGATTCTCCTTCATGACACCACTGCAAACGAAGGTGCTGGTGGCTGGCTGTCAACGGCAGGACTCTCAGTGTTGGCACCGCGACACCAAATGTCCTTCTGGAAAGGGTTCAGGCTGAGACGGGTGTATAACGAAGGTGCCACTGGTGTTTTGATGTTGGACTACGAAACTGTGGGAGGTGCTTGTGGGCGGATCAAATGATCCCCTATACTGGTGGTTAGGGTTCGGGTCAAGATTAGGTCTGGGCCGTCCAGAGTCTGTTCGCCGTGTCCGGTGCCCTCATGTAAGCACCCCATACCTGCCATCATTTACATACCCAGAAGTCGTCATACACTTGAAACGATAAACTGGGGCAAATAATAAATATACCCATCGCTACGTCTGTTCTAAGCATGCCTCCACTCCTCCTACGGTGGTGCTGAGGTAGACTCAAAAGCTAGATTTTCTCATTTAACCGTGAGGTCTCTTGCCAAAATCCCAATTTGGCATGCAGTAGTCTTCAATGAGGGGTTTCGTTATTACAATGGTGGGAAATGACTCATCGGGTAAACAAGCTAAAAGCTAAAGTTAGCTTATCCAGCTCCTCTTCTCCGGCTGAAAGGCTACTGTGACATGCATTTCATCCTGAATAAAGATAGAATCGCTGTTTCTGACTTTATTCAACAACTAAGACGTGCTAATGCTAGTCTGGTTATATTTATTACCCTATATAGGCTAGGCCAGCAGTCTGGATTGGTTAAAACCATAGGGATTAAAAAATGAAAAATAATATGCAACATTCCAGACGTCTCGGCATGGAGCTGTAGAGGTTCCTAATGGTGTCCTGTGATAATCCATCCCATGCAGCTTGAATATCCTCACACAGTTCCTGCAGATGGTGCGTTAGGGGGTGGAGGTGGAGTGACACCAGGCCTTCTGGGCATGTGACGCGGGACAACAAACCGTTCATCTTGGTGCTGACCACGGTGCCTCCAGACACGGATTCGTTGGTCGTCTCCACCAAGACAAAAGCGGGACTCGTCACTGAAGATGAACCGCTGCCGTTCTGAGTCACTCCATGACAGTCTGGCACGACACCATTGCAGTCTTTGGTGACGGTGACGTGGTGTTAAGGACAGTCGTGGTAACGGTCTGTGTGCATGTAGTCCTGTGTGGTGCAGCCGTCTGCCAATGGTGCTGCACTAACAGGATGACTCATGGAGGACATCACTGCTCGCTGAATGTCCATCTCTGCGCAGGTCGGATAATCCGTCGGTTCTCCCTCTGTCTGGTTCGTGTAGGTCTCTCAGATCCTTCATGTTGCTGGTGTGTGTTGCATGTTGCTTCATGATGCATGTTGCTTCTTCTATCCAGCCAACAGCGTCCTGTGGGCAGCGTCCTGTGGGCAGCAACCTGTAGGCAGCAACCTGTGTCCACTGATGAAGGACTAGAGGATGACCAACACTGCACTGTGCAGCAGCAGATGAGCCATCGTCTCTGACTGTACATCTACAAGGTGGACCAGCAAGGTAGGAGTGTCTAATAGAGTGGACAGTGAGTGGACACATTGTTTAAACACTCCAGCAGCACTGCTGTGTCTGATCCACTCACACCAGCACAACACACACTAACACACCACCACCACGTCAGTGTCACTGCAGTGCTGAGAATGATCCACCACCCACATAATACCTGCTCTGTGGTGGTCCTGTGGGGATCCTGACCATTGAAGAACAGGGTAATACAGTATACAGAGAAACAGATGGACTACAGTCTGGAACTGTACAACTACAGAGTGTCCTATATGGTCAGTGGAGCTGATTAAATGGACACTGGGTGTATAAACACGGTACCTAATAAAGTGCTCAGTGAGTGTGTTAACCTCGTGACTCTAGTGCATCAAAACTATATATGCAAGCTTCCGCAAATGTGTCTCGGCTGATTGACGACATCACGTACCCTAGCACCCACACTACCCACGCAGCCAGCTTCCCTCTGGGGGGCTATCCCTGCAGCAGGGCTGGCCCTGAGACGCTCTCCAGCGTCCGAAGCTGGAGATGGAGTACCGATCCTGTAAATCAGGACAACATAACAGGCGGTGATTAAAGGCAGAGCCGCTGTTCCTCTGAGGACCATAAATAGCCTGTGAGCCGGCCGCATACACACATCGCATGCCATGCGCACACTAACAGGCTTGTATTCCTATCTTTCTGAGGAGTTTGCATTGATTACTCTGTGAGAATGTATGAATGCGGCTCCACTGTAACCTCAGCCTCAGCAGAGCATGAGATCAGCGCTGGCCTCTGTTAGGTATTCTGCACTGTGGGTCTGCTACGCTGGTGGACGCCTTTGTCCTGGATGTGACATCATCATGATGGTCAGTAAGTTATACATGATGCTAGCGTTAGCTAGCTAAGTAGTTTACCTGTGAACAGATCTCACTGCCCTCCTACTCGGATATCTCCTCACGCTCCTTCACCGGCCCTCTCACACCCTGGTCTCCTGCAGCTCCTCCTGCTGCTGTCCATCCTCATATGATGCCTGTGTTAACATCATGAACACAGTAATGAACTCTGTAGAGAACTGTGAGAGGAGCTAACCAGCACCACCACCACCAGCACCAACACCACCACAGTCAGCTCAGTCTCTTAATCTCTCCAGGCTGATGTTAAACTTGGTTCTTTGGTTCTTTCTCTCTTTCTCTCTTTCTTTATCTCTCTATTTCTTTCTTTCTTTCTTTCTTTCACCTCTTTCCATCTCACTTCCTTCTTTCTTTCTTTCTTTCTTTCTTTCTTTCCATTTACTTTACTTTACAGTATTAATATGGGATATTTGATGTCAAACGTCCTTTCATTTGTAAATATGCATCCATTCCTCCCATTCAGGCCTGCAGCACATCCCCACAATGTTGGGGTGGAATGTTCAGGGTTTTAATATTGTTATTATTATTATTGTTGTTGTTGTTGTTGTTGTTTTGTTATTATTATTATTATTATTATTATTATTATTAGTGGCAGTAGTAGTAATTTTAAAGGTTGCTGTATCTTTAATGTAGCACATCGTCTGTTGTGCATCGAGATCACATCGGCCCCAGCAATGGAGAACCCTACTGGAGGCATCAGGTTCCCACAAGGGCCTAAATACACACACACTTCCACAAACACACAGGGGATTAATCTCTGAGCTGAAAGCCTTTTCCCTCGCCAGACACACACACACACACACACACACACACACACACACACACACAGACACACACACACACTCACACACACACTCGCGCTCTGGGGATCCGTTTCGAGGAGGGTGACAGGGTCTGATCATCAGTGAGAGCGATCCTCCCAGAAGCCCCTCCCGCCCGCTATGATAAGCGCTAATTCCTGCTAGCGCAGAACTGTGACCGAGATCAATTAAAGCACCGCAGATAGAGATCAGAACCGCGGCACAGCCATCAGATTAGAGGAGGAGGAGAAATCAGACGCTATCTCTCTCTCTCTCTCACTATCTCTCTCTCTCTCTCACTATCTCTCTCTCTCTCACTATCTCTCTCTCTCTCTCTCTCTCTCACTATCTCTCTCTCTCTCTCTCTCTCACTATCTCTCTCTCTCTCTCTCTCTCTCCTCCACTATCTCCCTCTCTCTATTTCTATCATTTCCACTGCTATCTCCCTCTTCATCTCCATCCCTCCCCTTTCTCCGTCTCTCCCCCTCTTTTAATCTTCTTCAGTTTGCTTCTCTTTCCACCACGGCTTCCTGCATCTGTCTTCTTTCTTTCCTTCTCCTCATTGCTTTCTTTTTATCCTCATCCCTCTGTTTGTCCCCCTCTCTTCCCTACTCTCTCTCTTCCACAATCTCTCTCTCTCTCACTCTTACTTTCTCTCACTTTGTATATCCGTCTTTCTTACTTCCTCCTTTATATCTATTCTTTACCTCATTCTCTGTCCCCACTTTCTACCTCCCTCTCTCTCCCTCCCTCTCTCTCCCTCCCTCTCTCTCTCCCTTACTTTATTTGTGTCTGTCTGTACGTATCTCTCCCTCTCTCTTTTTCAGTTTTACTTTCTTTCTTTCCTTTCTTTTTCTTTTCTTTTCTTTTATTCCAATACAGTTCTTTCTCTTATTTTCTTTCTTTCTTTCTTTCTTTCTTTCTTTCTTTCTTTCTTTCCCACCATGTCTTTTTTCTTGTGTTTCTGTTTCTCCATCTCTCTCTCTCCCATCACTATTTTTCTCTCCACTTTCCCTCACTATCTTCTTCTTGATCACCCCCATTTACACCCCCCCCTTATCTCCCTCTCTCTCTCCCTCTCTCTCTCTCTCTCTCTCTGGGTGCTGCAGTCCTCTGCAGAGTATCGGAGGGTGAAGCTGTGAATGGGGGGTGGGGGTGGGGGGTATCGATTCTGTGCCTCCTCACAGCCGCAGAAAGACAATAAAGAACAATAACAGTCATCATCGCCGTGCCGCCGGCAGCATATCTCCGGCCATCAGCGCAGTCGTTATCTGCCTGAGAGATGCTCCTCCTCGGCCTGGGCCGATTACGCCGGAGCAGTCACGGCTTTCGGATTTCAGTCTGAGCACCAGAGCAGTGATTTCAGCTCAGGCTTTTAACTCCCAGCTTTCCTCAACAACATAACAAGGCACTTCACGCCATCCACGCACCGCGGTGTGGATCAAAGACCTGCTCCTTCTGGCCAGAGACGTGGCAAAGACTAGAACTGGTCCCCTAATCACTATTCCAGGGGTCAGCTATTCAGAGCCCAGCATGGTGTTGGTGTTCTCCCTCAGACATACAGCTGGTTCAACTCTGCAGTTAGCTATCGGGTTGTGAAGTCTCCAGGAGCAGAACTGATAACCTCTTTACTGTTCCCTGCATTTCATGAGTACTATACAGAAGACTACTAAAGGGGCTGATAATCACTGTTTATAGTGTATTAGGTCCACCTCCCGGTATCTACACTCACTGTCCATTTAATCAGCTCCACTGACCATATAGGACACTCTGTAGTTCTACAGTTCCAGACTGTAGTCCATCTGTTTCTCTGTATACTGTATTACCCTGTTCTTCAATGGTCAGGACCCCCACAGGACCACCACAGAGCAGGTATTACGTGGGTGGTTCATTCTCAGCACTGCAGTGACACTGACGTGGTGGTGGTGGTGTGTTAGTGTGTGTCGTGCTGGTGTGAGTGGATCAGACACAGCAGTGCTGCTGGACACCTCAGTGTCACTGCTGGACTGAGAATCATCCACCAACCAAAACTATCCGGCCAACAGCGTCCTGTGTCTTTTAGGGTTCTATGCAAGGTTCTTTATTGCACACTAATTGTCAAAAGAATAGCTGCACAAACAGCTGCAGGCAGAAGAAATCAACGGACAGGAATGAAAGTTGGTGGGTGGGTTTGACATCGTGAGACATGCTAATGATTCAAGTTTCACACTCGGCCGTGCATGTGACGTAAGCGAGGACGGGTCTTATCGCTGTACCTGACTGACCCAACAGCCACGATTGCAGACATTCAGCGAGCAGTGATGTCCTCGATTAGTTGTCTTGTTAGTGCAGCACCATTGGCAGACGGCTGCACCACGCAGGACTACATGCACACAGACCGTTACGACGACTGTCCTTAACACCACGTCACAGTCACCAAAGACTGCAATGGTGTCGTGCCAGACTGTCATGGAGTGACTCAGAATGTCAGCAGGTCATCTTCAGTGACGAGTCCTGCTTTTGTCTTGGTGGGGGCGACCAACGAATCCGTGTGTGGAGGCACCGTGGTCAGCGACAAGATGAACGGTCTGTTGTCATGTGTCACACGCCCAGAAGGCCTGGTGTCACTCCATCTCCACCCCTACCGCACCATCTGCAGGAGCTGTGTGAGGATATTCAAGCTGCATGGGATGGATTATCACAGGACACCATTAGGAACCTCTACAGCTCCATGCTGAGACGTCTGTCATGTTGTGTTAGCATGAATGTGTTAAAACTAATGTTTAAGTAGCCTTTTAACTTACTGCTCACTCATACAGTCCTGCACAACAAGCTAACTGAGCACATCCCGGTTCCCTTTGTGAAATAATTTTCCTCCCAATTGGATTTGAGGTCTGTGTAAAATTAGGGGCCGTCAAAAGAGCCTAAAATGAATTGTGCTACATAAATCATGATAACGGCAGGCTAACAAAGAAGAATCAACGCTGGCACAAGCAGCTGTTTAAACAGCTGTTTTCTGGCTAGTTAACACAGCTGGTAACAAAACGTCAGCCAGAGGTGGATGAAGTATACAAACCATGTACCTGAGTTAAAGTAGAGATCCCCAAGGTAAACTCCTCCTCCAGTGTCAGTGTCAGTTCCTCCCTTTAGACCTCCACTGGAGTAACAGTACTAAAGTATGTACCTTCAAATGTACTTAAGTATGGAGAGTAACAGGAGCATGATTTATTATGGGTCTAATGTCCTATTATCATTTCTGGAACAAGACTCTTAATCAGCTCAGTGTAGGTGAAGAGACTCTAGTGTCTCTCAGTCCACCAGTCTTTAATAGAAGCTCATTAATTAGTCTGACACTGATGTCTATTACAATCATCATCAGCACAGAACACTGAAGGAGAACAGGTTCCATTAGCTAGAACCAAGCTCTGTCCAACAGGTCAAAACAAGCTCAAAACAAAGTGAGTGCTGTACCCTGATTGGTGGGCTCGCTTCACGCTTGGACATGTGAAGATGTGAAGACTTTGATATGTGGTGCAGCTAAAGTACAAAGACCCCCAGAATGGAGTGATGAGTCTGATTGGTATGATTAGCGGTAAACGCAAAGATTAGCTAACAACACACAGTTGCCAGCCGATATGTAGCCCTCTGCAGACCACTAAGACGACTGTCCTTAACACCACGTCAACGTCACCAAAGTCAGACTGTCATGGAGTGACTCAGAATGGCAGCGGGTCATCTTCAGTGACGAGTCCCGCTTTTGTCTTGGTGGAGACGACCAACGAATCCGTGTGTGGAGGCACCGTGGTCAGCGTCAAGATGAACGGTTTGTTGTCATGCATCACACATCCAGAAGGCCTGGTATCGCTCCACCTCCACCCCTACCGCACCATCTGCAGGAACTGTGTGAGGATATTCAAGCTGCATGGGATGGATTATCACAGGACACCATTAGGAACCTCTACAGCTCCATGCCGAGACGTCTGGTATATTGATCATATCAGTCTGAATTGTTCATCATTTATTGTTCCTGGTAACCTTTATCTTCCTTCCCAACACCACTGCAATCCCACACCTCCTTCTGGGTGCAGATATTCTTTGGATGATGAGTGTATTACCTGGGTTTCACCGTCCAAGGGCCACCAGCCAAAATCTTTCCTAATGCATCACCTTGGTCAGGCGTATGTAAACGGCCCATGTATGTGGCTGAGGGATGAACACTGTAATGAGTGTGTGGTAATGACTGGCGATGAGGTAAGTGTGTACGGCGATGGGTGTCGGTATATTTGCTGGTGAATGCATGTGCGGTGATGAATATGTACGAGTATGTTCGGGCCACCAGCGGCGTATCAGTAGGGAGCATATCAGCTCAGCTCCAGCTCCAGCTCCATCTCTCCAACCTCCAGCATGGCTGTGATTTCAGTCCCTGCAGCAAGCCTCTCTCCGGCTTCCAGGGTTTTTTTTTTCCCCTGGATCTTTTATTGGGTACATCAAAAGGACAAGCTGCAAATAGATATAAGCAAGGATATCAAAATACTATTCACGAATTTTTATACCTGCATTTCTATCGCGCCGCTTCTGCTGCTCATCACCTCGCTCCCTCCCCGGAGACACACATCCAAGCCAGTGCGGCAGCTTTGAGCGGCGGGGAAACTAGAAGAGAACGACAAAGATAGTCTCAGGCGTGTGTGTATGTGAGGAGGGCTTTGCTCTCCCAGCTCTTGCCTCGGCTCTCCGAGAGCGCTGCGGCCCTGCCGAGGGCACGTCTTTAGCCGCCTCTGTCTTACCCACAGGAAATGAACCATCTGCCATTTCCTGAGCGTGCACGGACACGCACACACATGCACTTGCTATCTTTGCCAACACCCCCCACCACCACCACCACCACCACCCCTCCCTGGCTTCCCTTCTTCCCTCCAGCCTTCCCCACCCTTTTTTAAATCTCCAATCTTGTGTTTCCTCACTCCTGTCGAGCGGGCTTCAATTACATCCCCCCCAGCTTATGTCTTGGGTGGATTACACAGTCTCTCAGTGGGCCGCCGGTATGTAGGCTATGCTGTGCTGCCGCTGGTTTCTTCACTAACACCCTGCCTCTGCCCAAAGACAATGCTTTCGTTGGCCTGTATGTTCCTCCCCCCCCACCACCACCGAAGGATCACAAGAAAGAAGAACACGAGCATCATCATCGGGGGGCTCATCCGAGAACAAAAAGTCGCAACAAAAGAGATCTCATTCTCTCCTGTCTTTCTCTTACCCACTTGTTTCCTAGCTCTTTCCATTCCTGTGCGGTTCTTGTTTATTTTTAGCCTCGCAAAACAAAAACAACAACAACAACAAAATCGTTGGAGTTTGTTGTTTTTTTTTCCCCTCCGTGGTCTTTCTTCGCCAACTGGGTTGGCCTCACTTGCCGGTGACCTAGTTCGGAGGGGGAATGGAGGGCGGAGTTTAGCCGGGGTTTGGGAATCGGGGGCATGCGGCAGCTTTGCTGGCCAAAGCCCTGGTGTCCCGGACCGGATTGCCAGAGTGCCAGCCTCGGGCTCTCTGTCACGGACTCAGCAAACCTCGTCTAGCTCTGCTTTGCTGGAACTCCAGGCTGCCGATTTGACCGCGATCATTTTCAGCGGTCAATCTACATTGTGCTGCCTCAGATCAGTGATGGCACTCGATCAATGGCGGCAGTGAATAGAGGGAGGAATGTCCATTATCCTTCGGTTTATATGCTATAACAGCCTATAAAAGTCCATCAGCGCATCCACATTTCACTTCACAGCTTACATAGTAGCTTCATAGACGTCACTGAACACAAACTGATATTAAAATAAATGAGCCATATCCAAATCCACTGCTGGTCGCCTTGCCCTGTGTTCAAACTAGGGTGGCCACACGTCCGGTTTTAGGCCTGACAGCCCGGTTTTTCAACTCCCAGTCCTCTGCCCGACGCACTACCTGGACGGACACTGATAGTCTTCTTTTCGGGATGAACAATTGAAAATGATCACTCGCCAACGATATCATGTGTGCCATTGGCTCACGTCCGTGTCAAAAGACATGCCTTGCATTTCATTCAAGGTCATGTGACATCGCTTGCCTACCGGAAAGCCCTCTAAATGCTAGTCAATTAGTAAGCTCCTGTCTGACTCACAAATGTCATCCATTCCACCTAATTATGTGAGTAAAGCAATCATGTATGGGTTATGTAGATTAAGTTATAATTTTAATTTTAACCTTTAGTGTCGTGCCACCCTAGTTCAAACTAATCAAATCAAATCAAATTTATTTATATAGCATTTACAACTGATGTTGTCTCAAAGCAGCTTTACAGAAATTCAGTAATATTAATTCATTAAGGAGAGAAAAGGAAGAAGCCCCTGGTGAGCAAGCCGAAGGCAAGGGTGGCAAGGAAAAACTCCCTCAAGTTGGAGGAAGAAGCTTTGGGAGGAACCAGACTCACATGGGGGCACCCGTCATCCTCCTCTGGTCCAAACTACATTTTGATATTGTTCAAAGTATCATCAGCTGAGTATTTAATTATGCTGATCCAGTCGTTGTGGTGACAATGAAGAGATAATTGTGAAATAACAGTCCAATGCAGGTACCAATAGCGGAAAAATGAGTCTGCAGCGGGAAAGCCCGGTTAGTCCTTCATCAGTGATAGGCTGGGCAGGTAAGCAGCTGGTCGGG
>CM067488.1:30782056-30801474 GCA_034552555.1 Semaprochilodus insignis
TCCTCACTATGGAACTCTCAGTTTAAGGTTATCTGCTTCAACCGGCAAACACGGATACAATCACACAGCATGGCTGCTCCTTATAGGCTGCTGTTGAGGTTGGGATGCTAATAAAGGTGAGCCTTACTGAGAGACACTACATCTGTATGTGTAGCTCAATAAATATTGATCATATCAGTCTAAATTGATCATCATTTATTGATCCTGGTAACCTTTATCTTCCTTCCCAACAGCACTGTAATCCCACACCTCCTTCTGGGAGCAGCTGTTCCTTTAGACGATGCGTGTATTAACGTAAGTCAATGGAACCAGGCAATTTTGGACCATTTCTGATGGTCCATTCAATTCTGACATTAGCACACAATGTAAACAGCTGCTATATGCTACAGTGTAAGGCATCTCACGATTGCAATATGTGGCAATACCTTTCATCCCTAATCTGTCCTGCAGCTGTCATTCCATAAAGCGGAATGTGATGTCCCATTAGGCGAGACCTAGTTGACGTCGTAAAGACCCGAACGCAGCGGTTAAACGAACCGCGCTGATGGCCAAGGCATCACTCGTACACGTACGTGCAGAACCATGCTGGCTGATGCCATCTCGCTGCAGGCTTCCAACCTGGAATGGCAGAGAGAGAGAGAGAGGAGCGTTTAAGTGCTTTTCCGGCTCTTCCGAAAACAGCGCTATTCCGAAATGATGCACTTGCATGCACTATAAACCAAAAACGAAGACATAAAATCCTATCATGCTAAGATGGTTGTAGCGGGCTATTTTTCTACCGGCTGATCTCCTAATCTTTTTAATATGTCCTCGCCGGGGTTTTCATGGGTTCGGGATTTCTGCTCTTTATCCATTGGGATCAAAGCTTGGCGAACTATGGGAGCCCCATGAAAAGCCACCCTTGCTACGAGGACATGTCAGACAGATTGGCTAATCACAGGGCTGAAGCTCCACATTGTGTGGAGAGCATTATTTATTTATTTATTTATTTATTCCCTGGAAAACTGTGACAACAATGCTCCCGCTTTTCCGCTTCTCCGGCTGAGAAAGAAACCACTCTCTCTCTCTGGTACTTTATCTCCCTGTCTTTCTCCTGAGGTTGCTGTCTTAGTTAAAACGTTCCCGCACGTCTCCCACCGAGGGACTCCCAGTGTTCCTTTTTTTTCCCATTTCCTTTTTTTTCACCGTCCTTCATTCTCTCGGCTGCTTTAGAACCTCTCCAAACTCCGGGGGCCTCTTCCTCCTTCAGTTCCTCCTCCTCTTCCTCCTCACTCAAAAAGCCACTCAACTTCCATACGGCCACGCAGGGAAGCGGCGTACCCATTCTATCGCCTCTCGGAAGACGCAGGCGCCCACACCGGGGCCTGGCAGCCTTTCCCAATATCACACACTTTTTAAAGCCGACCTGCGGAGAAATGAAAAATAAAGGGACGGAAAGAGGCAAAGGACTCATGGGGGAAAGAGAAAAACCCGAAACATTTTGTCCCCGGCTTCCTCCGACGCGAAAGGAACGCCGTGCGGGGAGCGACGGAGTATAATTCTGCTTTAACGCGTCCTATTGGATCCAGACAAGACAGATTGACTACGTCTGTCCAGGGAATAGAGCCCGTCTTTCTATTTTCTTTCTGCCAGCCCGTGCCTCCCTCCCTCCCTCCCTCTTTCCATCTCTATCTCGCTCCATCTCTCCATAGGGATTTCCGAACCTACACTCGCTGGTCTGCTGTGTGGCCCTCGCTGCCTGAGTGCCTTCATGTCTTAATTAATGGTTTAAAAAGTGAATTAAAATGAACCGTTTAAATAGTTTTCCCGTGTTTCAGCCCTCATGCCTGTTTTTGCACATAACGTACTTCGTTGCTGACCTGCTGTGAACCCTGGAACTGGAACAATATCATGTTTTCATATACCTGTGTCGCATACTTCTTCCGTTTTTCCGCTAATTGATCTGTTCTGTCGTAGCGCATTGTGAGCCTTACAGTGTGTTGGCAAAAAGCCCATTTAAACCAAAGAGAAGCTGCAGATGACAACTCAACTTACACTGAGTCACACTCATCATCAAAAGAACAGCTCCACCCAGAAGGAGGTGTGGGATTGCAGTGGTGTTGGGAAGGAAGATAAAGGTGACCAGGATCAATAAATGATGATAAATTTAGACTGATATGATCAATATTTATTGAGCTACACATACAGAAGTCTGTCTCTCAGTATGGCGTTGGGCCGCCATGTTTGCTAACCCAACATGCCAGATGTCTCGGCATGGAGTCGTAGAGGTTCCTAAAGGTGTCCTGCAATAAGCTGCAAAGAGATTATCAACATTAACGTTAATACAGGTTTGACTGTCAGGTGTCCACATACTTTTGGCCATGTAGTGTATAAGTATTGTTGTGAGTTGCATCCAAAAATGAAACCATTGTTGTTAATGAAGGTGCACACAAACACTGCCCACGTTCCACCACACCGTTTACTGTTGGTGCGTAAAACACAGCTGAGAAGACTAAAGAAATAATAGTAGATGGCTTGAAGCTTAAACCAAGAAAGACGGTTAGTCTAAAGTCTTTAGGATAAACAGACAGTCGCTGTTTGTTATCTTTGTTACTAGCCTAGTCACCTGTTTAGTCACCATGTAACTTAGTTAGGGTGTTAGGAAGTTGATATCATATGTGCTTAATGTTGTTTATTCCATTGTTTTATTGGCTTACTGCAGTTCATTCTCCATTCATGTCTTGTGCTGTGAGGGGCTTCTGCATACCGCCCGCCCATCCGACTGTCCTGCTGCTTAATCACAGACTAATCAGACATTTCTTCCTCTGTCTGAAAAACACTCAACACTCCTCCTAAAACACCCAACACTTCTCCTAAAACACCCAACACTTCTCCTAAAACACTCTACCTTTCCCTTAAAACACTCAACACTTCTCCTAAAACACCCAACACTCCTCCTAAAACACTGAACACTCCTCCTAAAACCATTCAACGCTTCTTCTAAAACACTCAACACTCCTCCTAAAACACTGAACACTCCTCCTAAAACCACTCAACGCTTCTTCTAAAACACTCAACACTTCCCCTTTTGAGTCTTGGTTCCTCTCGAGGTTCTTCCTCTTGCTCTGAGGGAGTTTTTCCTTGCCACTGTCGCCTCTAGCTTGCTCACTGGGGGCTTGGACCCGGATTCTCTGTAAAGCTGCTTTGTGACAACATTTTGACTGACTTGATGGTATAGGGGTTAGAGCTGCTATGCTACATTGTTCTACTCTCCATGGTACATCCAGAGGAAGACTTTAGAAAGAAACTTAAGCCATGCTACAGTAGCCAACCCTGATAACTTGAAACATCGGAAGCTTACCAATCAGATGTTTATTTCACAGTTTGAAGGATACAGTTATTTGGAAATGAGAGTCTTTGGTGTAGGCCTTGTCTTCGTTCCAGGTCTTGGTGCTGGATCAGGATGGCAGGGGCAGAACCCTCCTTACTGGACAATTAGACCAATCAGGGCCAAGCTGGTGGTGTTGAGGGCCATCAAAATGTTGGGACCTGATAGCAGCAGAAGAGACGCAAATCCAGAGTAAACAGAGGTGCAGGTCAGCGGTTGGTCGGGAGCAATGAATGAATAACTGATGTAGGTTTAGAGTCATCCTAGCAGAACATTCATTTTAGTAAGTTGTGCACATGGCACATGGCATAAGAAGTAAGATGCAGTGCATTCCAGTGCATCAATGTGCCATGTCTTTATTTGTATAACCTTGGTGCAATGGACTTCGATCCCAAACTGAACACCATTTGACCATTTCCCTATTTTTGATCCTGTCTCCCGCTGCATTCCCGTCTCCAGTTAAACTCCAGATTTCATGGTGAGACAAATCCAGTAGATCTTTCTCAGTTTCTGTGTGGGATATGTGTCATGGTACCTGGCAACCCAACCCTTATTGTGCTACCACAGAGACCTTAAGACAGAGACAAGGAGGCCGGCCACTGGCTGAAACATTAATAGGAAAGCTCCTAACACTCAACATGGCATCTGTTTACGGACAAAGTCCCGTCCATCAAGTAAAACAGCCAGTCAGCTTGCTGGTTACCCCATGAGCTGGGAAAACTTGACGAGCTGAAATATCCTATGTTTTTCAATATCCTATGAGGGGTATTTGAGAGAAGGCCATCTCCTGATAACCCGGAAAACCAAGCCTTATTCCAAAGCAGTGACACAGCAGATCTGGCTAAAGAGATGTCGATAAGAACGGCATTAACTACAGTGATATTAAGAAGTTGGTGTGATTTCAGGGACCGAGTGGATCCGGGATCGCTTTGCCTGCTTAATTGAGCAGGGATCAAAGAGCATGGGCCGGGCGGAGGCTGGACGCTCCATGGCACAGCCATATTCCAGACACACGGAGGAGCAGAGCGATGGAGGCTGTGGATTACAGTGGCAGCCGTGTATTACAATAGGTCAAACTCCCAGAGTGCATCTTTTAGTTGTAATGGCTGATGAATATTTAACCAAAGCTGGGGAGACGGGAAAAATCAATGAATTGGATTCTTTAAAAATGGGAGGGAGGAAGGGAGAGAGGGAGAGAAGGAACACAAAAAAAGGGCCCGGAAAATTACCTGGTGCTTAATCGCTGGCGGAGAGAATTAACGGCAAATTTGCAACGGCTGCGTTCGAGCGCGTCTGTGCGTGTGTATATGAGTGTGGACTCCTGCCAGTGCTTTTGTATGCTTCTGTCTGTATCGGTGTGTACACCCGTGTCTTCCTGTGTGTGTGTGTGTGTTTGTAAGTCCCTCACACACACACCGTCATGCCCATAAATTACATTTCTCCAGTCAGAGAACATGAAACAGAAAAAAGGGAGGAAAAGAAGGCTGTTCCACCGTGAAGGGATGTACGCCAGCATACTTTTAGCTCATGCCGTCTCACCCACCCTCCCACCCCCCCTTTCCCAAACCGTCTAACAGCATGCCGTTCTGAAAAAGAGGGGAGCGAGTTGGGCATTTCTATCTGTGCTGAGCTTCGGCTGGCCAGATAGCGATTCCTCGCCGGTTCTCTGTCCCGGCTACAGTAGCTGGCGGCTGATAGCGCCATTCTGCATGCGGGTTTCACAGGCATGCGGCCGCGGGCACAATGCACAGAATTCCATCAGTTCCTCAATGCTGGAGCCTCGTGTGCCGAAACGAGGCCGCGAGAGAGGGAGGCGGGGGGAGACAGAGATTTGGATGGGACGAGGCACTGATAAGGAGATAGAGGGAGAGAGTAATGAACCCCTGTGGGTGATGGGGAGGTAAACATCGTAACTCAGTCTACAAACAGACAGGAAGACGGACAGACAGGCAGAAAGAGGGGGGAAGGAGATGCATATGGTAGAGTCTATACCCGCCAGAGCATGTGTATATTTGTGAAAGTAAGTTCTGTAGCCGGTTCAGGACAATTAATACACTTACCAAGACAGAAACACATATAACCTGAAGAGCAGAATTAACATACACTGATCATCCAAAGAACAGCTGCACTAATAGCTGCACCCAGAAGGAATCAACCGACAGGAACGAAACTTGGTGGGTAGGTTTGACATCGTGAGACATGCAGACATGTTGGTTTCACCCAACAGCCAGGATTGTGGACATTCAGCGAGCAGTGATGTCCTCCATGAGTCATCCTGTTAGTGCAGCACCATTGGCAGACGGCTGCACCACCGGACTACATGTACACAGACCGTTACCACGACTGTCCTTAACACCACGTCACCGTCACCAAAAACTGCAATGGTGTCGTGCCAGACTGTCATGGAGTGACTCAGAATGGCAGCGGGTCATCTTCAGTGACGAGTCCCACTTTTGTCTTGGTGGAGACGACCAACGAATCCGTGTGTGGAGGCACCGTGGTCAGTGCCAAGATAAACGGTTTGTTGTCACACGTCACATGTCCAGAAGGCCTGGTGTCACCCCACCGCCACCCCTACCGCACCATCTGCAGGAACTGTGTGAGGATATTCAAGCTGCATGGGATGGATTATCACAGGACACCATTAGGAGTTGGATAGGTGGAGCTAGGTAGATAGGTAGGAGTTGGGTGGATGGAGTAGAGTAGTTGGTGTTGGGCAGATGGAGTTTGGTGGATGGAGCTGGATAGATGAAGTTGAGTGGATGGAGCTGGGTAGATGAAATTGGGTGGATGAAGTTGGATAGATGGAATTGGGCGGATGGAGTTGGGTGGATGGAATTGGATAGATGAAGTTGGGTAGATGGAATTGGGTGGATGAAGTTGGGTAGATGGAGCTAGGTAGATGGTGTTGGGTAAATGGAGCTGGGTGGAAAGACCTGGGTAGATTGAGTTGGGTGGATGGAGCTGGGTAGATGGTGTTGAATAGGTGGAGTTAAGTGGAAGGAGCTGGGTAGATGGAGTTGGGTGGATGCTGAAATTAACTCAGATAGGGTTAAATAAAACCAGATAGGGTTTTACAGTCTGAGCATTTGTAGAATGGAAGCCCTGGAGAACCATCGTCCTTTATCGGTCAGCGAGGGGTGTGCGTTGTGGTCCTCCACCCGCTCCGACGTGGTACTACTTCCAATGCTTCCAGCAGGGCCGCTCTCCCTCCGGAGTGTCTGCCAGCCCTGTTATATCTGAAGCCATTTTGTCTGGAGGCTTGTGGTGGTCATCTGTACAGCCCTCATCTCGGGTGGTGGAGTGGGCTGGGTCTCAGGAGGTGCTTCTGGTGGTGCCTGGCTCATGTGAGGAGACAGGTGAAGTAAAGAAATCTCTTATCTTAAACCCACCTCCCAACACACTCACCCCATCACCCCTCCCGCCCTCCCCCACCAGCTCAGTCCCTTTATTCGTGATCTAAAGCTGCAATGAGCAGATAAAGGCAAGCAGGCCTCTTCCATAAATGCACTTATCACAGGCCAACAAGCTCTCTAACTCTCTTATGACTGACAGGTCAGCCGCTTGGGATTCGGCACACATCCCACCTTCCTCCGCACATGCCCACACACACACACTCCCATCGCCCTGAACAGGGTTTCACCACACATATACACATAAGCATGCACGCAACTAACCAGAAAAGACATGCACACAGTAGACGAGAACGGACACATGCTCTCGTCGGAATGTTGTCAAACAGATAAGGAATGCTGTGGACATGAGTTGGAGCGCATGCGTGCATAGCTCACTGTCTATCACACACAAGCACACACACACACACACATGCTCATTAGAGCTGCTTAGACCTTCGCTTTCGGCAGCGGAATCAGACAGGGGTGCGGAAACGGGCTGCCAATAAGGAAATTAAACAGAACAAAATGAAATCCCGGGGAGCGACGCTTTCACCTAGCCCAACTTAGCAGCATGAATTTTTCATCATTCCAGTGCAGCGATATTACCTCCGAGTCTTTAGCCTACCACTCAATAAAGCTTGTCGTGTTTCATCAACAGCTCCTTCCTATACGGCGGCTGCTTTCATAGCCGCAAAAAAAACCTGCAGGAGTGCGCAGACTGAAAAAGCCCCCCTTGCAACCCACCAGCGACTCGAAGCACTTTCCCTTAAAGTGAAAACAAGACTGCAGAAAAAATCCGTGTTTACCTTTGAGATTGGAGCCCGTTAGACAGATATCGAGTGTTCTGAGATGTACGGCTGCCTCCACAGCGCTGAAATTGAAATAAAGTTTTTAGTGAACAGTCGAACGGTTAGACCGAAATAGCTCGCCTGTGTCGAAGACTTGATCTAAATGTGTTCCACATGAATAAAACACAGCACATCAATATAGCACTCACTGAGCACTTTATTAGACGCACCTACCATGTATCTACACCTATCGGCTCCACTCACCGTATAGGAGCAACCCTCATAGTTCTACTGTTCCAGACTGTGGTCCATCTGTTTCTCTGTATACTGTATTACCCTGTTCTTCAACGGTCAGGACCCCCACAGGACCACCACAGAGCAGGTACTATGTGGGTGGGGGATCATTCTCAGCACTGCAGTGACACTGACGTGGTGGTGGTGTGTTAGTGAGTGTGTTGTACTGGTGTGAGTGGATCAGACACAGCAGTGCTGCTGGACTCCTCAGTGTCACTGCTGGACTGGGAATCGTCCACCAACCCAAACTATCCAGCCGACATTGTCCTGTGTGCAGCATCCTGTAAGCAGCGTCCTGAGGGCAGTCTCTTGTGGGCAGCATCCTGTGGGCAGTGTCCTGTGGGCAGCGTCCCGTAGGCAGTGTCCTGAGGGAAGCAACCTGAGGGCAGCATCCACTAATGAAGGACTAGAGGATAACCAACACTGCACTGCTGTGGTCTCTGACTGTACATCTACAAGGTGGACGTCTACAAGGTGGACGTAGGAGCGTCTAATAGAGTGGACAGTGAGTAGACACAGCTGAGTCTGATCCACACGTATCTGTGGGATCGTTGGGTGGCATGGTGGTGCAGTGGGTAGCGCTGCTGCATCACAGCAAGAAGTATCTGGTTTGGATTCCCCAGTTAGGCATCCAGGGATCTCTCTGGGTGGAGTTTGCATGTTCTCCCCGTGTCGGTATGGGTTTCCTCAGGGTGCTCCGGCGACCTCCCACAAGTAGCCAGTTGAACTGGGGATGCTAAACTGCCCTCCTAGGTGTGAGTGGACTGGCGGCCTCTCCAGGGTGTTCCTTGCCTTCCGCCCAATGAGTGCCGAGATTGGCTTTAGCACGCCACCCCCCCTCGAAGAAAAGGCACCTCAGATGATGAACCACCTTTGGCCCTTGTTGCTTGTACTCACTGTCATTAGCTTAGTGCTATTTCCAGGCCAGCTAAAGAGAGACAGCGATGGGCCTAATGCTGAAGAGCAAACAGTTCCATCAGGCATGGAAAGTGTCACAAAGTCTGTATTTACAAGTGTAATGCATTTTAAAGGCTTGTATTAAGGAAATATTCATGCTTTGTAGGCCCCTTCCACCTCATGGTACATTCAGGTCCGCATCTATTATTGAGTGATTATGGAGTGCATGTTTGGGGATCTACTGCATTAGAATTTAGAGTAGGAATCATCAGAAACAGTTGCCACATTAGGCACAGAGCCTTTCCTAAGTCTTAAACTAAGCCTCAAATAAGGCTTGTTAAAATGATCAGCTTTATATAGCAAGTACAGTCATCGTCAGAAGAATAGCTGCACAAATAGCTGCACCCAGAAGGAATCAACCGACAGGAGTGAAACTCGGTGGGTAGGTTTCACATTGTGAGACACGCTAATGATTCGAGTTTCACGTTCTACCGCATGTGACGTAAGCAAGGACGGGCCTGATCACTGTACCTGACTGACCCAACAGCCACGATTGCAGACATTCAGCAAGCAGTGATGTCCTCCATGAGTCATCCTGTTAGTCCAGCACCATTGGCAGACGGCTGCACCACGCAGGACTACATGCACACAGACCGTTACGACGACTGTCCTTAACACCACGTCACCGTCACCAAAGACTGCAATGGTGTCGTGCAACCAGGCCTTTTCCATAAATGCACTTATCACAGGCCAACAAGCTCTCAAACTCTCTTATGACTGATAGGTCAGTCGCTTGGGATCCGGCACACATCCCACCTTCCTCCGCATATGCCCACACACACACTCCCATCGCCCTGAACAGGGTTTTACCACACATATACACACAAGCATGCACGCAACTAGCCAGAAAAGGCCTGGTGTTGCTCCATCTTCAGCCCTACCGCACCATCTGCAGGAACTGTGTGAGGATGTTCAAGCTGCATGGGATGGATTATCACAGGACAGCATTAGGAACCTCTACAACTCCATGCCAAGACGTCTGGGATGCTGGGTTAGCAAACACGGCGGCCCGACGCCATACTGAGAGACAGACTTCTGTATGTGTAGCTCAATAAATATTGATCATATCAGTCTAAATTTATCATCAGTTATTGATCCTGGTCACCTTTATCTTCCTTCCCAGCAGACCTGCAATCTCACACCTCCTTCTGATTGCAGCTATGTTTTCAATGATGAGTGTGTATAAGGAATGAGACTGCTAGCCATTTCTAACCAAGCAAGCTTTAGAAGGACCCGTTGCCCTCCTAGCATCAATTCTGAGTGATCTCTTTATTCAGACCCTGACCTAAGGTGAGATGGGAAAAGTCTGGAGGCAAGAAATCTGTTTTGAAGATGTTGACATTTAGATTGCAGAGAGCAGGAACTCAGCGGTGCTACTGTATTTATGGACACAAAATGAAGGCGAGCGCGTCTTTTTTTACGGATGCTCCGAGCAGAATCTCATGTTTATTTTAGCCACATGTAGCCTTGCCTAATTCCCTGAGTGGAAAAAAAAAATACTTTACAGCTCTGGCACATTGTCTATTCTGTCTGCACAGCGTATTCATTAACATGTACAACAGTGTCTCGTTCGGGTACGAAATAAGAAATGAAAACCCAAATCAGGTGAACTCTAAATGTCTGCACTCCTGCAGGAACTACAAATCAACACAGCAGCACTGTGGAGGTCTCTTTGCAGGGCACATATACAGTATTAGGGGTGCAGGATACAGTAATTGCAATAGACAAGCATGGTGAAAATTTCCCTCTAGTCTTTGTATTGGCAAAGAAGGAGATGCGGTAATGCTCTTTTACTGAACGTGGCCGCAGCAGAGAACCAGCACCCAGCACTAGATGGCGCTGGTGAGGTTGTCTGCCCTCTTAACTACTCCAATCACTGCTAGTTGTACCGTATACGACTACATCTGTGACAGATGTGATTTGATTTCGCTGAAACGGCTGCGAAGCGGGCAGGTCACCCGTCAACCTTACTAACCACAGCCCCGCACAAAGCATCCTATAGCACCGCAAGCATACTACACATGATCATAGTCTCTCTTACTGTGGGTCTGATCCTTATTATGAGCTTGTACTCGCTACTCAAAGGCCACAACATCCCAGTGACTCTACCAAGTCCGGACCAAGTCTGAACAGAGTCCCTGGGGCGCACACGGACACCCCGTCTGCCTCCTGCAGCCTTTTTCCAGTTCACAGTCCCTGCAGAGACACATATCACAGGGTGTATGCTCTCAGTGGTGCACGCCACCCAGGGATGACCCTCATCCCCTGAAACGCTGGAGCGGAGGCCCTGAGTGCTTCATCCTCCTCCCCAGCGCAGTGCTACTCATTGGCTTGGCTGTAGGCTGCAGTAGTGTGCCCCAGAAAAGGCCAAACTTCTTCGCACTGCCTGTTGAATGGAGCACACTCAGCTCTGCTGTCAGCTTGAAGCATTACTGGAAGACTGTGGCTAAAGATACCACTAGTGCTGCTGCTCTGCCGGCAGGTCCATCCTCTGCTGGTCCTTGTGCTGTCTCAGTGGTCAATCTTCGATGTGCTGCCTCATAGTTGGCCAGGCTTAAACAGAAACAGATATACATAATATATGGATTACATGTGCACTGTCTGTTTATGTCTGATATATGGGTTATACATATAGCATGTGGCTGCTACAACAGACCTTTTAAAGATAGCATTTATCAGTGACCAGTCTATTAATGCTCCGATCAGACAGAACTTTAAAACCACTTCAATGTATCTACACTCAGAGTCCATTTTATCAGCTCCACTGACCATATAGGACACTCTGTAGTTGTACAGGTACAGACTGTAGTCCATCTGTGTCTCTGTATACTGTAGTACCCTGTTCTTCAATGGTCAGGACCCCCACAGGACCACCACAGAGCAGGTATTATGTGGGTGGTGGATCATTCTCAGCACTGCAGTGAGACTGACGTGGTGGTGGTGTGTTAGTGTGTGTGGTGCTGGTGTGAGTGGATCAGACACAGCAGTGCTGCTGGACACCTCAGTGTCACTGCTGGACTGAGAAATGTCCACCAACCAGAACTATCCAGCACAACAGCGTCCTGTGTGCAGCGTCCTGTGGGCAGCGTCCTGTGGGCAGTGTCCTGCGGGCAGCATCTGTGTGCAGCGTCTTGTGGGCAGTGTCCTGTGGGCAGCATCCTGTGGGCAGCGTCCTGTGTGCAGCATCCTGTGTGCAGCGTCTTGTGGGCAGCGTCTTGTGGGCAGCGTCCTGTGGGTAGCATCCTGTGGGCAGCGTCCTGTGTGCAGCATCCTGTGTGCAGCATCTTGTGGGCAGTGTCCTGTGGGCAGCATCCTGTGGGCAGCGTCCTGTGGGCAGCATTCTGTGGGCAGCGTTCTGTGGGCAGCATTCTGTGGGCAGCGTTCTGTGGGCGGCGTCCCGTGACTACTGATGAAGGACTAGAGGATGACCAACACTGCACTGTGCAGCGGCAGATGAGCTATCGGCTCTGACTGTACATCTACAAGGTGGAGCAGCAAGGTAGGAGTGTCTAATAGATTGGACAGTGAGTGGACACAGTGTTTAAACACCCCAGCAGCATATAGTTCTACTGATGTTTTTTATGAAGGCCTGAAGTTGTCACTGCTTGAATGCTTTCATTACCCCTCCTGTGTCCAGGCCTTCTGCCTGAGCCTTCTGCTACCAGCTGCTTTGTCTCCTCCGGGCTGATGTTTCAGCCGCCAGGGCGAGGAAGAAAACAGATCACCTGTACTCACCTGCTTCTTATTTATTTGGAATGAGAAATCGCAGCAGATTGGCGCGCAGAACGAGCAGGTGTTCTTCACACGTGGCACAGGCGGCTTCCGGGTAATTTATTTATTTATCCTCCTTAATGGAAGGCATTTGCATACAGATGGTAGAAGCCTTGCGAGAGGATCACTTTTCTTTCTCTCGGACAGGGCGATTAGGAGCCTCGCAGGACGGCGTGAGCATACTCCAGAAAACTCAGTAGCCAAATGACGTGGAAAACTGTGCCATTTTGTTTCTTCATCTCCGGCATGCTCCCTTTCTCCGCAGCTGCCGAAGCTTAATAAGTAAACTTGAAGGAAAGTACCTGAGACTCCGGGGACTCCGCGGAGCTAATCCATTATTTTGGTTCTGTTTTGGCAGCGGATGAACATATGGGCTCGGGAACATAGCACGTCTCCTCAGAGAAGGTCTATTTAGAGTGTTTATGTAGAGGTTTGTGTGTGTGTAATCATATCATGACGTACTTATGGACGGCAGATCCCAGAGAGATAACTGGGATAACCACTTGTACTGCTGTTTAGCAAAGCTTCACTTGATTTGCCAACAAACTAAAGCCGACAAATGTAGAAAAGCAAACTTTGCCAGATGACTGGAGAAGAATACCATGGTCGTTTTGTTGTTATGATACATAATCTGCTAGCCCAGGTTTACACTATGGTTAAGACCCTACAGGACCACCACTGAGAAGGTATATATATATATATATATATATATACTCATCATCAAAAAATAGCTGCACCGACAGGAATGAAACTTGGTAGGTAAGTTTGACATCGGCCGCACATGTGACATCAGCAGGGACGGACCTTATCGCTGTACCTAACTGACCCAACAGCCACAATTGCAGACATTCAGCGAGCAGTGATGCCTCCATGAGTCATCCTGTTAGTGCAGCACCATTGGCAGACGGCTGCACCACGCAGGACTACGTGCACACAGACCGTTATGACGACTGTCCTTAACACCACGTCACCGTCACCAAAGACTGCAATGGTGTCGTGGCAGACTGTCATGGAGTGACTCAGAATGACAGCGGGTCATCTTCAGTGACGAGTCCCGCTTTTGTCTTGGTGGAGACGACCAACGAATCCATGTGTGGAGGCACCGTGGTCAGCGCCAAGATGAACGGTTTGTTGTCACACTTCACATGTCCAGTAGACCTGGTGTCACTCCACCTCCACCCCTACCGCACCATCTGCAGGAACTGTGTGAGGATATTCAAGCTGCATGGGATGGATTATCACAGGACACCATTAGGAACCTCTACAACTCCATGCCGAGACGTCTGGCATGTTGGGTTAGCAAACACGGCGGCCCGACACCGTACTGAGAGACAGACTTCTGTATGTGTAGCTCAGTAAATATTGATCATATCAGTCTAAATTTATCATCAGTTATTGATCCTGGTAACCTTTATCTTCCTTCCCAACAGCACTGCAATCCCACACCTCCTTCTGGGTGCAGCTGTTCTTTTGTCATTAAAATACATATGTTTCTCCCTTTTTTGTTGATTTTTACTTTTGTGCATCATTATGAAAACACAACATTGTGAAAATTTCATTATGAATGGACCAACAAAAATGGCCCAGTATTGCTTGGAGAAAAGTCTGGTTCCATTGACTTACTTTCAAAAGCTGCCATTTCGGAGATACTTCTTTTTGTTGTTGTACTTTTGTTGTGCTATGTTGAGCTAGGTATGCTTATCTTACAACTTGATTCCACTTCAGGCCTCTAGGGGAGCTATGATCCCTACTGACTCCTTGAGGCTGGAACAGGAAATAAAGGTGAAGAGAAACAGGAAGTAGGTGAGAATTGTTTGGACAATACATGCACTCTTTTCTTTGGCTTGTCTATCTGCTTTACCAGGAAACTATGGTTTCTTATGGTGTTGGGGAGCTTTTTTGCCACCCATAAGGTCTGCTGTTGGTGCAAGGACTGACCTTCACTTTACTCACCTGGACTTTCAGCTCCAGCCTTTCAGGCTTTGAACTCTCAGGCCAACAGCTTTATTTTTTAACCAGAACATCTCATAACCAGAGCCCTCCATGTCTCCTGTGACTTCGTGTTCCTCAAAGATCCACCTGTTCACAGTACCGGTGAGATTGTTCCTTTTTTGTGAGAATGTACTCAAGAACTGCCTTTCCTGAGGCCTACAGACTGAGCTATTGTTGGTGTTATGTGGTTTATTGGATAGAGGATGAAAATACACCTTGTAAGGGTTTCACTGTAGGCTTGTATACTCTATTGGAATGCTTTTATGTTTGTGGTTTCCAGAGTCTCCAGAATACAGTCTTATCCGTGGTCTCATGTGTGCAGGTTACCTTTACCTGCTATACTTCTCTTTGTGACTCAAATTTAGTTGCAGTTACACCACTTGTAAAAAGCCAAACAGGCCATTTGCAGACATCCTTAATGAAGGCTATCGGGTGTTTCTTGCTTTGAGCTCATTTCTTTGTGTTTTGTTGGTTAGCTGATTTTGCATGTGCTGCCGTTATAAGGTCAGCTAGCCTTAGCTAAGCTAGCAGTCTTCACCAGCCCTTGTCTGACCAACAAGCTTGACATGTGAAACCAGTAAATGTGGGCTCATATCACCCTATAAATCACATAGATAGGCCGTTAAGGGTCTCCAGAAAGAACCTGTTTGGCTTTTGCCAGTGGGCTGTAACATTGGCCAGTCACAGCCACCAAGTTTTGTTCTTCATTGGTGTAATTGTAACTCACTTCATCAACTGTCCGTTAAGCAAAACCTAACCTTACCCAAAACCTAAAACTAATCCTAACACTGGCCCTAATCCTAACCCTTACCTCAACCCAACCCTAACCCTGGCCTTCATCCTAACCTTAACCCCAAACCTAAACCTAACCCTAATCTGGGTCCTAACTTTAACCCAATCCTAAACCTGGCCCTAATTCTAACCCTAGCCTTAACCTCAACCCTAGCCCTGACCCGAATCCTAATGCTACCCCTAACCTTAACTCAATCCCAATTCTAACCTTGTCCCTAACCTCAACCCAATCCCAATTCTAACCCTAAACCTGGCCTTAATCCTAACCCTAAAGTTAACCTTAACCAAAACCTAACGTAGTTCAACTCCAGGTACAGAATGGGGTCAGCACCATGTCTATAACAGCTTGTTGAGATGGCCTGTCACAGGTTCAGTGGCTTCTCAGCTGAACATCTACAGATATGAACTTTGACCCTCCAAATAAAGTGGAAACCACCTGAACTGAGCAGATTATTAGGAAATGACATGTACACAGTGCATTAAAAGTCTATTGATGATCTACTGGTTTTGGCCTTCGCTTGTCACATGGTTTTTGGCTTTGTTCTCTTCCCCTCTGGTATGTTTGCTCTGATTTGGTTTCTGCTTTGATCCTTTATGTTCTAAATAAAACCAGCCTTTCTTTTAGCTCTGCTCTCACGAGGTTTGTCTGTCAAGCATTAGAGAAATAAATAACATGTATTTAGACCAAAGTTGGGTTCTGTGCTGCAGTTTCTTAATAGATTGAATGAAACATTTTTGCCAACATTCCATAAGGTTGCTGCAAGAGAAAACATTCCTGGGTGGAGCATGGGTGGATGGATGGATGGATAGGTACTAGCATCCTGCAGAGGAAGGGGTTGGCTCTGCTTGAGTTTTAAAATGCAGTGATGCTAAAGCAGCTTCCGCTGTTGCACCTGAATTGCTTTCACTCGGTTCCTGAACTGGAGCTCACGTTTTGATTTCAATCCCAAAACATGCATTAATTTTGCAAAGCGGCTCAATATGCCCCCAAAATGCCAAGGATGCCCAAAAGCTTTTGAAACACAAAGTCCAAGATGATGATTGAGTTGGTCAATGCAGCTTTGCTGTAGAAAAGGGAGCTGAATTTGAACGCTTCTCCAAAAGGAATTGTTTTAAGCTGCGTTATGTTTTAGCAACGTAACTTGAGCCAATGTTTTGCAATCCACAGGAAACGTGGTAATAACACAATGTTTATTTGGGTAGTCCACGGTAGATGCTTTCTGCATGTTTACTTTGAATAATTAAAACTTACATTCAGTTAAACGTTTGTTCCGGTAGTGAATTTCACAATTCCATTACCTAAACTAAATGAAACCAATGGCGCTGGATATACAGTAGTAATGTATAACAGTTGTGTTTTATGAATATATCATGTCGGGCATCATAAAAGTACTTCATGATGATGTTCCAGAGGGTTCCAGTTCAGGGTACAGCATGCACTTTGTTTTGATGTCTAGTTGGTATGTTAAATTAAGCAGTCTTAATGTTTTTTTCCATTAAGCAAAACCTAACTTACTCAAAACCCAAACCTAATCCTAACCATGGCTCTAATACCTTACCCTAACCCTGGCCTTAATCCTAACCTTAACCCAAACCTAATCTTTGTACTAATCCTAACCCCAGACCTTGCCCTGGCCCTAATCCTAACCCTGGCCTTAATCCTAACCTTAACCCAAACCTAATCCTTGTCATAATCCTAACCCCAGACCTGGCCTTGGCGCTAATCCTAACTCTAGCCTTAACCTCAATTTAAACCTATCCCTAACCCTAGCCCTAATTCTAACCCTAAAACTAACCTTAACCCAAACCTTATCCTAATCCTAACCCAAACCTGAGCCTGGCCCTAATCCTAACCCTATCCTTAACATCAACTTAAACCTAACCCTAACCCTGGGCCTAATTCGAACTCTAATCTTAACCCAACCATAATCCTAACCCTGACCCTAACCTCAGTCCAACTCTTATCCTAACCCTGACCCTAACCTCAACCCTAACCTAATCCTAACCTTAACCCAGCCCTAATCCTAACCATAACCTCAACACAAACCTAATGCTAACCTTAACCCAACCCTAATCCTAACTCTGACCCTAACCTCAACCCAAAACTTAATCCTAAATCGGGCCCTAATCTTAACCCTAATCCTAACCCTGACCCTAACCTCAACACAAACCTAATGCTAACCTTGGCCCAATCCTAATCCTAACTCTGACCCTAACCTCAACCCAAAACTTAACCCTAAATCGGGCCCTAATCTTAACCCTAATCCTAACCCTGACCCTAACCTCAACACAAACCTAATGCTAACCTTGACCCAACCCTAATCCTAACTCTGACCCTAACCTCAACCCAAACCTCTAACCCCAAACCTCTAAGCCCTAATCTTAACCCTAATTCTAACCCTGGCCAGAGTGCTAACCCTGACCCTAACCTCAAGCCAAAACCTAATCCTAACCCTGATCCTAATCCTAATGTTAACCTTAACCGAAACCTAATCCAGTCAAACTCCATGTGCAGGATGGTATCAGCAGCATGTTGATAGCTAGTTGAGGGTGTTGCGATGGCATGTATTATACCTGTCACAGTGGCTTCTCAGGTGGGCCTCTACAGATATGAACCTGGACCCTCCAGAGCAAGTGGGAAAACACCTGAACTGAGCAGATTATTAATAAACCATATATATACACAGTACATTAAAAGTCTATTGATGATCTACTGAATGTATTCAGGTGCGTCATTGTTGCTACAGTATTGGTATGTTGTTGTTATGCTACTGAGACACTACAGAGCATCTATTTCACCAACCAAAATAAAGTGTCACCAAATAATCTGTACTACTGTAGCTATGAAGCCTTCAGTAGTAGTTACATTGTTGTTAATGTGTACTAACACAGTTATAACAGTCACTGAATAGGTCAGTTGATAAGAACTTCACGTCAAGATCATTGTGTATGATTCCAAGCATATGCTGAACTTACTAGGGGGGATCTGAGCCGTGGACGGTGTTCTAGCCGTGTGTACTACATTATACTGCTGTGTGTTTTCCTGTTTGATGAGGAGACAAAGTGACCACAGAGCTGAGTGTATACATGTGTGTGTGTGTGTTTGGATGAGCAGCTGCGGCTCTTTACGCCCTGATGAAGGCAAAGTGGGGAGGATTTGGGGGCATGCTGGGTAAAAAAATCAGAAAAAAGAAAAGCCCACCCTAATGGACAGGGGCTGATGGAGGCCAGAGCCCGCCTGGATTAAAAAGCCTCTGTGCTGGTGTATGTGCGAGCTGATGGTGGGAGGTATGGCTATTCTCGACCTTAATTTGGAGTAATTTCCCGGTCTTTCCGGGCATGGTCCAGAGGATTTGTTTGCTAGCGCAGCCTGCTCCAATCTGTTCCTCTGATATGACTATATATATATCTTTCAACAGGTCTTAATCCACGTTATGCGGATAGGATACAGAGGGATTTGGAGAGATCAGCATCGACGGAAAGACGGGAAAATAACTCTGCCTCTCCTTTGGTTTCTGTCTCGGCTCCCGTGTTAACACGGAGGAGTCGCTGATTGTTTTTTCGGCTGGCTCTTGTACCTTCGCCTTGTAAGCTTCAAAGGATTTGATGTAAGACTTTGTGTCTTAGTGTCGCTACATTCAAGGAAGAGATTTGACATATGGAGGTGCAGGGAAAAATGGGGTATTTTGATGGTAGTGGCAGAAGCACTAGCTGAATTAACAGCTCACCAGACAAACAATTAGCCACCTTGCATGATTAACGTGGCAGTATATTCAGGCTCCTGCAGATGGCGCTGCACGAGGATGATGGGGCTATAAAACCCCTCGGGGTGTGAGTGACGGGATCCATAGATTGGGAAGAGGTGGTACAGTGCAGGGAATGTCTCGTTCCATGTGTGGAAAATGGCTCCAGAGCAGATGTTAATGATTGGCTAAAAGGAGTGACTGCATTTGGGCGTGCCAAAGACCATAGTGTGAAGGAAGTAGCTGAATCTGCAGGTGTATGGAAGCGTACGGTCATACGGGTCTACCAGCAGTGGCTAAAATCCCAGTCTACAGGGAA
>CM067488.1:30803818-30814955 GCA_034552555.1 Semaprochilodus insignis
CTTTTCTTCTTTTATTTGTTTTTGTTCTGTTTTCTTTTCTTCCCTTTTTATTTCTTCTCTTTTCTCCTCTTTTCATTTCATTTTTTTCTTTCTTTTCCTTTTATTCTCTCCTCTTTTCTGTTTCTGTCTTTCCTTCTTGTGTTTTCTTAATTTTTTTTTTTTTCTATTTATGACTTCCTCTTTTTCTCTTCTTGTCTTTTCTCTTCTTTTCATAATTTCTCTTTTCCTCTTCTCTTGATTCCTCTCCCCTTCCCTCCTTTCCTCCCTCCTTTCCTCCCTCCCTCTCCCCCTCCCTCCTTCCTCCAGAGTGATCAGATGTACTGGTGTGTCCGTGCTGCTAATCTTGTTTATTCTCTGTAGTTGTGTTTTTTTCTGGTTCTGAACATCACTGGGAGAATTAAAGGCTCCGGTTCTCGGCGGGAGGTCAGCAGGGCCGGCGGCAGATGCCGAAAGACGAGGAGAATGCAATTTCCTCTGTTTCCTCTGTCTTGTAGTTCGAATGTCTTTTTGTTATCACAGTTTCTTGCAGTGGCTGTGCAGGATTGCCTTGCTCATCGTTGGATTGAGGCTGAGTGCTCGTTCTCATCTCGGGTCAGGGGAGGCTGCAGTAGAGAGATTCGATCCTCAGAATGGCCAAAGCATCAAAACCTGCAGAGGAGTATGAAATCACCACACGTGGCTTTATAGTGTAGCCTGGACATTGTTATTTTTGTGGCTCAGGAACTTTGATAAACCGGTTAGAAATCAGGTCCACCATGTGGGGGATACGGAGGGTGCAGCGATGTCAGGTTTGTGGCTGTCAAAAAAAAACAGTAATAATAAAATAAACATGCTTTAAAATGAAGTATTTTGATCTTAGTACCAACATGTATCTGCTTACTACAGTAGGACTGGCAGCGGTTTGGTGTCACCAGTTTGGCCCCCTGAGTGTGTCATTATGGTTGGCTCAATGTGTGCCATGTATTAGGAGAGGTATTAAATTCATACTGCTATTCTAGTCAATATCTATGTAATTACATACTTATAACTATGTAATTACATACATTTGCATATTTCTACTTTTTCTGTTTGTCCAGTTTTTACCAAGTATTTTTGGATCTGTACTAGTGTATACTTGGTAGCCTGGCTATGTCCTGAATGAGAAGGAGGAGGAGGATGATGATGATGATGGTGGTGGTGGTGGTGGTGGTGGTAAGAGAACCGGTAGCTTCTGCAGTACTATAGAAGACTAACTAGTCAACCTCTGTGGTGTTCTGGGTGTGTTTTGTGGAAATGGGTTCTTTGGTTCAGGTGACAGTTGAAAGTTGAACAACAGTGTCCACACTGAGCTGCTGGACAACCAGGTTTTGCCTTTTGCTCACCATCGTCACCAAGGAACATGACATTCAAATTCCAGTATTCCAGGATGACTATTCCGGTGTTCAAGAGCTACAAATGTGACTGATTGGCATGATGAACATTTAGGAGCATTCACACATCCGGACTGGCCCCCAGAATCTCTAAACATGAACCCTCTTGAAACTCTGTGGGACTACCTGGAACAACCTACAAAATGCCAGGGAAGGCATCCGCCAAATCTGGTCCAACTGATCAACCCTCTGATGTAAGAGTGTCTGAACATTGATGTGGCCTACATCCAGAAACTTGTCCAGTACATACCAAATCCAATCACAGCTGTTATTAGTCCTCATGGAGGTGTTAGGTAGGTTTCAGTCACAGGGGACTCGTTTATTGTCCGTTGAGCAGTCATGGACTAGAGGTTAGGGACTGGGTTGATCCCATGAACTGACGAGAAATGGCTGAACAGCCCTTGAGCATGGCACCTCATGCTCCCAACTGTTTCCTGCTGCTCCCTAGGCACTGTGGATAAGCCTGTCCACTGCTCTGGGCCAGTGTGCTCACTGCCCCCTAGTGTGTTTGTGTGTTCAGTAGAGTGTATGTATGTGGGTGTTTCACTGCACAAAGGGGTTGAATGCGGAGGTCGAATGTGTGCATACACAGTTGGTCAATGGTTCTAAACCCTAATATCCAATGAATTACCAATGTATCGCTGGGAATTCACTGGATTGCTACAATCTGGGCCCAAATATAATCACCTGCTCTTCATCATCAGGTATCAGAGCTGGTCTTGACCTCTCTGGGACCCTAAGCAGAAAAGGGGCCCTTCTACCTGCTCCATAAACCATGTAAGCCATTTACACATGCCACACAGTCACACCTGAGATCCTCCTTAGAAGGTGCCACGGATGTATTCAGTATTGAAATGGTTCTCTGATGTTCTACATAGAACGTATATGAAAAGTGCTCAGATGCGGTTCTGTGTCCTATGATTTGGCTCTAGATTAAACGAGCTGTTTTGCCTTTGATGGTACGCTCATGAATATTTTGATGAGGCCTGCTCTGATTGGCTGGCTCTTTTTTAGCGGCTAGTAAAACCACTCCAGTCTCCCATTACGCTGGATCAAAGCAGTTAATCTGGCCTGGTCAGATATAAATGGCACTGCAGTACAGTGAAGGAAGAAATCTCAACCTTCATCTCTCCATTTCTCCTCCACACTCCGCAAATCCTCTTTAGAAACCTTTCGGCTACTTTGTGGACCTTTTGACTCTGTGCAATCTGGGCTGCATCACACACACACACACACACACACACACACACACACACGCACACACAGTGTATTCACACTCTCACAGAAGCTTTTGGGTCTCTGAACTCATGATCCACATTCATCTGTGTTCATCGCCTCTCACGAAGAGGTCAGTGGTCACTGAAGTATGAGCATGACCCGCGTCCTTGTCCAGCTGCTTAGACGTTTCTGTTCTAGCAGATTCTCTGGTTCTTTTCTGGCTGGTAAGGAAATTTGTTGGAGTTGAATTCATTCTTGGACTAAAGGAGGAAACGCTGATCTATTACAGGGTGGCTGCTATTATATTGTATGTATTTGGTATGGTATCTCAGGTGGTTGCTAAGATCTTGCTAAGTAGTTGCTATGGTATCTCAGGTGGTTGCTAAGATCTTGCTAAGTAGTTGCTATGGTATCTCAGGTGGCTGCTAAGGTGTTGCTATGTAGTTGCTATGGTATCTCAGGTGGTTGCTAAGGTCTTGCTAAGTAGTTGCTATGGTATCTCAGGTGTTTGCTAAGGTGTTATGTAGTTATGCTACCTCAGGTGGTTGCTAAGCTCTTGCTAAGTAGTTGCTATGGTATCTCAGGTGGCTGGTAAGGTGTTGCTATGTAGTTGCTATGGTATCTCAGGTGGCTGCAAAGGTGTTGCTATGTAGTTGCTATGGTATCTAAGGTGTTTGCTAAGGTGTTGCCAGGTGGCTACTATTGTATTGTATGTAGTTACTATGGTATCTCAGGTGGCTGCTAAGGTGTTGCCAGGTGGCTGCTATTGTATTGTATGTAGTTACTATGGTATCTCAGGTGGCTGCTAAGGTGTTGTTATGTAGTTGCTATGGTATCTCAGGTGGCTGCTAAGGTCTTGCTATGTAGTTACTATGGTATCTCAGGTGGCTGCTAAGGTGTTGCCAGGTGGCTGCTATTGTATTGTATGTAGTTACTATGGTATCTCAGGTGGCTGCTAAGGTGTTGCCAGGTGGCTGCTATTGTATTGTATGTAGTTACTATGGTATCTCAGGTGGCTGCTAAGGTGTTGCTATGTAGTTGCTATGGTATCTCAGGTGGTTGCTAAGCTCTTGCTAAGTAGTTGCTATGGTATCTAAGGTGTTTGCTAAGGTGTTATGTAGTTATGGTATCTCAGGTGGTTGCTAAGGTCTTGCTAAGTAGTTACTACGGTATCTCAGGTGGCTGCTAAGGTGTTGCTATGTAGTTGCTATGTAGTTGCTATGGTATCTCAGGTGGCTGCTAAGGTGTTGCTATGCAGTTGCTATGGTATCTCAGGTGGCTGCTAAGGTGTTTACAGGTGTCTGCTCTTGTATTGTATGTATTCGCTATGGTATGTCAGGTGGTTGTTAAGGTGTTGCCAGGTGGCTGCTATTGTATTGTATGTATTTGCTGTGGTATCTCAGGTGACTGTTAAGGTGTTGCCTGGTGACTGCTATTGTATTGTATGTATTTGCTATGGTATCTCAGATGGTTGCTGAGGTGTTACTTTGTGTTTGCTATGGTATCTCAGATAGTTGCTAAGGTGTTGCTATGTAGTTGCTATGGTATGTCAGGTGGTTGCTATGGCATTTCAGGTGGTTGCTAATGTGTTGCTATGGTATCTCAGGTCATTGCTAAGGTGGATACTGGTGGATAACTACCATGTGTAACTGCTGATTAGCAAAAAAACAGGTTTTGTTTAAATTAATAACACTTTTCTTTAAACCCTGCTATATAACATTGTCATAACCATGTCATAAATGTGTCATAACACACATCACATATTGTGTTGAGTTATTATGACAGATTTTGTTCATCACTGTAGCTGTGTCGATTTATCACCGCTGGTATTTATGACAGATGCCATAATGCATGTTGCCATGACAGCTTATCTTACAATGTCGCCACAAGTCTTGACAACACATGTTGAGGTTCTGTAGGTTCCAGTGAAGTGTTTCCTTCACTACAAATCAACCTGTGCTCTTCTCCACCTGTATCAGCAGTGAGTTCACCTTTAAGTAGCTGAGTTCACTCACTAGAAGGGCTGTCTGGATACTTTTGGACACCATGAGAATCGTGTGCTCTTCACTGTAACAATTGCTGCTGCTGCCTGTCACTGCAGTACGTCTGGGCTCCTCTGGCATTTCCCAAAACCTTCTTCCCAATTCTCCTCAAATCCCTGCAGTCCAGTAAAATCCACTTAAATCTCCCTCTCTCTCTCTCTCTCTCTCTCTCGCTCTCTCTCTCTCCATCTTCCTGTTCCATTTGTTTTAATTCTCCTCTCCTCTCCTTTCCTCCCCATGTTTGCCTTTGTCTTTACATCAGTTTGTCTTTGTGCCTAACGCTGCACCCCCTCCGTATTTCACACCTCTTTTTCACCTTTCAACATCGTTCCTTCTGGCATTTCCTCATCCTTACATGTTCTACAATTCCTGGGTGTTTTCACTCTCACTCGTCCCTTTATTTATTTAACATTCGTACACACTTTCTTCTCACTACTCCATCCATCCATTTCTCTGTACTACCTCTGTCAATCCCCTTGTTTCATCCCCCTGGTGCACTACTAGGTGAAACTGTTAATGTTATATATGTAAGTTTATTGGGGAAATCTGTACAGTTAAACGTAGGCTCTCGTTCCCTGTTGGGCCTGTAGATCCTGCACACTCGTAGGATGTCGAAGCTGGCATCCCACCTTGTCCCATGTATGCTAGATTGACGATAAATCTGGTGAGCGGGCAAACCAAGGAAGTGTTGCAATCTGGTAGAGACATTCTGGTATCCCAAGTGGTTGCTATAGTGTGGCTGTGTGTTTCCTAAGTCATCTCAGGTGGTGGTTAAGGTGTTGCTAAGTGGTTGCTCTGGTATCCCAGGGGGTTGCTCTGCTATCCCGGGTGTTGCTAAGTGCTTGTCCTGGTATAATGTTGCTGTGCGTTTCCTATGTCATCTCAGGTGATTGCTAAGGTGCTGCTAAGTGGTCGCTCTGGTATCCCAGGTGGTTGCAAGGATGTTGGTTTGTGTTTGCTATGGTATTCCACCTGTTTGCTAGGGTGGTGTTAGGTTGTTGGTATCTCAGGTATCACCGGTGTTGCTAAGTGCTTGCTGTGGTATTCCAGGTGGTTGCTATAATGTTGCCAGGTGTTTACTATGCCATCTCAGGTGGTTGCTAAGGTGTTGCTAGGTGGTTGCTAGGATGTTGGTATGTGTTTTGCTATGGTATTCCAGCTGGTTGCCAGGGTGGTGCTAGGTTGTTGGTATCTCAGGTATCTCCGGTGTTGCTAAGTGCTTGCTATGGTATTCCAGGTGGTTGCTGTAGTGTTGCTAATGTACCCTTCATGGTTAATCTGACATTGTTAATGAACTATTATTATGATATGAGATGGGTGTAAGCAGCATGTTAAGCAGTTGCTATGGTATCATATCTGCATCCTACATGAAGAAAAAAGATTAGACTTGGACTATCGGATATCGTCCATTCATCACGAAATGTTTACGTAATGCAAATGAGGCCTGGGCAAAAAAAAGGACATACATGGTTTTGATGTGGCAGCAATAATGAACCTAATACTCACTGACCTGTTACTATTACATACAGGTGTGTATCTTATATAACACAGTGCTTATGATTTTGGTGTCCTGACATTGTATAAAAACCAACGTGTGTGTGTGTGTGTGTGTGTGTGTGTCGGTCTGTCAGAGCAGTTAGAGCAGCTGAAGTCTCCTCTGATTACAGTGTGTTGGGATTAGTGGGACATTCCGCGTGCTCCCAGCCTGATATCCGCTCTGCTGCCAAGCAAGGGCCGCACACACACTCACTTAAACATGCTTATGCGCCCTACAGCCCCCCCAGGAGCGTCCCCCCGCCACCTACTTTAGGCTGAGTATCTCTCTCCAGCTCTCCAGACACACGGCTGAGTTTCGGAGGCTCTCCGGCATGGTGATGCTGTGTTGTGTTGAGTTTTTAATGCCAATGTTGGGTCACTTTGAAGTGGTTTAGCTGGACACTCGTTGGAGCAGGACACGTGGGCCATGTGCAGATTGTTAATCCGTAAATCTGTGGCGCTTATGAATTAATCCCTATAACTCTACCCACACTTCAACTCCTCACTCCCATAACTATATGACTTACAGACTTGTACTGATGAATTAGTAGTGCCTACTTGAGAACAAGACTCAAACCCACTGAAGCCAAAGCTAACTCAACATGCCAGACGTCTCGGCATCATGGAGTTGTAGAGGTTCCTAATGGTGTCCTGTGATAATCCAACCCAGGCAGCTTGAATACTCTCACACGGTTCCTGCAGAT
The DNA here is from genome assembly GCA_034552555.1 of Semaprochilodus insignis. Taxonomy (NCBI): domain Eukaryota; kingdom Metazoa; phylum Chordata; class Actinopteri; order Characiformes; family Prochilodontidae; genus Semaprochilodus; species Semaprochilodus insignis. Next base: position 30,810,728 of record CM067488.1, read on the forward strand.
GGTGCGGTAGGGGTGGAGGTGGAGTGACACCAGACCTTCTGGACGTGTGACGTGTGACAACAAACCGTTCATCTTGGTGCTGACCACGGTGCCTCCACACACTGATTCGTAGGTCGTCTCCACCAAGACAAAAGCGGGACTCGTCACTGAAGATGACCCGCTGACATTCGGAGTCACTCCATGACAGTCTGGCACAACACCTTTGCAGTCTTTGGCGACGTTGACGTGGTGTTAAGGACAGTCGTGGTAACGGTCTGTGTGCATGTAGTCCTGTGTGGTGCAGCCGTCTGCCAATGGAGCTGTCACTAACAGGATGACTCATGGAGGACATCACTGCTCACCGAGTGTCTGCAGTTGTGGCTGTTGCGTCAGTCAGGTACAGTGATAAGGACTGTCCTTGCTTACATCACATGCACGGCCGAGCGTGAAACTTGAACCATTTGCATGTCTCACAACGTCAAACCCACCCACCAAGTTTCATACCTGTGGGTTGATTCCTTCTGGGTGCAGCTAATAGTGCAACTACACTTTTGACAATGAGTGTATTGGCATGGTTAGGTGTTGAGTTGTTCATTGACACACACAAGCCTTTACCCTCCCAGCTGGACTACCGTTGTGTGCCATGGGGAGACCTATAGGTGCGGTATGACGAAACCGAAAGTCAGATCACTTTGCCTCATGCAGTTTATAAGCTTCACCGCGATTGACCTGTCAGCACAGTGTGACTGGAAGTGAGATATGTGCGCTCCGAAGTCTCTTTGATTTGCACGGTACGACAAACACTTGTTATGAAACTCAGCCGAGATATTTTCCCTCCAAGAGCCGTGTGTTCTGAGCATCACGCAGGTTTCCATGTCACGCCATGTTTCTGAAGTGAGTCAATTAAAATGTAAATTTAAATGGCCCCCGCTGATTAGTATGGGCTCCATGGCTTTGTGCACCAAGCAAGTTGTTCAGTCTAGTCCATTACAAACTGCTTTCTGACTTATCAGACGCACGTCTTAGTCAGCGATAAGTTTGATGTGAGGCTCCTGCTGATGTGGCTCAGTCAGCTGCCTGTACAGTTATTCCAGGGATCAGCAGACAGATTGGTCAGAAGAGAGGAGGCAGGTGATGTGCAGGTGATGTACCGTCTTTCATCTGTCCCGCTGCGTGTTTGTGGAGGTTTTAATGTGCTGTAGATAAAGATGTATGTACAGGCAGAGAACCGTGTGCTAGTCCTTATAGGGCCAGGTAGACTGTGAGGCATGTTAAGGGAGTAAAATACATCTCCATGTGGAACGTTCAATATGCCCATTTCTCTATAACCTATAACTCTATAACTCATTACCTCTACGACCTGTAACTCTGTAGCCCATAACTCTATAACCCGTTTCCTCTACAACTCTATAGCCTATAACTCTATAACTCATTACCTCTACGACCTATAACTCCGTAGCCCATAACTCTATAACCTGTTTCCTCTACAACTCTAAACTTTAACTCTATAACTAATTTCCTTTATAACCTAACTCTATAACCCTTTTCCTCTATAACTCTACAACCTATAACTCTGTAGCCCATAACTAGCCCTCTTTTTCTCTGACTCTACAAACTATAACTCTATAACCTATAGCTCTATAACCCATAACTCTATAACTCATTTCCCTTATAACCAAACTCTATAACCAATAACTCTATAACCTATATCTCTATAACTCATAACTCCTATAACTCTACAACTAATTTCCTCTATAACCCATAACTTTAAAACTCTATAACCATTTTTCTCTACAACTCTATAACCTATAACTCTATAACTCATTTCCTCTATATCTCTATAACCTATATCTCTATAACCCTTTTCCTCTACAACTCTATAACCTATAACTCTATAACCTATAACCTTTAACTCTATAATCTTTATCTCCTATATCTCTAGAACCCATCACTCTATAACCCTTTTCCTCTACAACTCTATACCCTATAACTCATTTCCTCTATAACTCTATAACCTATAACTCTGTAACCCATAACTCTATAACTCATTTCCTCTACAACTCTATACCCTATAACTCTATAATTCATTTTCTCTATAACCTATAACTCTATAACCCATAGCTCTATAACCCTTTTCCTCTACAACTCTATAACCTATAACTCTATAACTCATTTCCTCTATAACCTATTACTCTATAACCCTTTTCATCTACAACTCTATAACCTATAATAACCCATAACTCTATAACCCTTTTCATCTACAAATCTGTAACCTCTAACTCTATAACTCATTTCCTCTATAACCCATAACTCTATAACTATATCTATAACCTATATCTTTATAACCAATAACTCTGTTCCTTTATAAACTATAACTCTTTTGTTCTATGACCGTTTAACATATAACTATATTATTCTATAACTTATAACCTTATGCCTCTATAACCTATACCTCTTTTCCTCTATAACCTATAACTCTACAGCTCTTTATAACTCTAAATATTTTCCTCTATAACACTATACAATATAACCTATAACTGTATGTCTAACTCTTTAGCTGTTTCCCTCTAGAACTCTAGAACTCTATAACCCTATAACTCTATAACTGATAACGCAGGTCTAGATGAGTAACCTCACCAAGTCTGGCGTCTCTGGGTGAGAAGCCATTACTATGATGACGGAGGAGAATGAAAGTCACTTTGAGACAGATGAGCCTTCTCTCACTCTGTGTGTATCCGGATTCACTCAGTCCCACTACAAACTGTGACCAAGTTCAGCTTCACGTTTGCTGGCTTCATCTTTTCTTTTGTGGCAAATCTCCGCGCCTGTTAATCTCTACGTGACGTCTTATCAGCAGCCAGAGGACCCTAGAAGCTCCCACCCCAGCACCACCTCATACAGTCGTTCACCCCCACCCCAGCGGCCAAGCTGGCCAGGGTGTGAACTCTTCGAGACAGGCCAGACAGAATGGAAATGAGCCTGTGGGGGATCCTCGTACGCAGAGTCAAGTGATTACTTCGCTAAGTTATGCTAATGTATTCATCTCCAAAAGTGCGGTGATTATTTAGAGTTCCTCAGCAACTGTTTTAGATTTCTTTCGCTTGCCGTTTTATGCAAAGGCAGGACTTTTTTTTTTCCTCCCTCCGACAAGTCTTCTTTTTCATTGTAGCCCCCACTTTTCTATGCGAAGCCTAGCACAGTTGCTGGAGATAAGGTGGGGGGTGGTGGTGATGGTGGTGGTGGAGCGAGAGCAGATTCAGAAAGATCGCTGAATACTTTTGCCCTCTATGTTAATGCGCCCTTGATGTATGAGTGAATGCAAATCAAAATATGTCTTTCCTTTTTTAAAAAAGGATGTAGAAGAAAGCGAGGGGGGAAAAAAGAGAGCAAGGAAGAAAAACGTGGTGAAAAATGTTCCAATTTTGCCTAAATTGCAGAAGAGGGAGAAATCATATGAAGTGTGCATAATTTCCCTTGTTCTTTCTTTCCTCTCCTGCCATAGATTGCCTTTGTGCAATCAGAAGAATGGAATCGACACTTCCTGTTCTTTCCCAATCCAGACCTTCCTAGGACTTATGAAGGATTAGAGTTTCTTCAGCCAGCCTGGGCTGCAGATGTTTGTCCAGCCCTCAGCATGTTTCCGTTTGCTGAGTGAAGTCCTTTTTCATTGTTCCATCATTAGTGATTGTGCAACGTGATAGGAATGAAACTTGGTGGGTAGGTTTGACATTGTGAGACATGCTAATGATTCAAGTTTCACACTCGGCCGCGCATGTGACATAAGCAAGGACGGACCTTATCTCCGTACTTGACTGACCCAACAGCCATGTTTGCGGACATTCAGCGAGCAGTGATGTCCTACATGAGTCATCCTGTTAGCGCAGCACCTTTGGCAGACGGCTGCACCACACAGGACTACATGCACGCAGACTGTTACGACGACTGTCCTTAACACCACGTCACCGTCACCAAAGACTGCAATGGTGTCGTGCCAGACTGTCATGGAGTGACTCAGAATGGCAGCGGGTCATCTTCAGTGACGAGTCCCACTTTTGTCTTGGTGGAGACGACCAACGAATCCGTGTGTGGAGGCACCGTGGTCAGTGCCAAGATAAACGGTTTGTTGTCACACGTCACATGTCCAGAAGGCCTGGTGTCACCCCACCGCCACCCCTACCGCACCATCTGCAGGAACTGTGTGAGGATATTCAAGCTGCATGGGATGGATTATCACAGGACACCATTAGGA
>CM067488.1:30819955-30844423 GCA_034552555.1 Semaprochilodus insignis
CTCTCTCTCTCTCTCTCTCTCTCTCTCTCTCTCTCTCTCTCTCTCTCGTTCCCCAGCTCCAGCTTGTCTGGCTCCGGCTTCTTCAGTAAATGTCAGAACAAGCTGGTGCACTTCCCACACCACGCAGCGCGAGACCCACCAACCTCATCGCCTTGGCAACCCTCTGCTTTCTCCCTCTCGCTCTCTCTGTCGAAAAGAAAGAAAGAACCGGAGAGGAGGAGAAGAAAAGAGCTTTTATGCCACCAACAGTCCCCCCCATCCCTCCCTCCCGCCCCATTCCGAATGCTTCGTGCAGCCCGACCCCCTTGTTGCTCTTGGAGTGACCTAACTGAGACCTGGACCATGTGTGTGTTCTCCCAGGCCCCTTGACACACTCAAAGGAGCTCAAAGGGGAACGGCTGAAAGCGCAAACACACTCTGCGGACGTTTTGATGGCTGATTTATGAGCTCCGATTGTTCCGATATGACCGATAGCTGTATTTGCTTAAAGGTGCTCTGATTCAGGCTCTTAACAGGATTCAACTCTGTGCTTCAGACAAGCTCAACTTCCTCTGTGAAATCACTGGAACCTGCATGTTTTCCCACACGGACACTGTGCTAATGGTCTCAGGACCCAGACAGCACATGTGCATTGATTCTACAGGGAAGAGGATCTTCTGAAGATCATCCATCAAGCGCCACTAATGTCACTTATCCTGAATTCTGAATACTGAATTCATTCCTTAGAGAGTCTTAAGTGGTGTGTAGCTCTGGCAGATGGTAGTCAGAAGGCTAGATACACTATGTTGCCAAAAGTATTCGCTCGTCTGCTTTCACACGCATATGAACTCCAGTGACGTCCCATTCTTATCCCATAGGGTTTAATATGATGTCGGCCCACCCTTTACAGCTATAACAGCTCCAACTCTTCTGGGAAGGTTTTCCACAAGGTTTAGGAATGTGTTCATGGGAATTTCTGACCATTCTTCCAGAAGCATATTTGTGAGGTCGGACACTGATGTTGGACCAGAAGGCCTGGCTCGCAGTCTCCGCTCCAGTTCATCCCAAAGGTGTTCTATCAGGTTGAAGTCTCTGTCTCTTCTATCGGGTTGAAGTGGACTCTGTGCAGGCCAGTCAAGTTCTTCCACACCAGACTCGCTTATCCTAGGGGCCGTCCCCAAACTGTTCCCACAAAGTTGGGAGTATGACATTCTCCAGAATCTCTTGGTCTGCTGAAGCATTAAGAGTTCCTTTCACTGGAATTAAGGGCCCGAGCCCAACTCCTGAACAACACCCCCACACCATAATCCCCCCTTCACCAACCTTTACACTCGGCACAGTGCAGTCAGACAAGTACCGTTCTCCTGGCAACCCCCAAACCCAGACTCGTCCATCTGATTGCCAGACGGAGAAGCGTGATTGGTCACTCCAGTGAACACGTCTCCACTGCTCTAGTGTCCAGTGGCTCCTGAGTGCTCCCCCAGAGGAAGACCCTCAGCATTTCCCACTTCCGACACCAGTGTGGCATCAGGGAAGAAGTGTGATTGGGTATGACCCCCACAGTATGGGAATCAGTGTTCTATTTAATTAGTTTAATGATAAAATAAAATGATAAAACAACGAGAAGAACCAAGACTCAAAAGGAGTAGCTCCCTAAACACATGAAGAACTAAGGAGAGGAGCCAAGACTCAAAAAGATAAACTCCCTAAACACATGAAGAAGAACCGATGAGAGGAACCAATAACCCATCTAAGAGCATGATGAACCAAAAGGAACCTACATTGAAAAGGAAAAAAAACACACTTAAAGAACCACTGAGAGGAACCAAGATTCAAAAAAAGGAACTGCCCAAACACATGAAGGAGAACTAATGAGAAGAACCAAGACTCAAATGAAGAAACTCCCTAAACATGTCAATAACCATGAAGAACTATTCAGAAGGACCAAGACTCAAAAGGAGGAACTCCCTAAATACATGAAGAACCACTAAAGGTAACCAAGATTTAAAAGGAGATAATCCCTAAACACACGAAGAACCACCGAGAAGAACCAAGACTCAAAAAAAATCTCTTAAGATTTCATAAGATTATAGAAGAACAAATTACAAGAACGAAGACCCCGTCTAAAAGCACGAGGAAAACAAGGAACCAAGACTGAAAAGAAAAAAAACTGTCTTAAAGAACCAATGAGAGGAACCAAGATTCAAAAGGAGGAACTCCTTAAACACATGAAAAAGAACCAATGAGAAGAACCAAGACTCGGTAGGAGGAACTACCTAAATATATGAAGAACCAATGAGAAGAACCGAGACTCAAAAGGAGCAATTACCTAAAAACATGAACCAATGAGAAGAACCAAGACTCAGTAGGAGAACTACCTAAATATATGAAGAATAACCAAGACACAGTAGGAGGAGCTACCTGAAGATATATGAAGAACCAATGAGAAGAACCAAGACTCAGTAGGAGAACTACCTAAATATATGAAGAATAACCAAGACACAGTAGGAGGAGCTACCTAAGGATAGATGAAGAACCAATGAGAAGTACCAAGACTCAAAAGAAGCTGCTCCCTAGACAAAGTAAAAGAACCAATGAGAGGTACGACTGAAAGAGACTGAAAAGACAAAGTGAACCCTTAGAGAACACGAAGAGGAACCGTCAGGAGGAGGAGGAGGAGGAGGAGGAGGAGGAAGGGTTTGTATTAGTTCGATTGTTGAACGCTGATGCCGCTGATTATCTTTTTCACCGAGAGCTCCTAATTAGCGTCCAGGGTGATAAACACGTTCTCAGCTGAGACGCGGATCCTTCAAAGAGCTCCACAAAAGCCTGAGTTCTGATATTTCATTCAATTACTGTCATTTGTATGAGGCCTGAGCCAAACAGGTGGAACAGGTTGTGATTTACCGATGAAAGTGAGAAGCAGCTCATAAAAGCGTAATAAGTCAAGCGGCTCTGCGCAGAACGACTGTGACACGTGTAAGTTTAATGCTCTTTCACATCGCTGCTTAAAACAGCGCTACAACGCGCGTCTCAAATACCTCAAATATTTATGTCAGTAAGACAGCGCACGCGGCTTTGATGTAATATGCACCGCGTCTTGGATTGATGCCTGAAAGAAAGTTTCTACAGCTAATAAGTAAACTTTCGGCGTTCCCCGAGAGAGTTAAAAACCCACTAACATCCACGCCTGCCGTGTTCCGACGCGCTCCGCCGGGACAAAGCGGCCGCTGCACTTCCCGCCATTTCACAAGAGGCTGTTTTGTTGAGAGGAAGCGCAGGTGCTGTGCAACCGCAACTCGGACTGTATTCCTCCTCACGAGTAGCCTGCGCTCGCTCTCTCTCTCTCTCTCTCTCTCTCTCTCTCTCTCTCGCTCTCTCGCTCTCTCGCTCTCTCTCGCTTTCTCTCTCATTTCATTCTACCTCCATCACTGTCTCTCATTTTAGCACCACAGCTGAGCTCCTGCCTCTTCACAGCCCACCGCTGGAGCTTTTACCTCTGAGAGAGAGAGAGAGAGAGAGAGAGAGAGAGAGAGAGATTGAGAGAAATACAGAGAAAGACAGGAGAGAGAGGGAGAGAGAGGAAAGGGGCAGAGAGAGAGAGATAGATACAGAAAAAACACAGGAGAGACAGACAGAGAGAGAAACAGATTGAGAGAGATACAGAGAGAAACAGGAGAGAGGCAGAGAGCGAGAGAGATACAAAGAGATGCAGAGAGATAGAGAGAGGCAAAGAGAGAGAGACAGAAGCAAGAAAGAGGGAGGGACAAGGAGCCAAAGACAAAGCAAGAGAAAGAGAGCAACAGAGAGACGGAAAGAGAGACAGAGAGAATGAGGGAGAGAAAGACAGGGGGCAAGAAAACGGTAAGGAAGGATGAAAGAGGAAATGACAGTGAGAGAGAGGGAGAGAAAAGGAAGATAACGTGAAAGAAACAATGTAGGCAGAGATGAAAAATATAGGAAAGGAAGAGTGGGAGGGGAGCATAGCGAAGGGAGGGAGGGAGACAGAAAGAACATAGTAGGTAGAGGGAAAGAAGACAGACAGAAAAAAGTGAAAGAGAGAGAGAGAAAGAGAGAGAGAGAGAGAGAGAGAGAGAGAGAGAGAGAAATTAACCACCACACGTTGAAGGCACAGTCCGAACTCGCGTTAGGATCTTCAGTCCTCAGTCCACAGTCATGAAGGACCTTCCATCTGAAGGCAGAAGTCATCCAGAACCCCATCCTAAGTTTGGAGAGTTTGGACCCTTCCCTCAATCAGCCTTCCCTCCTTCAACCACCACATGTTGAAGGCACAGTCCGAACTCATCTGAGGATCTTCAGTCCTACCACAGTCATGAACGGAGGGGGGCGGGGGTCTGGCCTTCCATCTAAAGGCAGAAGTCATTTAGAACTCAAGCCCAAGTTCTGAGAGTTTGGACCCGTCCCTCAATCAGCCTTCCCTCGTTCAACCACCACACATTGAAGGCACAGTCTGAACTTGTGTTAGGATCTTCAGTCCTTCACAGTCAAGAGGGGAGGGGTGTCTGGCCTTCCATCTGAAGGCAGAAGTCATCCAGAACCCCATCCCAAGTTCTGAGAGTTTGGACCCTTCCCTCAATCAGCCTTCCCTCGTTCAACCACCACATGTTGAAGGCACAGTCCGAACTCATCTGAGGATCTTCAGTCCTACCACAGTCATGAACAGAGGGGGGCGGGGGTCTGGCCTTCCATCTAAAGGCAGAAGTCATTTAGAACTCAAGCCCAAGTTCTGAGAGTTTGGACCCGTCCCTCAATCAGCCTTCCCTCGTTCAACCACCACACATTGAAGGCACAGTCTGAACTTGTGTTAGGATCTTCAGTCCTTCACAGTCAAGAGGGGAGGGGTGTCTGGCCTTCCATCTGAAGGCAGAAGTCATCCAGAACCCCATCCCAAGTTCTGAGAGTTTGGACCCTTCCCTCATTCAGCCTTCCCTCGTTCAAACACCACACATTGAAGGCACAGTCTGAACTCGTGTTAGGATCTTCAGTCCTTCACAGTCATGAAGGGAGGGGGGTGGGGGTCTGGCCTTCCATCTGAAGGCAGAAGTCATCCAGAACCCCATCCCAAGTTCGGAGAGTTTGGACCCTTCTCTCAATCAGCCTTCCCTTGTTCAACCACCACACGTTGAAGGCACAGTCTGAACTCATCTGAGGATCTTCAGTCCTACCACAGTCATGAAGGGAGGAGGGGGGCGGGGGTCTGGACTTCCATCTAAAGGCAGAAGTCATTTAGAACTCCAGGCCAAGTTCTGAGAGTTTGGACCCTTCCCTCAATCAGCCTTCCCTCGTTCAAACACCTCACAGTCTGAACTCATGTCAGGATTTCTTTGCATACCCCTTGAACATCACCACAGTTTGGAAACCACATTCCAGTATTACCTCAGTATCCTTTTATTTTCCGCTCTTTTCTCTGGAAATCCATTTTCTTTGGTGTAAACTCCTGAGACCTGCTCTTTATACTACCCCACAGTTTCACCTCCGAGTTTCCCTCGCTCTGTTTTCCTTTCGTTCCTCATATTTTAAATACCCTCTCTGACAGTGTAGCAGTCTCTATTGTAGCAGTCTCTATTTCATGCTATCGTTTGTCATCTCTATCGTTCTCTCCAGCTGCACGCTGGAATTGTTCCTTCTCCTGCCTCCCCCCAGAACACCCTCATTTCCTCTGTGTCACTCCTAACAATAGTTACGCCCTCTTCCTTTCTGCTGTGATGTACAGTCTTCCCACCAAACATCTCATCTCCCTCTCTATATTCATCAAGCCCCCTGCCTTTATTAACTCGTCTTCAGCTATTCCGCTTTATGAGTGTGACGGCCAGAATCTCTCTGAGTTTCTGAGAAATGGGATGCGTCTCAAAGAGCTCCCTAGTACAGGAGTCAGGGGGGGGGGACTGCTCATCCACTTTCCAGCGTGCCTCGCTGTCAAAATCGTTGCAGTGCGCCATAAAAACCAGGGAGCATTGACTGTTCACTCAATCCCGGACTGGAAACAGTGACGTGCTTCCAGCTCAACTTTCGGAAAGTTTTATAATGGAGGACAACAGCTGTATGTTATCTCACTTGCCTCTTTACCTGGAAAAATGTACTGTAGCATTCCGCTACTGGCTGGTTTGGCTGTGGACACCCAGGAGGTGTGGCGTAGCCCCCTGCAGAGAACGCCGGAAACCCAGTAAGAGGGACTTGTGGAGCTGTTCAGTGCAGTATTGGTGTCTACCATCTGGGAGAGTTGCTGGGCTGTTGATGACCTGCCTGTTATCCCAGCCGTTCAGGAGTGTTGAGCGTCAAGTCTTCCCTGCTGCTGTGCACTCTTTAAAGGCGGAATTCCTTGTGTGTACTTCTTTGTTGGGTTGTTACATTGGTGTCAGAAGTGGGATCAGCAGTCGAGTTGGCATGATGAGTTCTGACAGCAGAGCCCGACTGGAGGATGCAGCAAGGGATGGCAACCGGTGAGGATGCTTGGATGGGTGGTCGGCAGCAAGGACCTGTCGATGGGGCAGCAGCAGCGTGGTTGATCAGGGCCAAGCATTGGAGCTCCAGCGGATATAGCTGGATGTGTTCTGGGGCAGTGGACACCCTGGGGTAGTGGTGCAGTGTTGGCGGGTCATTCGTCAGGTAACTGTGTTTGAGTGACAGCTGCAAAGCATTAGGTGAACCATGGTCAGCTTGGTGCCAGTGATTTTTAAGGTGGACTGCGTAGTTCCATGAGTGCTATTTTGTAGTCGTGTCTAAACTGATCTAGACTGATACTGTACATAAACTCTATATACTATATGTGTAGAAGTATTATTTCATGTTCATACATTATAGCTATGTGTTCACGGTGCACTCTTTAAAAGTGGAACATTCCTTGCGTGTCCTTCTTTGTCAAGTTGTTACATTGGTGTCAGAAGTGGGATCGGCAGTCGAGATGGCACGATGAGTCCTGACAGCAGAGCCCGACTGGAGGATGCAGCAAGGGATGGCAACTGGTAAGGATGCTTGGATGGGTGGTCGGCAGCAACCACCTGGCGAATGGGCAGAAGCAGGCGGCAGCAGCAGCAGCGTGGTTGATCAGGGCCGAACGTTGGAGCTACAGCAGATATATATATATATATATAGATGGATGCTTGTGTCTGTTAATGCATAAGTGCTCATGTGGAGATGGAGATGGTGTGTGCATGTGAAGTGTCTGATGGAGAGGTGTGTGTGTGTGTGTGTGTGTGTGAGAGAGAGACAGAGAGAGGCGGATAGAGAGACAGACAGTGAGAGAGCTTTACTTTGTGCACGTTGGCCTTTATTGCTTTCTTTGTCTGGTGTGTTTGCCTTCATCCTTGTGTGTGTGTGTGTGTGTGTGTGTGTGTGTGTGTGTGTGTGTGTTTCTGCACCAGTGCGTTGACCAGTCTGTGTGTGCCTGTGCAGGTTCAGTCACTGCACAAGCTCAGTTCTTCAGGGATCTGCTTGTCTTTCATCTACCCTTCCACCGATGTCCCCCGCAAGTAGGTCAGGCCAGGAAAAACTAACACCCCCACACAAGCACCGCACCGAACACACCGCAGAGCAACAACAACACCAACACGAACACAGAAAAGATACAATAATGACACACGTTTAAACTCTATATTACACTGTATACAGCTATAACACACCAGCTATGTAACTATTTATGGTAATCCATATATACTATATATTACATTCTATATGACTTTCTGCAGTGTCATGTCATTTTTGTATACTCTGTACATATTGTATATTAAAGCTCAAATAAAGAAATTAAAACTTCTATATTATGCTTTATACAGATATTAAACTTCACCCACCAAGTGAAAACACTTAATCTATATCATAATCTAGAGATCTTGTGTATCTATTACACTATGTAGTGATATTATGCTGTATTATCCATTTATTGTACACTGTATTGAGGTAATATGCTCTATACTAATCTATATAATAACCTGTATACTCAATATTGTACTACATACTCAGTATTGTACTCTATAATGATATGCACTCTATAATACACTGTATAATCTATTTTACATTTTATACTGTATTTGAGACATTATGCTTGATGGTAGAATACGTAGTCTATATTATACTCTATAGAGATATTACCCTCTCTATTACACTACATACTCTAATTTAATAACCCTCTATAAAGGCATTATGACTATTGTAATACTACATAATTTGTTTTCGTTTTGTGCAATATGTATAGCACTGTGACACCACAATTTCCTTTGGGATCAATAATGTGTCATAGACACATTACTATATTACACTATACGCTCTACATTATATCATATAAAGACAATATCCTCTATATTACACTGTATATTCTATATTACATTCTACAGGGACAGTACTCTTTACATTATACCTTATACTCTATATTATACTCTATAGAGACAATATTCTTTATATTACACTATATACTCTATAATACACTCTACATAGACAATATTTTCTACATTACATCATAAACTTCATATTATACTTTATAGATAATGTTTCCTACACTACACATTCAATACTATATAGACACAATTCTATCTATATTACACTATACGCTCTATATAATAATCTATATTGATACTTTTATTTATATTACACTAAAAACTTTGTATACTCTATAAAGTTACTGTTATTTATATTACACACTACACATAATATTAAATTCTGTACAATTCTGTTTCTTTCTATTTTATACTATACACTATATTATACTGTATAAACACAATGTTATTTATTACGCTATACACTATTAAATTCTATATTGATAATTTTATATTACAGTATACACTCTACATTATATTCTATAGAGGCAGTACACATTATACTACACTATACGTTCTATATTGTAATCTGTAGAGTTATTTGATTTATATTACACTACACATTATTGTACTACAATTTTAATATAGAAACAATAATTTATAATATAGTAACAATATTTTCTATTTTACACAATACACTCTATTACACTCTAGAGACAATTCTATCTACATCACACTCTACACTCTATACTCTATATTCATATTTTTGTTTATATTACACAATGTTTTTGTACTGTAATTTATTACACACTAGACAATTTCTATCCTGATTTTCTTTCTATATTATAGTATACACTCTATTATACTCAATAAAGACAATTCTATTACACTGTACACACTAAATTCTATATTGATCATTTTATCTATATTACAGTATACACTGTACATTATATTCTATAGAGGCAATGTGCATTATACTAAACTATACTATACACTCTATATTGTAATCTGTAGATATTTTATCTATATTACTCTATACACTCTTTATAACACTATATGGAGACAATTTAATCTTTTTTACTATACATATACATACACATATACTATACATATTTTACACTATACATTCTATATTATACTCTATAGAGACAATATTCTTTATGCTAAACTACACTCTATATTGTAATCTGTAGATATTTTATCTATATTACACTACACACTGTATTATAGAGACAATATTTTATAATATTATAGAGACAATATCTTCTTTTTTAAGCTATACAGTCTTTATAACACTCTAGAGACAATTCTATCTGTATTACACTGTACACTCTATATATTATACTCTATAGAGACCATATTCTTTATACTAAACTATAAACTCTGTTTTGTAATCTGTATAGATATTTTAGCTATATAACATCCTATAGAGACAATTCTGTTTTACACTGTACACTCTATATTATGCTCTATGAACACAATTCTATTACACTATACACACAATATTGAACTCTATATCAATAATTTTATTTATTTTACCCTACAATCTTTATCAGAATCAGGTTTATTGGCCAAGTACGTTGACACACACAAGGAATTTGGTTTCAGCAGTTTGTCTCTCTAGTACAGTACAGATATACACATAACTGACAGTCCACAATATACACAGTGACTCCACATATACACGATAAATACAGACAATTACAATATACAGTCTTCACAATGTACAAGCAATAAACAAACTACAAATAATATACAGTTTACACATTATACATATACATATTATACTGTATAGAGTTTAATATAGAGACAATAGAAAAGAGACAATATACTCTATACTGCACTATGCACCTTATATCATACTCTATAAAGATGTACTGTATGTCTGGGTTATATGGGATTCAAACAGGAATATTGCACCTGACTAAAATAAAAATTTAACGCCGTCATGAACTGACAGTACACACTCAATCATGCCCTTATTCTTCAGCTCTTGTCAGAGAGACTTGTATCAGACTGCTGGCAGGCAGCAGCCTCCTTCAATACCTGTATGGGCTCTTTCCTGGAAGCCTCTGCCATTTCTCCCCAGCTGAGGAAGTGTATCTCATCCCAGAGTAACAGGAGGAGGTCTTTTAGATCCTGCTTCATAACCTGTCTGGTGAAAATGCCCCAGAGATGTATATGCCAATGTTTGATTATATCTACCTGGCCACTTTATCAGAAACCTATCAGCAGCCCGTCTACTGATGTCCCCACAGCCCTTCACTAATGATCACTACCATGTCAGTATCAGCTGCTCTGCTGAAAACAGACCACCACCCAAATAACGTCTGGACAACAGACATCGTGGTCAGAAACCGGCTATTTTGCTGCAGTGGATGAGATGTGGTTTGTAAATGTCCATCTACATATAGGAGCTATAGGGTAAACACCTTCATGGTAGGTACCATGGCCTTCATAAGAAAGGCCTCTTTCTGAGAGTATGTGCTTGGGTCAGGTTACTCATCTGAACTGACCTGTCTGTGCTCGGCCGGCAAATATATTCCATTTTAGCAACTGTTGCTAGGAAGGGAAAGCTGCACAAACTGAATCCAAAGATTTAGAGTCATCATATAACACAGAGGATCCATTTTATAATGGTGTCCCAATGCTGCATTCAATAATATATTACCACTGATGTAATGTTCTAGATGGTCCTTGCCGTTTAGCTTTAGCTAATGCTAACAGCTGAGGTAATATATTAATGTAGATGTAATGTTCTAGATAGCTCTTGGTGTTTAACTTTAGCTAATGTTAACAGCTGAGGTGATATATTAATGGACATGTTGTGTTCTAGAAAGTTCATGACCTTTAGCACTGCCTAATGCTAAAAGCTGACGTGATATATTAACACTGATGTAATGTTCTAGATAGTCCTTGGTGTTTAGCTTTAGCTAATGCTAGCAGCTGAGTTAATATATTAATGTAGATGTAATGTTCTAGATGGTCCTTGGTGTTTAGCTTTAGCTAATGCTAGCAGCTGAGGTAATATATTAATGTAGATGTAATGTTCTAGATAGTCCTTGGTGTTTAGCTTTAGCTAATGTTAACAGCTGAGGTGATATATTAACGGACATGTTGTGTTCGAGAACGTTCATGACCTTTAGCACTGCCTAATGCTAAAAGCTGATGTGATATATTAACAGTGATGTAATGTTCTAGACAGTGTTTGGTGTTTAGCTTTAGCTAATGCTAACAGTTGAGGTAATATATTAACGGCCATGTTGTGTTCTAGAAAGTTCATGACCTTTAGCACTTCCTTAAAGCTGAGGTGATATATTAACACTGATGTAATGTTCTAGACAGTCCTTGCTGTTTAGCTTAGCTAATGCTAACAGCTGAGGTAATATATTAATATAGATGTAATGTTCTAGATAGTCCTTGGTGTTTAGCTTTAGCTACTGCTAACAGCTGAGGTAATATATTGATGTAGATGTAATGTTCTAGATAGTCCTTGGTGGTTAGGTTTAGCTAATGCTATCAGCTGAGGTAATATATTAACGGACATGTTGTGTTCTAGAAAGTTCATGACCTTTAGCATTTCCTAATGCTAAAAGTTGATGTGATATATTAACACTGATGTAATGTTCTAGATAGTTCTTGCCGTTATTGGCGCTGCAGGATCCACAGTGACGTTAACACTGTTAGTCTGTTAGCTGGTTGTTTGTAAGGTGAACTTCATCTGATCAGCAGGCTAAAAAAGGTGAGAGTGAAATGTGGGAACAAGAACTATTTAGAAATTACATTTTTGTTAATATATTACCTCAGCTGTTAGCTTGAGCTAGAGCTAAATGCCAAGAACTATCTAGAACACTACATTTCGGTTGATATAGTTGCTCTGCTTTTAGTGTTACCATATGCTAAATGGCAAGAAATTTGTGGAAGATTGTTTCCGTTAATATTTTATTTCAGCTGGTAGTGTTAGCTAGTGCTAAACAGCAAAAACTATCTAGAACATTACATTTCTGTTAATATATTACCTCGGCTGAATCAGGTGGTGCTTAGATTTTTCTAGAGCTTTACATCTCCATTAATATATAACCTCATCTGTTACCATTAGCTAAATGTTAATAACTATCTAGAATGTTAGATCTCTGTTAATATTTTACCTTAACTGTTAGTAAGAGTAAAATGCCAATAACTATCTAGAACACTACATCTCTGTTGATAAATTAACTCAGCTGTTACCATTAGCTAGTGCTAAATGTCAATAACTATCTAGAATGTTACATTTCTGTTAATATATTAACTTAACTGTTAGTTAGTAAGTGCTAAAAGCCAATAACTATCTAGAACAATACATCTCTGTTAATATATTACCTAGCTGTTACCGTTAGGTAGTTCTAAATGTCAAGAACAATCTAGAACATTACATCTCTGTTAATGTTACCTTAACTGTTAGAGTTCATAAATGCTAAATGTATCTAGAACACTACATCTCAACTGTTAGTGCTAAACTGAGGGTATTCATTTAACATAGGAAGGTTATATAGACCTCGAAACCTGTTTCCAGATGACTGCAACATACAGAACCTGAAACTAGATTCAAGATCCAGGTTTCAAGATCACTACTGCTGTATGAAGGAACTTAATGAAGGTCCTAGGTGGAACTGCCTGGAGTGCTTTGTATATGCTGCAGATATCTTTCAATCATCATATCCCTTTGATCCTGAAGTTAGCGGCTAGCCCCAGGCTTAAGCCTCAGGTTGGTGAGACTGAATTGCTTACAAGCTTGGACGCAGACCTGGAAAGGCCCCCCTGGCTGCTAGAGTGGACACTGCCATCTGGAACCAAGCCCACGTGCCATACGCGGCTCAGCCAGAGCACCGGCATTCTGATCAATCTCTCTCTTTCTCTTTCTCTGTCACATGCCGAGTTTCTTCCTCACAATGGCCCTCCCGCTGAAGGAACTGTTCCCACTAAGGCCATCTATCTTTCTGGGTTCCATTGAGCCTTAACTGCCACAATCGCTGTCACCGCAACATTAGTTGTCCACAAATACTGAAGCATCATGCTGAGGGGGAAAGAAAAAACACTGAAGAACTGAACGGCAAAATTTCATCTGAGTCATTCGTTCTCGGGACAAGCGCGGCTTGAAATAGAGAGTGAGTAGAAGAAGAAACAATAGAAACACACACTGCACGTCCAAAATGTGAGGACTCCTGCCTTTAAAAGAAGCCGTCATATCATACGTGTCAATAAGCTTGTGTATAAGATGGTAGTAACTCCAGGCTCCTGCAGATGGCGCTGCACGAGGGTGATGGGACTATAAAACTCCACGGGCTGTGAGTGACGGGATCCATAGATTGAGAAGAGGTGCTACAGTGCAGGGAATGTCTCGTTCCATGTGTGGAAAATGGCTCCAGAGCAGATGTTAATGATTGGCTAAAAGGAGTGACTGCATTTGGGCGTGCCAAAGACCATAGTGTGAAGGAAGTAGCTGAATCTGCGGGTGTATGGAAGCGTACGGTCATACGGGTCTACCAGCGGTGGCTAAAATCCCAGTCTACAGGGAAATCTCCTGGGAATTGTGCCAGGGAAGGTATCTACCAAATCTGGCCCAACTGACCAATTCTTTGATGCCAGAGTGCCTGAACATGTTGTGTCCACTCTTATGACCTTATGAAGCTTTATTAGCCGATAGCTGCTACCTAACTGGCTGATTACTACTAGTACATTACTAGTAGGGGTTGCTCAGACGTGTTGAGTTGAGTTGGTCACTAATCACTAAGTTTATAAGCCTCAGAAGCCTCAGGTGAGGTGCCTAGGGACTCCGGGGCTGTATCTTCTGGCTTCCTTAAGGCTAGGAATGCTATCCAGGGTCAAATAATGAACGTTGGTATCTCTGGTTTCCCACAGACTGCAATACAAAGTTATGTGTGGTTGGAGAGGCAGCATAATACTCTCTAATGCTGTAAGGTTTAGACTTATTTAAACTGAGTTACAGCACTCTAAATTTCTCTGACTTTCCAGACCCGAGCCAAGAATGAGCTCCTCGTCAGGACTTTGCAAAGTCTTTGCAAAGTTCCGGGCTCTGTGTCTCTGGTCACCTAAAGGCTAGCAATGCAATCCAGGACTCGTTGGAAAGAGCATGTCTCACTCTGCTGACCTGACGAGCTTGTCTTTGTTCTGATGTGTCACCACCCATGTACAGTGCTTCAGAAATCAGATACTGAGCCTCATTACCACTGGTTTCCTGAGGTCTACAATAAAAGGTCATGTGTGGTTGGACAGAGAGCATAACGCCCTATCCTCCCGTAAAATTGGTTTTTCTTGGCGCTATAACTTCCTTTGGCCCTCCAGGCCTCCACTCAGGGCAGGTGTCTTGGCAAGGCTGCCTAGGGTGCACCTACGTGGGTACACACTGGCAAAATTCCAGGATCTGTACTCTGGCTCCTTTGGCTTGGTCACACATATTTTGAAGTCGCTTGTTGAAATCCCATTGTGCAAACTCTGTAGTGAAGAAACCCACTGGAAAAGAAGCTCTGGATTTACCAGGTCCAACAAGAACAGCAGGAGGGAATTATACAGCTCTGGAAATAAATAAGAGCCCACTCCAGTTTCTTCTTAAATCAGCATCTCCACATGTACAGCAGGTTCTTAGTGAGGAACAGAAGGTTGGGTTCTAGCTTTACTGGCAGATACAGTGAGCGTCTGGTTCATAAGAACAAGGTCAAGCTGCAAACACACAGGACAACACAGCTACAGACTGGCAGAGGGCCAAAACCACTCTCTACTGACCGTGATGAGCGCCACCTCATTCCAATGTCCCTTAACCACCGTAAGATGACCTCAAGTGACCTACAGAGAGACTGGCGAGCGGTGGCTGGGGTGAAATGCACAGCGAGCATGGTTCTAAAAACAGGCTTCTGGAGGGTCATTAGTGATTTTCTAAATAAACAGATCTAAATACAATATTTGATCTGGAATTTGGGACACGTGTTTCCAGTAGGGTATAGAATCAAACAGAACTGCTCATTTTGGTCCAACACAAACCCAGAAACTGTACAACTAACTAGGAACTGATCATTTTGAGGTGGTCTCTTCAATTTTTCCAGAGCTGTAGAGCCCCCTATACTGATCTGCTACAAGCAAACATTTTCTAAACAAGTCTGCAGATTTTGAATAGCATCGTTTTGCCCAAACACACAGACATTATCGCTAGATCACTTCCATTTCCAGGTCCAGCTTGGTCCTGCCAGTGGCAGAGATGGTGCATCACTATCATTGCACACACACAATTAGAGTCCATCAGAGTAAGTTGTCATAGGCAGGTAGTCCATATTGGGCAGATCTGGTCATAATGGATGTTTGCTTTTTGACCGCTCTGATTGGCGTCTGTTGTGTTGGCTCAGGGTTAAGACTCCTTATCCAAACACACAAGGCTGTCAGGGCAGGGTGCCCCCCACACATGCTGCACAAATGCGCAATTTTTATGCTAAACGGGATTCAGTGCCAAGCTTAATGAGGTTCCGCTTATAAATGAGAGTTGCTTTTATTCTGCACAATACAGCCTACACTGGG
Organism: Semaprochilodus insignis; assembly: GCA_034552555.1. NCBI lineage: Eukaryota > Metazoa > Chordata > Actinopteri > Characiformes > Prochilodontidae > Semaprochilodus > Semaprochilodus insignis. The sequence continues at coordinate 30,835,768 of CM067488.1, forward strand.
TTCACGGTACCAGTCAAAGTTTTGCACACAGCTGCTCAGACATTGGCACAAATAGCTCAGTTACATGGTTCTTCAAGGGTTTTTTAGCAAAGAGAATGGTTCTGTATAGAACCATATACACTCAAAAAAACCCTTTGTATGGTTAAAGGGAAATTTGCATTGTGAAAGGTGCTGTATGTACTTCTACATAGAACCTACAGGTTAAGAAGGGTCCTATATAACTCCAAAAATGGTCCCTAGATTGTTACAAACTTTACATCACAAATAATAGCAGAACCCTTTTTGATGCTGTTTTCAAACAGGTTCTATTCAGATCCCTCTACAGCACATACTCATCAATCTGAAGAACCCCAGAAGAGCCATGTATGTATATATTCCCCCCGTTGAAAAGCCTAGTATGTTCAAAACCGTAGGCTAATTCGACAAAATTCTCTATACTAGATAATAAAAGGTACTAACAGCTGAGGTGATATATTAACAGAGATGTAATGTTCTAGACAGTTCCTGACATTTAGCACTAGCTAATACTAACAGTTAAGGTAATCTATTAATGGAGATGTAACATTCTAGACAGTTCTTGGCTCTAGTTCAGTTAAATATGTTGTGTTCTAGATAGTTATTGGCATTTAGCTCTAGTTCATGCTAACAGTTGAGAATTTATTAACAGAGATGTAATGTTCTGGATAGTTCTTGGCATTTAGCACTAGCTAATACTAACAGTTGATGTAATATATTAATGGAGATATAATGTTCTAGACAGTTCTTGGCTCTAGTTCAGTTGAAGATGTTGTGTTCTAGATAGTTGTTGGTATTTAGCTCTGGTTAATGCTAACAGCTGAGGTAATATATAGCCAGAGATGTAATGTTTTAGATAGTTCTTGGCATTTAGCACTAGCTAATACTAACAGCTGCTATAATATATTAATGGTCATATAATATTCTAGACAGTTCTTGGCTCTAGTTCAGCTGAAGATGTGTTGTAGATAGTTATTGGCATTTAGCTCTGGTTAATGCTAAGAGCTGAGGTAATTTATTAACAGAGATGTAATGTTCTAGATAGTTCTTGGCATTTAGCACTAGCTAATACTAACAACTGATGTAATTTATTAATGGAGATGTAACATTCTACACAGTTCTTGGCTCTAGTTCAGTTAAAGATGTTGTGTTGTAGATAGTTGTTGACATTTTGCTCTGGTTAATGCTAACAGCTGAGGTAATATATAGCCAGAGATGTAATGTTCTAGATAGTTCTCGAAGAAAACAATTTCAAGGAATAACAGCTATGTACCCAAACTTTTGACCAGCACTGCAACTCATTGAATTCCAACCTGACTTGGCTCTGCAGGTATCAACTTACCCAAAGCTATGTGCCTAGCAAGAGAAGTGTTCCTAGAGCTGCTTTGACATCACTATTTATGTCCTGAAAATGAGTCATCTTTGGTGTTTAAGGTGGTAGTAACACCAGGTTCCTGCAGATGGCGCTGCATGAGGATGATGGGGCTATAAACCCCTGTGGGGTGTGAGTGACGGGATCCATAGATTGGGAAGAGGTGCTACAGTGCAGGGAATGTCTCGTTCCATGTGTGGAAAATGGCTCCAGAGCAGATGTTAATGATTGGCTAAAAGGAGTGACTGCATTTGGGCGTGCCAAAGACCATAGTGTGAAGGAAGTAGCTGAATCTGCAGGTGTATGGAAGCGTACAGTCGTAGGGGTCTACCAGCAGTGGCTAAAATCCCAGTCTACAGGGAATTCTCCTCGGAATTGTCCCAGGGAAGGCATCCACCAAATCTGGACCAACTGCACAGTTCTTTGATGTAAGAGTGTCTGAACATTGATGTGGCTACATCCAGAAACTTGTCCAGTTCGTGCCAAATCCGATCACAGCTGTTATTGGTGCTCATGGAGGCATTACAAGCTATTGGGTACGTTTCAGTCACAGGAGACTAATTTTTTTTGTCCGGTGAGCTTATAAACAGACAGTAAAAGTCCAGTACCATGCACGCTGTTTCTTTTCTGTGGCGGTGTCCGTTGTGTTTCTGTTGGATCCAGTTTTCTCCGTCATCTATCTAGACTGTTCTCGTTGCTGATGAGGCCAGGGCTGACCTAGCCTGGCTGCCCAGGGAAATTAGCCAGCTAGCATGCCAGGCAGTGAGATTTTTATATCAGACTGCTGAGATTGGAGGAGAGCTAGCAATCCTTCAGGGACTGAGTAAACAACGTGGAAGAGGCAGGTAATGGCGTAGCTATAGCATGCCGTGTTTCGGGCCGACATGGAGCACTAAGGCTAGATCCTGACCCCAGACCAGAGCAGACAAGGCGAAGTTAACACAATCCCCCCGGGGTGTCTGAAAGGACACTAGGCATGCGGTGATGGAATACTGTATCTTTATGGCCCAGGAAGCCCCCAGTGCAGTGTGTGTGTGTGGGGGGGACTTTCTAAAGCCACTTCTCCTCACGTTTCAGGAGAAGGGTTGATTTAAGCTCTGGAGGAGGCAGCTATAGGAAGACGCTGTCTGCCAGAACCTGACAGGATCATCACTACCCTTTTCGCATTTCTCAGTCTGTCCAAATGAATATCTAAGCAAAGGGTCTGTCAAGATATCAAAGCCTCGGTGGAACTCTGGAAGTCTGTAAACAAAGCTCATATTTTTTGGGCTTTGTCCTTCGCAGGTTGGCTGGACCACTGTAATTCATCTTCACAGAGCTCTTTAATGGCGTTCCCAACTGACGCCACAGCTGCGGAGAATGGATGCCACTCTTAAGAGCATGTAATACCGCAGACGTGTCATTAAAACTAATGTTTAATGTTGTTCTGAGGACATTCCAAAATGAACACATGGACGGCAAGCAAGCAGGCTTATTACAGCATCATATACAGTATTTGGGCAGGCACAAACCAGTTTGGTGCATAACCCAACTAGCTGCTCTGCACACTGAAATAACCCAAACCTGTATATTTGTATAGCCACAAACTTCATGTAATAGTAAATGGAGTCCAAGGAATGTGTCCACTGGTCGTCCAGCAGTAGTTGAGATCCATTTTGTCCATATGTTGCATACATGGCTGCTATAGCTGCTACGTGCTACTGCCTGAGTGAACCAAACAGCTCCACTGACTGTATTACCCTGTTCTTCAATGGTCAGGACCCCCACATGACCACCACAGAGCAGGTATTATGTGGGTGGTGGATCATTCTCAGCACTGCAGTGATACTGACGTGGTGGTAGTGGTGTGTTGGTGTGTGTTGCGCTGGTGTGAGTGGATCAGACACAGCAGTGCTGCTGGAGTGTTTAAACACTGTGTCCACTCACTGTCCACTCTATTAGACACTCCTACCTTGCTGGTCCAGCTTGTAGATGTACAGTCAGAGACGATAGCTCATCTGCTGCTGCACAGTGCAGTGTTGGTCATCCTCTAGTCCTTCATCAGTGGATGCTGCCCACAGCACGCTATTGGTTGGTGGATGAATCTCAGTCCAGCAGTGAGCCTGAGAGGCTGTTATGTCAGTTGGACAGGAATGAAACTTGGTGGATAGGTTTGACAGTGTGAAGCATGTGATGTAAGCAGGGACGGGCCTTATCTCTGTACCTGACTGACCCAACAGCCACGATCGCGGACATTCAGCGAGCAGTGATGCCTCCATGAGTCAACCTGTTAGTGCAGCACCATTGCCAGATGGCTGCACCACACAGGACTACATGCACGCAGACCGTTACGACAACTGTCCTTAACACCACGTCACCGTCACCAAAGACTGCAATGGTGTCATTCCAAAATGTCATGGAGTGACTCAGAATGGCAGCGGGTCATCGTCAGTGACGAGTCCTGCTTTGGTCTTGGTGGAGACGACTAACGAATCCGTGTGTCAAGGCACCGTGGTCAGCACCAAGATGAACGGTTTGTAGACCCAAGTTCTCCTGTTTGGAGCGGTTCTACCCAGCGTGTTCACTCATGTAATGAATCGTTCGTTCATCTCAGTCGGCTCTGAGCTGCGAAGAAGGTCAGGTTCTATTCTAGTGTAATGTTAATCTCATAACACGGTGATGAATCCTCTAACCAGCACACAGCCTCCTTCATCGGATGGCTCATTACGGCATGTGAACTTGTTTCCACGTGTGCCATTTATATAATTTGCCGGCCGTAACGAGTCGCTCTTTGGGATGGAATGATAGATTCACACCTTGTTAGTTATGCTAATGCTCACGCTGAATTATTACTCACCACTGACCCCGAAGCATTAAACAAATTTGAACTGATAATAGGTTCCAGGCATCTGCGGAAAAGAAGGCCGCAGCTCTGCCATCGGAGTTAAACATTTTGGAAGTAATTTGCGACTAATGCAATCACGGAATTCTGTTTTGCTTGACATCCCTACATAATTGATTTCTGTGTAATATGCAGATATGAATTGCAGGGAGCGAACAGAGCAATCACTTGAGTTTTGTCAAATCTGCTGAAGAGTACTCTCCGCTATGTAGTTCCTATTATATGTACATGCACTCATTATCAAAAGAATAGCTGCACAAACTGCTGCACCCGGAAGGAATCAACCGGTGCACCGGAATGAAATTTGGTGGGTGGGTTTAACATTGTGATACATGTGATTGATTGAAGTTTCATGCTCGGCCATGCATATGACAAGGCAAGGACAAGCCTTATCACTGTACCTGACTGACCCAACAGCCACGATCGCGGACATTCAGCGAGCAGCGATGCCCTCCATGAGTCATCCTGTTAGTGCCAGCACCATTGGCAGGCGGCTGCACCATGCAGGACTACATGCATGCAGACCATTACCACGACTGTCCTTAACACCACGTCACCATCACCAAAGACTGCAATGGTGTCGTGCCAGACTGTCATGGAGAGACTCAGAATGGCAGCGGGTCATCTTCAGTGACGAGTCCCGCTTTTGTCTTAGTGGAGACGACCAACGAATCCGTGTGTGGAGGCACCGTGGTCAGCACCAAGATGAATGGTTTGTCGTCACGTGTCACACGTCCAGAAGGCCTGGTGTCACTCCACCTCCACCCCTACCGCACCATCTGCAGGAACTATCTGAGGATATTCAAGCTGCATGGGATGGACTATCACAGGACACCATTAGGAACCTCTACAGCTCCATGCCGAGACGTCTGGCATGCTTGAAGTGGAGTTAGCAAACACGCCGGCCCAACGCCATACTGAGAGACAGACTTCTGTATGTGTAGCTCTATAAATATTGATCATATCAGTCTAAATTTATCATCATTTATTGATCCTGGTAACCTTTATCTTCCTTCCCAACAGCACTGCAATCCCACACTTCCTTCCGGGTGCATGCAGCCCTTAACACCAGTTAGCACACCATGCCATTTAGAGCTGTTTGTCATGTGCCGGGTTGCCATCCAGAATGGGATGAGGATCTCTTGTTCAGGAGTTGGTAAGTGAAGTAAACCCCCTTCCCCCATGGAATTTACTGTACCCTTGAGGACACTCGTCCCACAGTTTGGGAACCACTCTATTGGGGTATTGCGCTGACCATTTGGATCCCAGTTTAATTTAAACGGCATAAGCAATAGCGAGGAAAAAAAAGGCCTTAATTGATAATTGAATCAGCCGTAGCCATGTAATCAATTAAGGCCTTCACCTCAGCCTTCGAATTGAGCGGTTAATTGGCTTGTGCCAATGAGGCTTGGGGAGACGGCATAGGCCAGAGCTGGTTAGCCGGTATCTCCTCTGAGTTCAGCTGAACCGGGAGTGTCCTCAGGTTCCTTATTGCGGTCTTTGGGTTTACAGATTGCTTAGGCAAAACAGGAGCCTTTAGCTGAGACTGAAGTTCCCGAGTTCTTCTCTCATTAGAGCTCAAATCATTTCACAAAGGGTTGGAAAACGTACTCCTGCTTTGATCAAGGTCCTTCCCCATAGGCCTCCCATCCATCCAAACGTCCGAAAAAGCCGCACTCGGCTTTGAAAACCTGCGAGGGATTGGCGAGGAGGAAAGAAAAAAATAGCCACATCGATTCGCCCTCACCTTCCTCTCGGCTCCATCCTTTTTAAACATGTCTTTTTCACTCCATTGACTTCCATTCAGAGCTAGCCAGCAATGGTGAATGCTTGACTAGCTTGCTTTGCCCCTTGCGGCCCCCCTCCAGGGCCTGGGCAGTGGCCTGAAAGAGGCCCCGAGCCAGGCAGGGGGCTAATGGCCGTGGCGAGGATTGTCTGAAGATGGAGAAGTGGAAGGAGGGGGGTGGGGTGGGCAAGAAAAGCCTGGAGAGCCAGGACAGAACCATCTGCTTTTGTGCTGGTGGAGCATCAAAGCCAGAAGGAGCACGGTAGGAGCTTTCTTTTCACCGGGGGAAGGCTGCATATGGGCCTCATACATCTCCAGGATGGATCCACGCAGGCCTATTGGACTCGGCCCTCGGCCCCAGCCCTCCATTCACTCTCTCTCCGCATGGCTCCGGGACTTCAGAGCGCCGTAAAGTGGGCAAACTTAGAAATTCCATTATTTGGCCTGGAAATGCTGATAATGGATGAGTTTGTTTGACCTTAACACCTCCTCCCTACCCGCTAACGCCGGCGCGGCTGTAAGAAAGTGTGGGGTTTATTTTGGTAGGGCGAGTGGAATGTGGAAATGGGTCAGAGCGGGCTCAGGAACGCTCCGAGGGTGATTAATTATTAAAGTGACTAATACTACATTTCCCTCCGAGCGCCAGTGACTTTAATCCATGGCGGAGGCACAACTACCCGACCTACAGCCCCCCACCCCCATTCACATATACAACTCCTCTCTATATATATCTATCTCTCTCTCTATCTATCTATTTATCTATCTATATATGAGTGTCTGTCTCTCTCTGATTGTCTGTCTGTGTCTTTCTCTCCCTGACTGTCTGTCTCTCTCTGTCTGTGTCCGTGGGTCAGTCGGTCGGTCTGTCTGTCTCTCTCGGTTGGTTGGTCGGTCGGTCTGTCTCTCTCTCTCTTTCTGTCTGTCGGTCAGTCGGTCTGTCTCTCTCTCTGTGTCTGTCTGTCGGTCGGTCTGTCTGTCTCTCTCGGTTGGTTGGTCGGCCTGTCTCTCTTTCTCTGACTGACTGACTGTGTGTGTCTGTCTGTGTCTGTCTGTCTGTGTCTGTCTGTCTGTCTGTCTGTCTGTCGGTTGGCCTGTATGTTGGTCTGTCTCTCTCTGATTGTCTGTCTGTCTGTCTCTGTCTGTCTGTCTGTCTGTCTGTGTCTTTCTCTCTCTGACTGTCTGTCTCTCTCTGTCTGTGTCTGTGGGTCAGTCGGTCTGTCTGTCTCTCTCGGTTGGTTGGTCGATCCGTCTGTCTCTCTCTCTCTTTGTCTGTGTCTGTCTGTCGGTCAGCTGGTCTGTCTCTCTCTCTATCTGTCTGTCTGTCTCTCTGTCTATCTGTCTGTGTCTGTCTGTCGGTCGGTCAGCCTGTCTCTCTCTCTCTCTGACTGTCTATCTGTCTGTGTCTGTCTGTCGGCCGGTCAGCCTGTCTCTCTCTCTCTCTGACTGACTGTCTGTCTGTGTCTGTCTGTCTGTCTGTCGGTCGGCCTGTATGTTGGTCTGTCTCTCTCTATGCCCTTTCTCCCCTTCTAATTCTCATGTGACCTTTTTCCTTCTCTTTCTCTTCCTCACTCTGATCACCTGTTTTCATCTCTTTCTTTCTTTTCCTCTCTCACTCACTCTGCCCTTTCTCTCCTTCTCTCTTTCCTTCTATCTCACTCTTTCTTTCTGCTTCTCTTTTATTCTCTCACACTCTCCCAATTCTTCCTTTCTTTCTTTCTCCCCCATGCTCTCACTCTCCCATGTCCTCCTCTTACTCACTCTGCCCTCTCTCTCCTTTTATCTTCTTTCGTTTTTCCTCTTTCCTTATTTGTCTCTCTCATTCTCTCTCTCCTATCGTTTTTGTTTCTCTCTACTTCTATTTTATTTGTTTCTCACTCTCCCACTTTTCTTTTTTCTTTCTTTTTCTTTCTTTCTTTCTTTGCCACTCTTTTCTGTCTTCCCATTTCCTTATATCCCTGTTTTATTTGTTCTATCTCCTGCACACTCCCATCCCTCTTTCTGTCTCCTCCTCAAACTCACTCTCTCTCTCTCTCTCTCTCTCTCTCTCTCTCTCTTATTTGCTGCTCTCTCTCTCTTCCACCAAATTCAATTTCAGTTTCAATTAGCTTTATTGGCGTGTCCAAGATACATATTTGTACTGCCAAAGTTTTATAACGCTGCAGTGTCACACTGTTTCTCTCTCTCTCTCTCTCTCTCTCTCTCTCTCTCTCTCTCTCTGTCTGTGATGAAGCTGCTTGCTAACCGCTCCTGCTCTCAGACTGCCTCTGTAATTGTGTTAGGGAGAGATGACTCTGTGAAACTTACAATATGCTGTAGAGTTTATTCCCTAATGAGTCGAATGACAAAGACATTCATTTAACAGCACAATGAGCCAGATTCACCACCACCACCACCAACACCACAAACAACAACAGCACAAACAACAACACAAACAACACCACCACCAACAACAATGCAAACAACAACACAAACAATACCAACACAAACAACACAAACAACAGTGACAGTAACAACACAAACAACAACAACAACAGCAACAACCCCTAAAACCTGGACGTGATTACCATAATAATAAGACCATGATAAGACTGGGATAACATCA
>CM067488.1:30893704-30906112 GCA_034552555.1 Semaprochilodus insignis
AAACGCTCAACTCTCCTCCTAAAACACTCAACACTTCTGCTAAAACACTCAACACTTCTCCTAAACACTCAACTCTTCTCCTAAAACACTCAACACTTCTGCTAAAACACTCAACACTTCTGCTAAAACTCTCAATTCTTCTCCTAAACACTCAACTCTTCTCCTAAAAACACTCAATACTCCTCATTAAACACTCAACACTCCTACTATGCTCAACGCTTCTCCTAAAACACTCAACACTCCTTCTAAAACACTCAACACTTCTCCTAAAACACAAAACACTTCTCCTAAAACACTCAACACTTCTGCTAAAACGCTCAACACTCCTCTTAAACCACTCAACACTCCTCCTACTCTCAACACTTCTGCTAAAACACTCAACACTCCTCCTAAAACACTCAACACTCCTCCTAAAACACTCAACACTTCCCGTTCTGAGTCTTGGTTCCTCTCGAGGGTTCTTCCTCTTGCTCTGAGGGAGGTTTTCCTTGCCACTGTCGCCCCTGGCTTGCTCACTGGGGGCCTAGACCCGTATTCTCTGTAAAGCTGCTTTGAAACAACATCAAAAACTGCTGTATAAATAATTTTGCGGCTCTATTTTTAGGCTCTTTTTGTTTAATGTATAGTTTTTATACTGCATTATGAAATTGCAATACTTGATACCAATTTAGGGCTCAATAAGGCCTTTTTCTAAGTGGTACCCAATACTTACTGGGTGCTGTCATGGCTTAGTGACTCAAATTGGCCAGTCAGACATCAATACAAAACACCTCTGCTTCTAGAAAATAGCCTGACTCTTAAACATCAACCTGATACACTGGGTTCTGGATTAAAGAGAAAAGGCTCCAAGCTTTATTCTGAGGTGGGAGATTCCCACCTGGGCAGACTGAACTCAACTGCAACAATAGAGTATAGAGCTTTTATAATTACACAGTGTTCATGAGGTGATGTAATCCACTTTCTTCTATTCTATACATTTCCAAACTAGGTGTTATTACCAATATCTCTGGGTTCAATTCACTGACGTATAGACTGAATGTGGTTTTAAACCCTTGTCCCCAAACAGAATACCTGTTATATGACTCCTGACTTCTTCTCAGGATGGTCCCCCACCCTCAATTCTTAGGACTGTAAATGAAGTTAGCACTTAATCATCACTGCTTTTAGCCTGGTTGTAGGTTAAATACTGCTCCTGGCCTTGATCACTGCAAACAAGTCCCTTGACCTTTGAGGTCATATAGCCTATAGCTTAACCTCACTAAGGACTTTGTGTCCTCACTAAGGACACAAAGGACTTAACTGTGCTATTATTATAGTTATTAACAGTTATATTGATATATTGTTTAATTGTTTTAATGATTACCAAAATTCTCCCTCAGTACTATACACCATGATAATGTATATTGTTAAATGTAATATTTCCCATTTTCTGGAAAATCTGTTGCATCTAAGGGTGTTTACATGCCAAAATCTTTTTTTCTCCTAGAACCAGGACCACTTGCTCTTCTAGTTCAGTACATTGGTGAAGTGTGTGAACTGATTCCTGATCCTGAAATCTGGCTGAGGGTTCAGAAATCTGGTTCAGGTTTCAGTACTGCATAATTCACAGTCTTTCCAATCGGGCAATTATTCTATCATCCATAATCAAATCTCTGAACCTCCTTTGTATGGACTTGAACTGAAAACGTCATTATGGTTGGAATACCAAAAAGGAAAAATGTACAGTGCATTCAAATACACATTTAGGGGTAGGAATAACATAATAATCACTTTAACAAAGACCAAGGAAATAGCACAGAATGCTGGGAGGCTCCGCTCCTGTCAGAACAAGCTGTTTAGGGCTGCACAAATTCTCGCAAATAGCAGCTAATTTTCACTTTCCTGGCAAGGAGCTCTACCTGTTTCTTCAGGAATGCAACGATTACTGCAGGGATTCCACTGTAACTCTGCAGCAGTTCCTCACAATGTGTGTGAAGCTTGAACGTTTGCTAGATCGCAGCTGTAAGTCCTCCACTTCTTAAGGAAATGACTGGTTGGCAGCCACTCCTGTGCCTGCTGCTATGAATGCAGAACACCCCAGCATGGTGGTGCTAAAAGCAAGGTGCTAACTACGGGGGTGCCTGAAAATGAACCTATTATTGCCCAGTTTGGACGGGATAAGGAATCTCAGTGCGAATGACTGAGATGGGAGTGGCTACTCGATTTAGACACTGCCATAACCTCCAAACAAACAAGCACTCACCAACCAAACCAGTCCACCAACCAAAACCATCCAGCCAAAAGTGTCCTGTGACGACTGACAAAGTAGTTTAATAAGGAAACTTCAGTCTGAAAATTAGCAGCTACATATTCATAACACATATGTAGGCTATAGGCTACGCTACACAACAACTTCCCCAAGTTGCCAAAGCGTCACACCTCCGAGGAGGCCTTTAGTCCATCTTCTGGATGAAGTGAGTGTTGTACCTCATACAATACCTGAGGTTTACCACAGACTGGAACGACCCGAGGTGTCTGTGCCTTGAACGGCGAAACCACGTGCCTTCGCGAGCACCTCCATACTTGGGGAAAAACATGGACAACTCCTTGTCCACAGTATTTGATGGAATACTCACACACATGTGGATTTGCACTGGACTAGTATAGGTTAGGATCAGTATAGGTTATAGGTTCATTTTGTGGCTTGTTTTACAGGTAAAGGTAAAAGACACCAGACTGGCACGGCACATTCGGACAGGGCTAATACCACAGAGGAAGTCCGGTAATAATTACATTAGCCCACCTCCTCGTGTACAGCTAATCCCGTCCGAATAGGGCTTATGACGTTGTCTGTTAGTTAGCTCATTGATTAGCTGCTTCACCCATAATCACTGAGCTTCTGTCTTTATTCTATTCTGAACTGATTACAGCACTGATCAGCCTCAGGGTGACGCTGTAAGCAATTGGTTCACTCAATTGGTCCTCCAAATCCTGTAAACTAGAACAAGGTCTGGAATAACACTGAAAGACTTTACAGTAAAGATCTCTCAATCTGGAAACCCAAATTTCCCAGGAGATTGGTGCAAAGGGTGAACTGGTGTTCATGATAGACATAAGAGGAGATGATGCTCATTTCTCAAACTGAAGATAATAGAGGAGACGATGAGTAAGAGCTCAACTCATGTGAGACAGACCTGCCAAACCAAACTTGGTTTGCCATTGAAGCTAGCATCAGTTCCGCTATGGCAAGCAAGTTAGCAGCCAGTCAACATTGAAGAAGCCAGCCAACGCGTGACCCCCGGAATACCAGGGTATTTCGCACACTAGCTAAAAGGGAGGAGTCTCTAATAAAGGCCACACTGATTGAACTGTATTAGCAAGCCTGTAGAAGTTTCCAGAAATCGGGCTACAGTCCACCGGCTGCTTTTTCCCTGCTGTCTTTTAAACAGCTTCATTTTGCTGCAACAGTGGAGAACATTAGGCCCAAACTGGGATTGAATGGAAAGAATAAGTCAGAGCTGTTCACGCCATGATTGACCGCTTCTTCACTTGAGTGTGGCTTTCCAAACACAGTATGCGTGTTGAGTTTGAGACTGGCAGGCCGCAGAGCCAAACCCACAACGCCTGCCGTGTCTTTCTCTCGTGGGCCGTGGGTTCATTCTTGCACTCTATTCACCTTCCTCCGCATGGCTTTACCGCACAATCTCACCGCCAGCCACGCTCTGTTATCCGCCCGCAATCAACTCTGAAACAATCAGACTTTGAGGTTTGAATGCCACACAATGGACGCAAAGCAGGTTGCCTTTGTGCTGCCAGGATACGGCGAACAACATAAATAGATTTATCAAGGTGTGGACTTGGGCACCTGCAAAGAAAGAATACCGTGATAGTTGTTTTCACAGGTTTTCTTTTCTTCATCTAACCTTTCTAACTGACCGAAATAGAACAATGCCTGCTTGCGTTACTCCTTCCAATAGCCTTGCTTAGGTGATAACGAGCCAGAATGAAGATTAAGCCTATAGAAATAGATTATGGTTTTCATTTCCCAGAAATGAACTGTCAATTCTCTACAACAATCCAGTTGATGAGGGAGCCAGGCTGCACCGCTAATAGACGCAGCTCTATTTTTGAGGTGCATAATGCAGCCGCAAAAATGATACCAGTTTTACAAAGATGCTCAGCAGTATTTAGGCTATGCAAATCGGGTAGGCGGCATGCCACATGCGAGAGCGAACATTCGCTGGAAGATATAAGAGAGCAGAAAGTATGTGACAGATATGACAGATCAATCAATATTTCAACCTCAGAGTGTGACACAAATCCCTGGTAGAGATCTGCTAATCATGCTAATAAGCGTGCTACGCCCACATACCCCTTTCTAATGTATGCCGATGTGTGCACTCAAAAGGCTGTTTGAGAGTGGGGATGAACAAGGAGCGTTCCTCGGAAGGTCCTGCATAGGGCCGTTTTGGACGCATTCCGATCCACATGTATGGAGTCGATGTTTGCGGAGTTATGACAGGCGTATTTGTTACCGCTCCACCACATTTCCATGCGTTTGTAGTGGGAAATCAAAGTGCCGCTTTGTTGCCTTTTGCTGGAGGAGATGAAGAAAATGTCAGTTTGGCTAATTTTGGCCGATCAGTCGTTAGGCTTGGCAACTCTCGATTTAATGCGGTGCGGAAAAATATGATAATGCGCACATCAGTCCGTAGATGTTTTTTTGCCTCGGCGAAGTCGGTTTTAATTAGGTAGCTCCGTGTTTCGACACGCGGTCTCAGGTTAGAAGCAATGTCGCTTCAGGAAGACCGCACTGCAGGCAGGAACACAAATTAAGCTTCTAATCTACCTGTGGGGTGCACATCCTGTCACTTAAGACAACTGTTGGCCAGAGAGACTGCATATGCGCTGAGCCATAAATAAATAAATAAATATAATGATGTAGATAGCAGCTCTGGCTGTGGATAACACTCGTTTGGACATGTTAGACTTAAAATGGGCAAAATGTGGCACAACTCCCAACCTTATTTAGAAGACTGCTGTTCACTTAAAGTCCGTGTGGAGCAGTAATAAATACGTGAGTGTCACAACACAGAAAATATGTTATTTGCCAACCAGCCAAATGTGAGTCATTAATTAGGGGAGTCACAAATTAGGTTGCAAAGCTGTGCAAAAAATAAGCAGTATTCGAAGCTCTGAATTACTGGGGGCATGTCCACTGTAGGTGCCCAGTCTTGGGAAAGGTGCTGCTTCTTTCAAGGGTCAAATACCAATATGACCTGGAAAGTGGATACTCAGACTCTAGCAGCTTTATTAGACTTGTACAGCCAGACATGCTTGAGCCACCAAATCCAGAATCCAGTTCAGAGCCAGAGGACCCCGAGCTACCCGAAAATCAACCGAACAGTCATTTTTCACTTGTGTTTACGCAAGACGTAGCATTTCCATGCATCTGCATGCCACCAGTGCAATGCAGCTTCGCCCAAGCGGCCGGCTAAGGCAGCCACACCAATCCAAAAGGGCCTTGTAGCTCTGGCATAGCATTGCTTGTGGATGCAGCCAAACACCACCGGTCCAGGCAGCCTCACAGCCAAGTTGTTCTGGTGTTCTCAGACACTGACCAGTCAAGACCTTGACGTCACTGATAGACCTTTTCCGCCTGTGTGGAGCGGGTTCAGTTTCCAGTTTGTGCACCTAATTTTGAACCATTGGTCGCATTCCCACCAAAAATATATTTGGGGTTCGGAAGCCAAGAAGTTTTTCAAGAAGATATTCCCAGCTGGAACCAAAGCATAGTAGGTTCTTCAGCACGAACCATGAGGACATCCGTGGGTGTGTCAGTTGTTTAGGAAAGAGAAGGCAGCAATGGCGCCACCCAGTGGTCTGCCGGAGAACCTCTTCTACATCTTCTTATCTCCAGTAGTTGATCCGTGCTTGCTTTCTGGATATAAACAAACATCTGGAATAACAGCCCAAGTGCTCGCAGGTCATCTATACGCTCCGCCATCTTGGTACTACTGTTTACTATTGCTGTACAGCGCCCTCTGTTGACGTTGTGTCCTTTGAGTAAAAACTGGGGCAAACACAAGCTGGTTCACTGAAATGCACCAAGGTTCTACGAAGCCTGAACAGAAGCAGTTCAAGAACCAGGGTTCTTTTTTGGTCAAAAATGGCTATGAATGGTTTTTGGGATTGCTTGGATCATGGTAAGTGGAAAATTCAACCAATTTTGTTCACGTTCTTGCATGAGTTCATAGCTTGTTGGAGAGGAGCATTAAGAAATTGTCAGTCATGGCTATAGAACCACTGGGCCAGATTTGGTGGATGCCTTCCCTGTTACAATTCTGAGGAGAATTCCTTGTAGACTGGAATTTTAGCCTCTGCTGGTAGACCTGTATGACCGTACGCTTCCATACACCAGCAGATTCAGCTACTTCCTTCACACTATGGTCTTTGGCACGCCCAAATGCAATACAGCTTGAATATCCTCACACAGTACCTGCAGATGGTGCGGTAGGGGTGGAGGGGGAGTGACACCAGACTTTCTGGACGTGTGGCGCGTATAACAAGCCGTTCATCTTGGTGCTGACCACAGTACCTCCACACACGGATTCGTTGGTCGTCACTGAAGATGACCCGCTGCCGTTCTGAGTCACTCCATGACAGTCTGGCACGACACCATTGCAGTCTTTGGTGATGTTGACGTGGTGTTAAGGACAGTCGTCGTGCATGTAGTCCTGCGTCATGCAGCCGTCTGCCAATGCTGCTGGCACTAACAGGATGGCTCCTGGAGGACATCGCTGCTCGCTGAATGTCCACAATTGTGGCTGTTGGGTTAGTCAGGTACAGCGATAAGGCCCGTCCTTGCTTACGTAACATGCACCTCTGAGCATGAAACTTGAATCACTGGCATGTCTCACAATGTCAAACCTACCCACCAAGTTTCATTGTATCTTTTGCAGCCCATTACATTAAAATGGCAACACTGCCAGAAACTGCATGATGCCTGATGCATATGTGTTGAAGCATCCTCAGGAGTGACTATAGAATCGTTCTCCGTGAAGTTAATCAGTCGCCTTTGTTGAGTCTTTTAGCGGGCAAACAATGGCGATTATTAAGACTTTGGACCTGAATGGGTAGAGGATAATGAGATGTCATACATTGTATTAGGGGCAATGTTCCTCCGTCCTGGACCTGCGGTTGTGCGGCGCCTGCTCGCAGATTGAAAGTCAGATTCCTCCGCACGACTTAATCCCATGTCATTATCTTGTTCAAATAAGACGTCAAAGTGGCGCGTGGGGATTGGGAATCAGAGCCGGGGCCGAGTGTTTGACATGTCTTTCCTCTCCTATCTCGCTCTCTCAGGCAGCCGATGGAAAAGAGTGGTGGGGTTGCGGTGGGCCGGCACATTTAAATGTGCCACGCTGATTATCTCACGGCCGTGTTTACGTATTCATTTATGTAAACATTATGCTAATGTGTTTTCCGGCTTGTCGCTTGTGTCCGATTGTGCCCTTCAAGTTTTGACGTGAGGTGACTGATGCAGCCTTGATGTGAGAGGCGCCGCCGTGCTCTGAGCGCAGCCGAGCATGCCCGAGCGCACCCCCGGTTTGTTATTGGCTTAAAGGAGGTCGAGGGCTTGAAGAAGTTTCTCTGGTACGAGGGGCTCTCGGGAGCCGCTTTCAACTTCCTTTACGTGTCCCTAAACGGTCGGGATCTGCTGTGTACACCACAATCATATTTACACTACTTCATAATCTTTCCGAGCGCGTTTCCTTAAGCCGCGGTGCTGCGAGTAACATCAGATCAAAGGACTCTGAGAAAAGTCAAACTTGCTGGTACACAATCCACATGCGCGCGGCTAACACAGCGGCCTCCTGGAGCTGCTGCATAATTATCAGGAACAGAAGAGGAGGTTTTTAAGGGTCTGTTAGAAAAGTTTTCTTTGTCTTCTTTGTCTTTCAGGAGGTCAGAAAAAAGTCATTATGAAGTGTAATTGCTTTTTTGTAATATCGCTAATGTTTCTGGTTCCTCTAGTGCTCTAATAAAGCACTGATTTCTCTTCAGTGAGTGAAAGGCAACACTAGTTGCACAAAAAGCTGCACCCAGAAGGAATCAACCGACAGGAATGAAACTTGGTGGGTAGGGTAAGTTTAATGCTCAGCCGCACATGTGACGTAAGCAAGGACAGGCCTTATCTCTGTACCTGACTGACCCAACAGCCACGACTGCAGACATTCAACGAGCAGTGATGTCCTCCATGAGTCATCCTGTTAGTGCCAGCACCATTGTCAGACGGCTGCACCACGCAGGACTACATGCACACAGACCGTTACCACGACTGTCCTTAACACCACGTCAACGTCGCCAAAGACTGCAGTGGTGTCGTGCAAGACTGTCATGGAGTGACTCAGAATGGCTGCCAGTCATCTTCAGTGACGAGTCCCGCTTGTGTCTTGGTGCAGATGACCAACGAATCCATGTGTGTGGAGGCCCCGTGGTCAGCACCAAGATGAACAGTTTGTTGTCCCGCGTCACACGTCCAGAGGGACTGGTGTCACTCCACCTCCACCCCTACCGCACCATCTGCAGGAACTGTGTGAGGATATTCAAGCTGCATGGGATGGATTATCACAGGACACCATTAGGAACCTCTACAGCTCCATACCGAGACGTCTGGCATGTTGGGTTAGCAAACACGGTGGCCCGACGCCATACTGAGAGACAGACTTCTGTATGTGTAGCTCAATAAATATTGATCATATCAGTCTAAATTTATCATCAGTTATTGATGCTGGTAACCTTTATCTTCCTTCCCAACAGACCTGCAATCCCACACCTCCTTCTGGGTGCAGCTATTCTTTTGACGATGAGTTTCAATACTCATTTCAATTAGTGATGTCTGGACACACAAGCCTGACCTGATAACAGTGAGGACAGTTGTCTCAAAAGATCTGATCTAAGGACCAAACCTGATTTGCCTGCGGTCTGAACACAGCCATAATGTGCAGGGAAGGGAACAAAGTAGGTGATGACTAAATGTTACTAACTCTGATTGGTCCTTTAAGATGGTTTGATATGACAGTTAGCTTCCTCACCTGTGCTGTCAAATGGCAAACACTTTCCATGACCATTTGACAGACCTGTACACACAGTGATATCCACCTATTCACCTGCTCCACTGGCCCCATAGTCCAGAGTTCCCATCGTAGTGCCCACCGTATTAGCAATCGCTTGCTTCCCTAACACACTGAAGTTTAATCGGACTGACGGACACCTGACTGAAGGAGGAAATGTGATACATGAGTGCTATTCTTTCTCCTTTCCATTATGGCTTTACTACATTCAGTCAGGTCTATCTTCTCTCTGTCCATTATCTTCACACCATTTATCCCGGGCCTTTTGGTAGGACTCCAGTCAAAGAAAATTTGGATCACAAGGTGAAAGCACATTATATCGCTTCACATCACCTCTGGTTATTCAGTCACAGTATTTATTTCTGGATTAGCGTGGTGTTCATGTTGAAGGGTAGGGTTCTTCACTCAATCACGGGAAAATAATAAAGGTCAGTACAGGTGGCAGAAAGCGCTCCATGTGGGGAATTTCAATGTCTCTGCTTTTAAATAAAGACTGTAATCCAGTCCATCACTATGCAGCTGAAATTATAACTGCTCATTTGAGTCACGTTGCACAGACTACTGACTTTACTGCTGGGCGATGACGCTTTTAGCCTTTTGGTGTTGAATGTTGATTGGTCACCGATTATGTGGCTATGAGACTAACAACATGGACGCCTCAGAGATGATGACATGTGAGGAGCCTGCTGATTTTAGGGTTTCCTGAAGGCTATCCTTATGATTCCGGGCTTGTTGGAAAGAGGACCTCACACTTTTCTGACCTGTGGAGTTCGTTCGAACCTTTCTCAACTCTGATTTTCACAAATCTTTGATTTTCCAAAGACTATAATAAAGTTCTGTGTAGTTGGAGAGGGAAATTTACTCCCCATAATCCTGGAAAGTTTGAAACCACTCTAAATTTCTCTGGCTCTCCGGACCTCTGCCTTGGGGGACAATGGATAGGACAGCAGTAGGCCTGTCTAACCCTAACTCTCAACTTAAACCTAAACCTAAACCTAAACCCTAACCCCCAAACTAAAACCCTAATTCTAACCTTAACCCCAATCCTATCCCCAACCCTGATCCTAACCACTAAGCCTAATCGCAACCCCTAACCCAGACCCTAACCTTAACTTTAACCACAACCCTAAGCCTCCTAACCCTAACTCCAAACGCTAAACCTTAACCCTAACCCCCAAACCAAATCCTAATCCCTAACGTGACTCCTAAATCTATCCTAAGCCTAACCCCTAACCCCAACCCTGATCCTAACCTCTAAGCCTATTCTCAACCCCTAACCTAGACCCTAACATTAACTTTAACCCCAACCCACCTAACCCTATCTCCTAACCCTAAACCTTAGCCCTAACCCCCAAACCAAAACCCTAATTCTAACCTTAACCCCAACCCTTATTCTAATCACTAAGCTGACCCCTAAGCCTATCCTAACCCTAACCCCAATCCTTACCCCAACCCTAATCCTAACCACTAAGCCTAATCGCAACCCCTAAACCAGACCCTAACCTTAACTAACCCTAACCCCAAACCCAAGCCTCCAAATCCCAACTCCCAACCCTAAACATTAGCTCTAACCTTAACCCCTACTCTAATCATAACCCCTAACCCCTACTCTAATCCTAATCCCGAACCCTAACCCCTAACTCTAAAGCCGGCGATTGCTGATCATACCACTTGAAATGAACGGTAAGTGCAGCGCATGGCAGGTTCAGCGTGAAAGCAGCATTAGTCAGATTCAAATTTGCCAGACACCAGGGTCCGTATTTCCAGTTCCCCGAAGACTAGCCATGTGATCCAAGGCTCACTGGAAAGCCACGTCACACCACGACCTGTGGAAGACTTTGTGGCTTTGTTCAAACGTTCAAAGATCTAAAACATTTACTCTTATTCCTTCTTACACTCTAAAATATTGTTCATTCACATGTTTTGGAAAAAGTTGATCCCAAAAAAATAAAATATAGCTCTTACTATCACCAGCGATTAGTCGATGTGGACTGGACTTTCAAAGTCATGCAGCCCCTAGAAGACACAACAGTTTTATAGGTTATTTGATAATGCACATTTCAGTGGCTGTACCTCCTAGAGTGACTTGTGTTTGCCAAGCCATGCCTTGCATCATCCTAGCTTCTGAAACCCGTGCAGCTTACACACAGCTCAAACAACAGCAGGCCATGCACATCTACCAACTGCAGAGCGTTTAATGCAGATACCCTCTGCTGTAAGGTTGATCACTGTAAGCACCTCACTTCAAAAAGGTTAGATGCCAAAAAGATGATTGGTTGTCCGTCACAGTTTAGGCCTCTTGGCTAGCAGCAACCAAACATGCACCACCGTTACTTCCACCCCTGCTGCTACCCTCCGCCCTCTATTAGGGTGTGTAGTTAGTTTTTCTCCACATGCTACCGAAGACTTGTCCAGGGCAGTATTTAATGGATCCCCTGATGGTTTCCTCCTGTGTTACAGCCTGTAGGTTTAAATCACGTTTATGACGGGAGCGTGTCACGTTTGAACTACACGGCACTCAGACGGGAAGCGTCAGACGAATCGGCAAGGCACGGCCCACTTTTGACAAATTAGGGGTCTTCAACACCCGGCCATCATTCTTCTGAGTGAATATTAGCTTGATGGCACATTGACTGAGAGGAGAAACAGCGACGGGAGGGTGAGGTCCCATCATGCTTTATTCCTCTCCGCTTGCTCTCTGCCTGCTTCTCCCTGCTGAGGAGAGATTTAATTCACAGTAATTACTTTATTGACTCATTTGCGGGGCCGAATTGCTTCCAATCTGCCATCAATAAAACATACACTAAGGTGAGGAATAGCAGCGCTAACTTGGATGCTCAAACCGCAAAGTGGCTTTCGCTCTTCTGTGGGCGGAATTACATCTACTTCTGCTCAGTGTTTTGGCTTGCCTCACATGATAGTATGATTTATATGATTAGTTAATCAGCTGAAGGTGTTTTTGAATGTGTAGAGAGTCACATCAGTTCGGGCTCCAGCCGTGTAAAGGAATCATATCAAAGGGTTTTATTGTCCTTCGTTAGAAATGCCTCACTGTATATACGCCATGCTGTAGTCCATGCACTCAATATCCAGTCTCAATCTAGCAAACTCCAGCAACAACAGGAGCCTCCTTATATCTACATTCACTGTCCATCTTATCAGCTCCATTGACCATTTAGGAGCAGCCTGTAGTTGTACAGTTCCAGACTGTAGTCCATCTGTTTCTCTGTATACTGTATTACCCTGTTCTTCAATGGTCAGGACCCCCACAGGACCACCACAGAGCAGGTAT
>CM067488.1:30920405-30943994 GCA_034552555.1 Semaprochilodus insignis
GTTGTAGAGGTTCCTAATGGTGTCTTGTGATAATCCATCCCATGCAGCTTGAATATCCTCACACAGTTCCTGCAGATGGTGCGGTACAGGCCTTCTGGACATGTGACGTGTGACAACAAACCGTTCATCTTTAGCCCTGACCACGGTGCCTCCACACACAGATTCGTTGGTCGTCTCCACCAAGACAAAAGCGGGGCTCGTCACTGAAGATGACCCGCTGCCATTCTGAGTCACTCCATAACAGTCGGGCATGACACCATTGCAGTCTTTGGTGACGTTGACGTGGTGTTAAGGACAGTCGTCGGTCGACAGTCTGCGTGCATGTAGTCCTGCGTGGTGCAGCCGTCTGCCAATGGTGCTGCACTATCATGATGACTCATGTCACAATTGTGGCTGTTGGGTCAGTCATGTACAGCAATACGGCCAATCCTTGCTTACATCACTTGTATGTCTCGCCATGTCAAACCTACCCACCAAGTTGATTCCTTTCTGGTGCAACTATTTGTGCAGCTATTCCTTTGATGGTGAGTGTATTACGTCACTCTGGATATGATGGAACCTCTATGAGCCATGGAACATCTAACCCCATATTTTTACCCCAGTACATCTCTCTCAGTGGCTGGAACAACTTGTTTTCCAGGATCTAACACACAGTAGTGGAAAATATCTATGGGTTTATATGCTTGCACAACCGGTGATAGCCGTAATATCCCACCCTCTACTCTGCCGATCCATTCAGGCCGAGGTTCGGCCACTCCTGCTTTAAATCTACCTTCACAAATCTAATCCGAATGGCATAATGTCTTTACCGAAGGGAGTGGAGAGGCAAAAAAGAGAGAGAAACAGAGAGTAAAGGATGAGGCAGGACCTTAATTGGATTCCCCGTGTCCATGTGATATGTTTTATAATGGGCTAATTCAAGATGAATCACCCGGCCCTAGCTAGCGGCTAGGAGCGAGGCCACTGCGTCAATAGCTATCTCCATGGGCCATGGGAAAGAGACGTTCTGAAGAGGACCGTGTGTGTCTGACATTACCCTTGTGTGTTTTCCCTCCCTGCCACGCTCTGATAGGGGATTACCGCAGACACTAGATCAAGTGGGCCCTCCTAATCCAAAACAATGCAGCCTGTCTCATCTTCCGCCTCGCGCACAAACCCAAACCAGCCACGTTAGCAAACATCCTGGCTTAGTGAACACACACTGAAGTTCAGCAGTTTGTGCTTCGGAGAAAGGAGGTCTCCTGCGTGACTCAGTTGTTGAGATGCCCTTAAAATGGAGTTGATGGGAACCAGGCAATACAATGTCTGCAACAGGAACATAGCTGTTGTATTTACTCTCCAAACTGATCAGTGAGCCCACACATCAAATTTCTTTTATGTAGCATTGATAATGATAATTAACCAGATTTATTTATCCCTAGCTTTTCCTGTACTACAGTAAAGACATCAAACTCTAAGATAGCACTCAAGGAATTATGCAGTCCACCTTAAAACCCTCCAAAACGGAACTTTACAGGAGGATGAAACAGCTTTCTTGCAGTGGAGGCTGATATAATGATTGAGGCTGATTTATTTATAAGCATATATCTGTCAATATTAAATGAGTATCTGGAAATAAGATAAATAATCTTAAAATGAGTTTACACCAATCTCAAAATGAGAATTTTAAGACATATCAAATAAATACAAGATCATTTTAAGGCATCTCTGTCACACTTCCGGGTTTCCCCTCTGCCTCCGATCCCCAGAACTCCATCTCCCAGAATCTCCCAGAATCCATTGGCGCCGTGGGTAGGGCTGCCCACCGCTCTGAGCAAGTGTGCTCACTGCCCCCTAGTGTGTGTTCACTAGTGTGTGAATGTGGGTGTTTTACTTCACGGAGTGGTTAAATGTGGAATACAAATTCCTCTGTGTGCAAAATCACACATGGAAAAAAATGGCCCTACAGAATCCGACACCCGATGACTTCACTGCCACGTGTCCCTCGCCCACCAATCCCGTCTCGTTTCGTTGATCGAGATCTCCTGAGTTCTGATTTTATACACCTGTTAATCATTACCTCTGTTTGCTCATATACCCCTGGTCTGCCTCTCTTCTTCGCCAGTATTGCCATCTCCTGTTGCATACCGAGCGGTCTATCCTTGTTATCCTTATTCTGACTTTCTGGTTTCCGACTCTGTTTGATCTCTGGTTTGTTCCGTCTCTTTAGCCCTCTTGGTTTGGTTGCCTTATTCTGATTGCTTATTTGGTTTTTGACTTCTGCCTGCCTCTTCGTATATGACTTTGCCTGTCCCCTGTACTGTGTTCACTTGGATTCTGTTTTTGAGCCTGACTGTCAACTTGTTAATAAAACCCAGCTTCGCTTTTAGCCCAGCATGCGTCAATCTAACTTTGTCTCGCATGAGAATCTCAACTAAATATGAGATCATTTTAAGACATATCAAATAAATAAGAGAGCATTGACAGATAATCTACTTAATATATCATGCAATACTAATTTTAAGATGATTTATCTTATTTCTAGATACTGTTTTACTTATTGTATGTAATTATATTTAATTGATATGTTTCAAAATGATCTTATATTTAGTTGATTTGTCTTAGAAGTATCTCATATTCAGTATATATTTCTTAAAACAATCTTACATTTAGTTTTTTATATCCTAAAATTCTTATTTTTAGATTGTTGTAAGCCCATTTTAAGATTATTTATTTTATTTCCACATACTTTTTTACTTATTTCTAGTAATTTTAGCTTTAAGGGAGTTTTTTTCACTATATTGGTAGATAATTTTGCTTATTTTAAGAAATTTGCTTGAAACAGGCCAAATTGTCTGCCAATATACAAAGTAAGAAAATCTGACTTACTAAAATCATTTAGTAAAGTAAAAAAAATGTCTGGAAATAAAATAAATAATCTTCAAACCAGCTTACAACAATCTCAAAATGAGAAATGTATATTAAATGATCTTGATATAAGATAATATTACTTGCCAAGATCTTGTTTTAGCCGACTCTTGCGCATGTGTTTAATAATTGAGTCTAGTTTTGGTTTAATATGTATTTGTCAGACACAACGACTCTCAACTGAGAGTTAGCTCATAGCAAATTTCCATCCGCATCTGCATAATGCCTCAAAGGTTAATGTTTAATGAACAGAACATGCTATACTATGGCTAGCATAGTCCATGCGTAGCATACTAGACATTTGCTAATATTGGAAAAATGGTGCAAATCTAGCACAGGGCATCATGCATACACAAATGCATGTGTGCAACCCCATTTATTTCTAATGGACTGTCAATGATTTTGTTCTGGAACCGGGTCTGGGCATGCCTCCAACTTCTTAGCATTCTCCCAGAGTCTCTTCATCATCAGGCTGTGTAGTCTCTGCTTCCCTATGATATAGTAACACAGTGCTGAACAGCAAATCGAACTCCTGAAAATGAGTGAATGAGCTCTGAATCGGAGCCTGTGCCGGAGCGTGTCCTGGAGGCTGCCGCCGTTTTCTCCGAATGGCCTTAGTTACAGCGTGTGGAGTGTATTAAGAGCTTTAAGGATTTGCCCAGGCAATAACAAGACATACGGTGCTCCAGGCTAGCTGGAATCTGGTCCACCGTAGTTGGCATCTGTATTTGTCCGACGCTGATCTGGGGGTATAATTTGGGCTCCTTCTCGCCACCCACGGTAAACTGAGTCATGCTGTGGGCACGTTGTAGCGCTCGTCTCTAGGGGAGTAAAAATGCATCCCAAGGTGGCAATTTAACTGCACTGAATGTGGAATGCTATAATGGATTGTAATTGATTGTAAAAAAGGAAGTGACTAATGCGCCGATTTCTTCCGAAATGTGTTATTTCATGCTTTGAAACTTTCATGTTATTAATTCCTAATTAATCAAATTAGAATCAAACTGTGGTGCATTGAGCCATTTGCTAAGTAACTGAATTCTGTTGTGGTGGCATTTGATGATCCATGAATCACTTTCTAAGGAATCTCATTGATTAAAGTTGAAATTAAAGATGTCAGGATGCACTAATTAATTTTTAATCAAACATTTTTTTAAAGATTTGAAACTTTACAGTGAAACGTAAGAGAAATGTGTTGCATTGCTACAGTTGAGATTTTCATTGATCATTGAATTGTTTGCTATAGAATCAAATAGAATGAAAAAGAATCAAGTTCTGGTGATAATGTAAAATGTACATGGTTTAATTAGTTTTTAACCAATAAAGACACATAAAAACATCATGTGTAAGATATAATTAATGAAATAATCTTATTTCTACCTAATATATCATGAAATTCCTATTTTAAGATTCTTTATCTTATTTCTAGATACTTTTTTACTTTACTTTTTTTCACCATGCTAAGTCTTCTTGCTTTCTTGCTACATATATTGACAGATGATTTGACTTGTTTGAAGAAAATTTCTGAAAATAAGTAAAATTATCTGTCAATATAGTGAGAAAATTTTATCAAATAGAATAAAAAAGAATCAGGTTCTGGTGATAATGTGAAATGTACAATTTTCCATTAATTTTAACCAATAAAAAATACATACAACCATCATGTGTAAGATAAAATTAATGCAATAGAAGACTTGATCAAAGCATTTCACATCATCTCACTCTAGTTAGCTTTAATTGCATCTTAGTTATGCAGAAAAAATGACATAACTTCCTTTTTAAACCTCTGCGCTAGCACAGAACCTTTTAAGAATGCAAGATCTGGTAGTATAGAATAAAGGCTATTATTACACTGTAATAAATTAGATGTTGGCAAGTGAAATTATTTTATTTCTACCTAATATGTAATAAAATTCTCATTTTGGGATTATTTATCTTATTTCTAGATACCTTTTTACTTTACTTTGTTTTTACCATACTAATTTTAGTAAGTCAGATTTTCTTATTATGTTTACTGGCAGTAATTTGACTCATTTGAAGCAAATTTCTTAAAATAAACAAAATGATCTGTCAATATACAGAGAAAATTTTAATCAAATAGAATCAAAAAGAATCAAGTTCTGGTGATGTTTGAAATTTCATGATGTACTGAATTGTTTCCAAAGGAATTAAATCAAATTGTGGTAAAATGTTTGATTTTGTGTATGCATTGAAACTTAAACTTAACTTAACTTAAACTTTCTTAAAGAGTTTAATCATTTTGAAATTTGATATTTCCAGAAGCGCTAATTGATTTGAGACTTTGATTTGGTAATTTCCTAAAGAATGAACTTTACTCAAAGTGTGGTAAATTTTGTTACATTGGGATGCATTTGAATCATTTCATAAGGAACTTAAATTGAATTGTGATATTTGAGATTTTTTATTTGAATAGTGGTGATTTTCATAAATCATTTCCTGCTGCACTGCATTGTTTTCAAAAATGTGGTAAATTCGGATATATATTGTGATGCATTGAATCATTTCCTATGGAACTGAAGCAAAATGTGGTGTCATTATCTAACTAAATAGAAGTGAAATCAAGCATCAACCATGGTGAAAATTTGATGCCATGATTCTGATTCATTTAGTCAATAATTTAATCAAATTGCATCTATTGTGAGTATCTTATGAAGTCTTGATTCTCCTCAGTGTTTCTTCTTCATGCTAAACAAGAGGAAAGAACCATGATGCTGATTCATTTTGTAAGAATCATTCTCAAATTGAATCAAACGTGAGGCTATTACAGAGTCTTGATTCTCCTCAGTGTTTCTTCCTCATACTAAAGAACCGAATCAATTTGTGACAACAAATCAAGTTGAACTGTGGTGAAAATTTGAAAGTACCATGATGCTGATTCATTTCGTGAAGAGTCGTTATCAGATTGAATCAAATGTGAGGCTCTTACAGAGACTTGATTCCTCTTTTCTTCCTCATGCCAAGAAACTGAATCAAAAGATGGCGAAGGCAGGGATTTTATGATGCACCGAATTCCTAAGGAATCAAGTTGAACATGACACTGATTTGTTTCATAAAGAATCATCATCAAACTGAATCAATGGTGGGTCAGAGATGAACACTGAAGCTCATCCTGTTCTGGTTCTGCTGTAATGTCTTTACCGAAGCCTCCTCTCTGCTGTTTAGCTGGTTACTTCAGACGCAAAGTGACAGGAACAGAGCCCTGGCTATTGCATTTGGACACTGAACGTCGCGGCCCTGCTTCTGTATCCAGGCATTAGCAGCCCCAGACAGAGGAGATGCAGCATCGTTTATCAGTTGTCAGACAGACTTACTCAATTCCGGTCTTGTTCTCCGGAATAAAATGTTTGTCACAGCGCACCGAGAAACGAGGGGTGGGGGGGTGGGGGGATAAAAGAGAGAGAGAGAGCGTGGAAAAAGGAGAGACAGAGAGGATAGAGATATCACTCGCCTGGACCCGAACACACCTGCTCCTCTATGTCCTCAGAGAGGGAGAGAGAAGAGATGAGTGGAGAGAAGAGGAGGAGATGAGATGAAAAGAGAGACAGGAAGAGAGGAGGGGGGGAAGGAGAGAAAGGAGAGGACATAGGGGGCGGAGCAAAGGGACCGCTTCAATAGCTTTCAGCTTCAAAGCCTGCACCTGAGCCCCCCATAACGGCTGGGTGGGTGTGCGTGTTTGTGTGTTTGTGGGCTGTCTGAGGTACGGCATGTATGTTTGGAGCCTGTTAACCAATATAGTTCACAGGTGTGAGCTGACTTGGTTCTGGTGTATGTGGTAGTTATGAAAGGATTGTTTCCCAGAAGGAGGTGTGGGATTGCAGTGCTGTTGGGAAGGAAGATAAAGGTTACCAGGATCAATAACTGATGATAAATTTAGACTGATATGATCAATATTTATTGAGCTACACATACAGAAGTCTGTCTCTCAGTATGGCGTCGGGCCGCCTTGTTTGCTAACCCAACATGCCTGTCTCGGTATGGAGCTGTAGAGGTTCCTAATGGTGTCCTGTGATGTAACTGAATTAAGTTGAACTAAATGGAATTGAACGAAATTAAAATGAATCAAATTTAAAGCAGTGGGATGAAATTGGAATGGACTGGATTTAAATGTAACTCAATAGAATAGAATGTAATTGAAAATAACTATTTGAATTAAACTAATGGATTGCATGGAAAGGGAAATGCAACTGAATGCAGCTGGAGCTGAATGGAACGGAATAGAACGGAAAGGAATGGAACGGAATGGAATTGGAATGGAATAATTATGGAAAATAATTAATTGAATTTTCCTAATGGAAAGGATTGCAAGGGAAGTGAAAGTGCAACTGAATACAGTGAATTGAAATGAAGACAAGAGAATTGAATCAAATTCAACTGAGTGCACTAGAATGGAATGAATTTGATTAAAATGGAATAGACTTGAAGAGATAATCCATCCCATGCAGCTTGAATATCCTCACACAGTTCCTGCAGATGGTGCTGTAGGGGTGGAGGTGGAGTGACTCCAGGTCTTCTGGACGTGTGACGTGTGACAACAAACCGTTCATCTTGGTGCTGACCACCGTGCCCCCACACACAGATTCGTTGGTCGTCTCCACCAAGACAAAAGCGGGACTCGTCACTGAAGATGACCCAACGCCATTCTGAGTCACTCCATGACAGTCTGGCACGACACCATTGCAGTCTTTGGTAACGGTGACGTGGTGTTAAGGACAGTCGTCGTAACGGTCTGCGTGCATGTAGTCCTGCGTGGTGTAGCCGTCTGCCAATGGTGTTGGCACTAACAGGATGACTCATGGAAGCAACACTGCTCGCTGAATGGCCACAATCGTGGCTGTTGGGTCAGTCAGGTACAGTGATAAGGCCGTCCTTGTGTGGTTGAGCATGAAACTTGAATCTGCACCTTCTGGGTGCATCTATTTGTGCAGCTATTCTTTTGATGATGAGTGTATGTGACTTTATGTTGACCTTATGTGGGCAAAGCCCAATCGGATCTCATCCGCTCAATGATCATCTGGTTTTAGTGAAAAGTGTAAACGGAATTCTGCTTAAGTTTATCCAGACAAGATCCGGGCATGAATCACATGCTAATACCAAGTGCAAACAGGCTCTCAGATCACTCCCCTCATTCTCATTAACTCAGCATTTCACAGTACCTACTTTCAGCAGTCGGTGGTGGTGGGGGTGGCAGCCGCGGTGGACTGAAGAACCTGTGTTGGGAGTGTGTTACTGTGTGTAGCATGTTGTTCTTTTAGGTGCTGAATTTGATGCTGGCTAATTTAGTGGGCTGGTTTATTTTAAAGGTGAGTCATTTTAGTGATAAATACTCTCAAACTCATGTTTGACTAGTTGCTTAGAGACTAGACTTTGCATCCAAGTGAGCTAAATTGAATTGAACAGAATTCTAAGACTGTGTATATGTGTGTGTGGGCGTGTGTGTGGTAGTATGAATTGCACCATAAATTGCACCATAAAGCACTTTTGTAAGTCACTCTGGATAAGAGCATCAGCTAAATGCCATGGAATGTAAATGAATTAAATTGAGCTAAACGGAATTGAACAAAATCTAATTGCATCAAATTTAAAGCAGTGGAATGGAATAGAAAATAACTATTTAATTTTAACTAATGGAATGGATTGCAAGGAAAGGAAAGTGCAATGCAATGAATTCACTGAAATGAATTCAATTGAGTGCACTAGAATGGAATGAACTGGACAGAATGGAATGAATTGGATTGAACTGAATAGGATTGGAATTTAATAGATTTGAAGAGAATTGATGGGAGAGGAATGGAATGATTCAATTTGAGTTTGAACTGGATGAAATTAAATGGAAAGGAATTGGAATTGGAATTGGAATTGGAATTGGGATTGGAATGGATTGGATAGGAATTGGAATGGAACTGAAAATCATTAATTGAATTTTATGGGTGGAAAGGATTGCAAGGGAAGTGAAAGTGCAATTGAATACAGTATTGAATTTAAGGGGAGGGAATTAAATGAATTGAAATGAAGTGAAGAGAATTGAATCAAATTCAACTGAGTGCACAAGCATGGAATAAATTGGATTGAATGGAATATGACTGGAATTTAACAAAACTGAAGTGAATGCAATGGGAAGGGAAGTAATGGACTGAACTAGAAAGGAATGGGATTGGAATGGAATGGAATTTGAAAATAATTGAATTAACTAATGAATTGATTAAAGAGAAATGCAACTGAATGCAATGAATTGAAGGGAATATATAGGGAATTGAAGGGAATTGAACTGAATATAACTGAATGCACTAGAACTGGATTGAAAGGAATTGGATTGGACTGAAATGGAACTGAAGTGAATGCAATAAAATAGAATGGAATGGAATGGAATTGGAATGGAATGGAATTGGAATGGAATGGAATTGGAATGGAATGGAATTGGAATGGAAAGTAATGGATTGAAGTTAACTAAAGATATGGATTGCGAGGGAAGGTATTGGAATGAACTGAACTGTAAGGATGAGGACTGAATGGAAAATGTCTGGATGCAATAGAATGGAATGGAAGGTAAGGACTGCATTTGATGGAATGTAATTGGAATTTAAAGAAACTGAATGGAATTTAATTAATTGAATTCAATCAATAGAATGGATTACAAGAGGGAACTGCAATTGAATGAATGAAATCAAAGGAAAGATAACTGAATTGAATTGAATTGACCTGAACTGAATAGCTGAGCACCCAGATGTGTGTTAGGGCCCAGGTCGAGACATACGAGCACTGAAAGATGCGAGATGGTAAAGGAAGCGCTGCTGTGTCTCAGGGTCGGGTGGAGATGAAAGGATCCCTCCGGAGTGTGTTACCTGATTTTGGCGCAGCGCGTGGAGTGTGCCGAGCGTGTACGCTTGTCTCTCATCAGGCCGCATGCTGTCGGCTGGTGCTGACGGCTGTCTGTTTGGATCTCTCTCGCTCACGCTGGTCTCTCAGAGTTAAAGAGCGGACGCAGGCCTCCTGCCTCTGCAGCGGTTAAAAATACCAGCGCTGTGGTTGCCTCTTCTTATACACATCTCACACAGCTTTATGTTAGCGTGTGAGCGAAGTTAGCTGTTTGCAGAGGCCAGCTTTCTCCAGGTGGATGAAAGCATGACCATAAAAGAGCTGGTAAAAAGACAAAAGGATAAATATTGCAAATATCATGTAGAACGGACTCGCCAGGTTCTGAAATCTTATTGGCTGATGTGCAAACATACTCCATGAGTTTGAAGACCCCGGGTCAGATGACACAGTGGTCGATTTACTAGGTGAAAATGAGAGAACTCATTTAAATATCACTTTATTGGCAAAAGTCATTCTAGATTTATCTTTTATAAATGTGTAATTACATAAAAGAACATTTGCTATTGCAACTAATAAGAGGTGTGTAATTCCATTTATATAAAAAAAATGGACTGGATACATGTACAGTGTACATTCACATAATCTGCTCATAATCCATCTAGTATACACTGTGACTAATTCACTAGTTGTTACATTGTTGTTAATATGTACCTACACAGTTATTACATACAACCCATTGGCAAAGTGTGACCTGAATGACTCCACAAATAAAAACTGGACTGGATACATGTGTACATTCACATGACCTGCCCATAATCCACCTAGCAACAGTGACTAATTCCCTAGTAGTTACATTGTTGTTAATATGTACCTACACAGTTATTACATACAGACATTTACATAAAGTGTGACCTGAATGACTCCACAAATAAAAACTGGACTGGATACATATGTACATTCACACAATCTGCTCATAATCTGCCTAGCAACAGTGACTAATTCACTAGTAGTTACATTGTTGTTAATATGTTACTACACAGTTATTACAGCCCATTGATATAACGTGTGACCTGAACACATCTACAAATAGAAACTGGACTGGTTACATATTTACACTCACACAATCTGCTCATAATTCACATAGCAACAGTGACTAATTCACTAGTAGTTACATTGTTGTTAATAAGTACCTACCCAGTTATAACATACAGCCCATTGACATGACGTGTGACCTGAATGACTCCACAAATAAAAACTGGACTGGATACATATGTACATTCACATGATCTGCTCATAATCCACCTAGCAATAGTGACTAATTCACTAGTAGTTACATTGTTGTTAATATGTAACTACACAGTTATTACATACAGCCATTTACATAAATTGTGACCTGAACGACTCCATGAATAAAAACTGGACTTTGATACACATAATAATCTGCTCATAATCCATCTAGTATTACTGTGGCTAATTCACTAGTAGTTACATTGTTGTTAATATGTAAATACGCAGTTATTACACCCCATTGATATAAAGTGTGACCTGAATAGTATTAGCAATGAAGGCCAACATTTTAATGAGTTATATTTTACCTGCAAATCATTTAATATTGACCACCCCGTCACGCAGAGTCTTCAGCTCAGCTAACAAGCTGGTAGATTGTCATAAATATTTTCACAGACTTTTATTGGTTGAGTTCTGTGCTGTGTGGGAATGAGAGAGAGAGAGAGAGAGAGAGAGAGAGAGAGGCAGCATGTGCATCTGTCTCTGTTAATCTATCTTTTATCTTCCTTATCTGTCCGTCCATCTGTGTTTGTCTAATGAAATCACATTTTTTGCGCCTCGCTGTCTCGCTATGCGTGTGTGTTTTCCTCCAGAGAGTGTCTGTGTTATGTTGCATATGAACGTCGGTGGTATATGTGGTATTAAATGGCACTTTCATGACCTTTATTATGCTGTTTATGATATGCATTGTTGGGAGTGAGCTTTAAGACACATTAAGGCTGTATTATGATTAGCAGTGTAAACGTTAACATGCTAATAAGGTGCTAACGTGATGCTTTTGAATGTTGTATACACATTCGTTGCTCTATTTTGACCCTTGGTACCATCTGTAGTTCCACCCTGAAGCTCGGCTACTTGAGCAGTGTTGACTCTGCCGCCGTAGACCTTTCATTCAGATGAAGGTTTAAAATGAAGTTTTATATTATATGTAATAAGAGAAGTTTTGCTGATGGCTGTCTTGATGAAACAGTCATTTCCAGCCACTCCAGTACCACAAATTTGGATCTCATCTCTGAACTATATTGCTATACCATCAGTAATATATCCATACATAAATACTGTGCAAGAAATAAATCGATAAGCAGCAAACTAACAAAAGCAGCAGCAAAGTGGAGCTCAGTTCCTCCCAAGAGCCTCCACTTTAACAAGAATCCAAATGCTATATGAACGAGAGGAGGAGGCTATACCATTCACTGTATATATGACATATATGGTATTTGCACCCAATCTATATAACATATACAGTCATTGGCTGTATACATGATATATACTTTTGCTGACTATATATGATTAACTGTATGCAATATATAATATATACACTTACTGACTATATAAATTATATATAATTTATTAGGCTTACTGTATATTATATAGACTTATTGACTGTTTACATGATATATATGACATATTTACTCATTAACATATATAATAATAATATGTTAATAATATAATATATGTTATAGTAATAATATACATATACTTATTGGCTCTATATATGTTATATATGATACTTATTGACAGCTTATTGCCTGGGTACATGGCTGACTGTATATATGATTTTCTCTATACATGATATATTTGGTCATTGACTGTATATATGACATATTTGCTCATTGGTTGTATATATGATATATACACTTATTGACTCTGTATATAATGTATATGCTTATTTACTGTATATATGATATATTTGTTTATTGGCCGTATATATATGATTGACTGTGTGTAGGAAACGTATCACATAAACTGATTGACTTTATATATAACATATACATATATGCAGCTGCTGTTATCTCTGGATGTTGGTGGTGAAGATTATAAACTGCGTTCACTCTGAAGAAATGAATTAGAAGATGACAAAATGTGTTTTTTAATTACTGAAAGTAATAAATTTAGTCTGATTAAGCCGGTTTTATCATATAGTAATAACAAACACACACCGCTTTTAAACATGAATATACAATCAAATATGCAAATTAAACAAACATGACATCGTTTAAGAATTATATGATTTATTATCTGGCCTTATTATCTGGTTCATTGCAGATACATGTACAGTGTGCTGGATGTGCTCATGTGTTTGTGTTCGCCGGCTCTCAGGTGGACTTTCACTGCAGTCACAGGCTTCGCCTGAGTGACTCGTTACCAGGTCCACTTTCCATCAGAGAGAGAGAGAGAGAGAGAGGGGGAGAGAGAGAGAGAGAGGGAGTGCTGAAAGTGTGCTGAGTTGGCTGATGGGAATAAATGAATGAGGGAAAAGCACATAAAGACGAGGAGCCATAGAGAGAGAGAGAGAGGGAGAGAGAGAGACAGAGATGCGGGAAAAAAGCTCCCACCTCCGTGGTTTGAGAAATCACACCATCATTCTTATTTCGGGGAGATTTGTGTGACTGGCTGCTCTGACACAACAAGTGATGGCGGTGTGTAACGGAAGGGAAAGAGAAATGCAGAGAGACGGAAGGAGGAGAGGAACGAAAGAAGAAGCACAAAGCCAACAGCGTAGAGTGTACAGTAAAGACAGAGGCAAGAGAGAGAGAGAATGACGAAATGGCATTAGATAGACGAAAAGAAAGACGAGATAGAGGAGATACCGTGGAAGTAGTGAAGGAAACAAGGAAACAATGGAAAATGACAAACAGAGAGAGAGAGAGAGAACAAATATCATAAGAAAGAAGGAAAGAAAGATGGGAATGTAACTAAAACAAGGAAGACAAAGAAAGGAGGGGGAAATAAGAGAGGAAGAAAGAGAGAGAATAACAAGAGAAAGGGAGGGAGGGAGGGAGGAGGATGGAAAAGAGAGAATAGAGAGAAAAACATAAGAGAAACAAAGAAAGAAGACAAAGAGGGAGAGAGAGAGAAAGAAAGATGGTGTGTGTGTGTGTGAGAGAGAGAGAGAGAGAAAAACAAAGAGAGTGAAAGAGACAGAGAGAGAAAGAAAAAGAAACAAAGAGAGCTAGGGAGAGAGAAAGAAAGAGAGAGAAAGAGACAGAGAGAAAGAGAGAAAGAAAAAAACACAAAGAACGAGGGAGAGAGAGAAATAAAAAACAAAAAGAGCAAGGGAAAAAGAGAGAGAGAAATGTAAGAGAAACAAAGAAAGAAGACAAAGGAGGAAAGAGAGAGAGAGAGAGAGAGAGAGAGAGAGAGAGAGATAATAAATGCATGTCATTATTTGGCCGGTTCCTCTGCAGTGAGGAGTCCACACAGATCCCATCACTTCCCTCAAATCAGCTCTGCAGTTTCAGCCCCACAGCCAAAAGCACACACTGCAACATCGCCCCCATGTGGCGAGCAGAGCAGCAGAGGAGCCACGCTCCAGTCAAAGAGCCGTCACTGCAGTGCAACCTCTGATAGAAGCAGCTGCACCTACCAGAAACGATCTAGAACAGGAAAGTCAGAGAGTTCCTCATAGAACCGGCGTGGAACTTCCTAAACACATCCAGAATCTATTACCTGCAGTCCGTTAGGCTCTGTTTCCTCACTGTTAGATTCTGAAACTCTAAAGTGAGAGACGTAAGCAACAGCAAAGCAGTCCAAGAGCTGAACGAACACAACAGCATAAATTAACCTAAACAAACAAACAAACAATCAGGAAAACCAGGAACTGAACGTGCAGGACTGGAGTGTCATTGAGGGGGAAACAGGAGAGCATATACAGGGGTTGGACAGTGAAACTGAAACACCTGTCATTTTAGTGTGGGAGGTTTCATGGCTAAATTGGACCAGCCTGGTGGGCAATCTTCATTAACTGCACATTGCACCAGTAAGAGCAGAGTGTGAAGGTTCAATTAGCAGGTAAGAGCACAGTTTTACAGGTTTGCTCAAAATATTGCAATGCACACAACATTATGGGTGACATACCAGAGTTCAAAAGAGGACAAATTGTTGGTGTACGTCTTGCTGGCGCATCTGTGACCAAGACAGCAAGTCTTTGTGATGTATCAAGAGCCACGGTATCCAGGGTAATGTCAGCATACCACCAAGAAGGACGTTTTCCTCCACCAGCATCACGTAGTGACCTGGCCACTATCCTGCAAGAAGAACGGCTTAAAATCCCTCTGACCACTGTGCAGGACTTGTATATGTCATTCCCAAGACGAACTGACGCTGTATTGGCCGCAAAAGGAGGAGGAGGCCCTACACCATACTAATAAATGACTGTGGTCTAAAACCAGGTGTTTCAGTTTCATTGTCCAACCCCTGTAGATCAGGAGACCATGTAGATCAGGAGAGCATATAGATCTATAAAAGCTGAGCTATAATGTGTATATAACTCTGTATATCCTAAATAAAGTTAGCTCTGCTCAGGTATAAATAACTGCAATTCATAGTTTGATTGTATACAACAAAGTAAAGAAGATCCGCTCTAGAAACCTTATTAAACACTACTCAGTGGCGCCCTCTTAAGGTAGGCAGCCCCCCCCCCTTTCCCTTGACCAGGAGCTTGCCCGGGAACACTACCCTCCGGCCTGGCTCCATGAATAGGTCCCGGTAGCCCGTAATTGGCATATACTGTAAATGACTGCAATTAAAAGTTTAGGCCCTCTAAAGGTAGGCAACCCCGGCAAACACATTCAGTGGTGTTGAGGTCTGGCCTCTGCGGTGGTCAGTCCATTGGTCTAAGAACACCATCAGCTTCTTTTGTTGGATGTGTGTGTCTCCTTTTCCCAGTGAGGAGCTTCCTGAACAGCTACACGTCCTTTCAGACCCCCATAGCGCTGAGGTGTCTTCTTCTCACAGTGGAAGGATGGACAGAAGCACCTCTGGAAGTTCTCGGATCTGAAGCGAAAGTGGGTCTTGATCTTCTCCTTTAGACAGCTTTTAAATGCCTTCTTATATGATGGGGATGGTTTTGGTGGGTCTACCAGGTCTTCCAGGTGGTTGTTAGGAGTCTCATTGGTCTCTTAACCTTTAGCACCCTAAAACGTACTTTATGGGCAGTTTGCATGGCTGCCAAGGACCTCCCCACCATCCCTCACTGTCTATGAGGCACTGCACCGGTCCCCCTCGCTAAACCTTGCAGGTGCTGGGCCCACATGGTCCCCGACGTTGCCGTTTCGGGTTGGACCTAGATGGGTTACATTGGCTGCCCAGGCACCAGGAGCCCTCAGGCCTGGCTCCATGGGTAGGTCACAGTAGCCCTCTCCCCGGCAAGGTACATGATATCCTGTGACCTGTTCTGAGAACACCAGCAGCTTCTTTGTTGGATGTGTCTGTCTCCTTTCCTCACTGAGGAGCTTCTTGAACAGCTACACCTCCTTTCATACCTCCATAATGTTGAAGTGTCTTCTCACAGTAGAAGGATGGACAGAAACACCTGTGGACGTTCTCGGATCTGAAACAAGAGTGGAGTTTGATCTTCTCCTTTAAACAGCTTTTACATGACTTCTTATCTGATGCGTACAGGGTTTATGGGTATACCAGGTCTTCCAGATTTTCCAGGTGGTTGTTAGGAGTTCCGTTTGTCTTGTATGCTTATAACCCTGAAAATGAACTTTATGGGCAGTTTTTGTGCCTCTGCCCTTGGTCTCCTAAGTCATGAAAGGGTTACCTTAGAAACATGATACATAGGTATATCATATCTGCAAGTTAACCCTTTCCTGATCTATGCAACATAGGATAGAGCCGTTCAAACTGCCCATAAAGTACAGCGGTGATTGGATTTGGCATGGACTGGACAAGTTTCTGGATGTAGGCCACATCAATGTTCAGACACTCTTACATCAAAGAATTGGTCAGTTGGGCCAGAATTGGTGGATGCCTTCCCTGGCACAATTCCGGAAGAAGAAGGGTAGACCTGTATGACTGTACACTTCCCTGCAGATACAGTACTTCCTTCATACTATGGTCTTTGGCACGCCCAAATGCAGTCACTCCTTTTAGCCAATCATTAACATCTGCTCTGGAGCCATTTTCCACACATGGAGCAAGACATTCACTGCACTGTAGCACCTCTTCCCAATCTATGGATCCTGTCACTCACACCCCGCAGGTATTTATAGCCCCATCATCCTTGCGCAGCGCCATCTGCAGTAGCCTGGAGTTACTACCACCTTAAACACACAAGGTGACTCACTTTTTTCAACTGGAAATTAAACAAATGTTGAGTGGTCTCTGACTTTTGAACAGCCCTTGTACTTGTTTTTGGGGACCCAACCTTACCTTAGCCATGTAGAACGTAATGGAACCACAAAGACTGGAATACAGACTAGTATTCCACTAGTGTGCACCAGTGTGCATGTGCATTCGTGCTCTGGAGCTCTTGTCTTTGATCCACGGCACGAGCGAGTCTCGTGCTGGAGGCGGTGGGGGTTAAAGAGCATCTCAGACTGGAACGGCATGCATGCACACACTGAGCAGAGCGCTGATGTACTGCCTGCAGCTCTGCTTCATTTATAAGGACAAAACACTTAGATAACGATAAAAAATACACTCAAATAAAGACGACTACACTGCAAGGCTCTGAGCTGGTTTACACTGTGGGAAAAAACGAGATGCAGTAAAACAAACCGCAAATTCAGTCATTCTACATGGGCTTATGTCAGCTCACATTTTATTACTCTACTACTTACAGTACATCGCTGCTTTTACAGTCTCCTCACTGCTATTCAGACCCAGTTTTATCTGTATTAAAGCTTGTTGTTGCTGTTCGCTAACCAGTCAAACACACTACCCCCTTCTTTGACTTCCTGAAACATGTTTTCTCTGGCCAGCGAGGGACTGTGGCTTGTTTGCCTCATCATGCCGAGTCTAGTTTTGAGTCTAGTTTCGCAATTGTGTAACTTTGGCCACATCACCTCAACGTATGAACCAGCCCTGAGATGAGCTCCGGCCCAGAGAACTCGGCGGTGCTTCTGTATGGAATTAATGTTTGGCTTTTTCTGCATAGCAGAGGTTCAAGTTCCATTTCTTCATGCAGCGGCAGACTGTGTTAAGTAAAGGTGTTTTTCTGAAGTACTCCCAGACCCAATTTAACACAGCGGTATGATGGCAAATCATGAAGGTCGAAGGTCTCACACATTCAGCAGTGGTCAAACACACGCCTGGAATTATCTTACTGAAATAACCACGGACAGGAAAAGACATCATCTTGAGGCCAGCATCCCACTATACGCCTCTGTGCCAATGGTAACCTTGTAACCACTGGCAATGTTTATTTACTGGGCTATTAACCATGTAATACAGTACTCCCACCACTAGATGGCTGAAGGGGGAGCCTTTAGAGAGTAGGATAAAAGAAGAAGAGAGGTCATGTGCTTACCAGAGCTACAACCTCCAAATAGTTCACTTTTGCAGTCATTTCCTGGGAAGACCTTGTAGGTTATTGGCTCACCTTACTGCCTCAATCCCTCATGTACTGTATGTTGTGTACCTATGACTTGGGACACTATTGGAACGTATGTTTGTGGAGGATCTCAAGGAACTACATAGGCGGCCATCTTGTCACTCTTACAGTTACAGTGGACATAAATAACCTCACTGCATTTCTTCTCAACACGACTTCTTGTATCTGTACTCAACCCATGTCATCTCTTCTCTACTCACCTAACCAAGGACTGTCTACTCAACACGGTAAAGGTGATCCAATCTTTTACACAATCTACAGAGGCTGGAATGTTTGGATGATTCCAGTTTGGTGACTCTAACAGCTTAGTATTGTATAGTGTTATGTATGTATTGTGTGAGTTAGAGTGGCTGGCTAGGATCCTTACCTCAGATATTTGTGTACTTACATGAGCAGTTGGGTACATATTGGTTTGTTACACCTTCACACATACCGTGGGCACTGATTCCCCCCCCCCCCACATACCAAGACGGATGATACTGATAAAAATTTGGTTGGTCTCATTAATCTTTGTCCATTTTTCCCAAACTCATCTCACCACACCACACATTTGTCCTGTCTTTCTGACTGTCTGAAGGCTGGGTCATCACCGGACCAACTGCATTGCTTGATGTCCATACCTCTTGTGCCACTGTCCCTGGTGAATACGTACTTTGATTCCAGAGCTGTGGCTTTTGCACTTCTTTGTCCAAACCTTCTTCCAATCTGCTCACCATCCTTGTTTTGCTTGATCTGACACATTCTCTCTTTGGTTTGACCCCCTTTTCCAACTTCCTGCAACATGTTTTCTCTGGCCAGTGAGTGACTGAAGCTTGTTTGTGTAACCACTTCAGTCACTTTGGCCACAGTAGCGTATGAACCAAACTTGAGATGAGTTTGGGCCCAGAGAACTCGGCGGTGTTATGTGAAGGTGGATTTCCTTCTGAAGTACTTCTAAACCCAGGTGGCTATTTTTAACACAGTAGCATGATGACACTCAAAGGTCTCACACATTCAGGAGTGGTCCGAAATTTCTCAGGATTCCTGGAAGTATTATGTACGGTAGACATGAGAAACTGAAACTGATCTGATCTTGTGTTGAGAAATGTTCTGTTTGAACAGTTCGATGATTCTCTCACCAAGTTTGGCATCAAGTTGCTTGTAATGAGTGAGCCTTTGGTTGAGTCTTTGGTGCTCGGTCGTGGCCCCTTACCTGTTACCAATTCCCCTGCTTGTTGTGGAATGAAACACTAACAACATAAATATTCTATGAACTTTTCACTTTTTGTCCCAACTCCTTTTATTTATTTATTTATTTATTTCCTTATTTTTAAGTGTGTCGCATCAAATTCAAAACTTGTTCCTTATTTACAAAGTAAATACTCCCCGGACAGAAAAACAAGTCTCCTCTGTGTTGTTCTGGGGGTGTTTTAATGATGTGGAAATGGGTTCTTTGGTTGGGGTGACAGTAAATGTGAACCACAGTGCCTACACTGAGCTCCTGGACACAAAATCCCTAGATCTGAATCCTGTAGAAAGTTTGTGGAACTACCTGGAACAACCAGCAAAACACCAGGGAAGGAATCCACCAAATCTGGACCAACTGACCAATTATTGATGTAGCAGTGTATGAACATTGATGTGGCCTACATCCAGAAACTTGTCCAGTACATGCCAAATCCAATCACAGCTGTTATTGGTGCTCGTGGAGGTAGTACATGCTAGTAGGTACATCTTGGTCACAGGTGACTGCTTTGTTGCCAGGTGAGCTTGCAATCGAGTTGGCGGCAAAACATTAAAAGCCATGTAAATAAAGATTCCAGAAAATGCACCCGTCACAGGTTCTCATTTTATTGCAGTTTACAAAATGTTCGGGAAATGGGGTTTGTAAATACTCAGTCAAACTTGTGCACTTTGTTCCAATAAAATATATAATAACTTTACTCATTTGAGTCCAAAACTAATTACTAAAGCTAAACAGATTTGTAAGATAACCCAGTAATTTACTGTATGTACAGCCAGGACCTTAACAAGCATCCAAATGCGTTGCGTGAAGCAGTAGAACACTTCTTTATATGTCTTATTTATTGTATATTAACGATGCAATACTGTGTACAATGACAGCGAAACATGCTGTAAGTAATCCTGTATGTAATATTCATACATTTTAAATTGGTATGTACTTTAGAGCTTTATCTTAGTGTGCGTCTTCTTGGAAAGTGACCTTTGACTGACAGGTGTGGAGGGGTGGGCGGGCAGCCAATCACTCGGTCACACGCACTGAGGGGGGTGGAGGTGATTGCGAATAGCATTGGATAATGAAAAGGTCAAAGCCGCCTGGTTGTTCTGTTAGAAGACAATGAAAGGCAGACGAGGGGAAGCCAGATGATGATGATGATGATGATGATAAGTGTATGTCAAACTTTCCGTCGATGATGAGATTTATTAGCCTGTTGAAATGTAACTTGAACTGAACTGTCAAATGAGAACCATCGTTTTGCACTTCCTGTATGCTGTAGCTTTAAGACGTACTGGAGAGTCTCTTGGAACTCCGACAGCTGTCTTCCGTGGTTCCTGGAATGGAAGCACAGTCGTGTAGTGCTA
Source organism: Semaprochilodus insignis (assembly GCA_034552555.1). Taxonomy (NCBI): domain Eukaryota; kingdom Metazoa; phylum Chordata; class Actinopteri; order Characiformes; family Prochilodontidae; genus Semaprochilodus; species Semaprochilodus insignis. The sequence continues at coordinate 30,941,359 of CM067488.1, forward strand.
ACATGGACACTCTTGTCATAGGTGTCTGCTTAAATTGTAGAATCACTTGCATGTGGCTTTGGATGAAATGTGATGTACATAATGAGATTTTACAGTTCAGAGCAGAAGTAAGTACAGGTACTGTGTGATAGACTGCAGGCAAGTGGTAGCAAATGTCCCAGCCACAAAAAGAGTGGATTACAGATGCACAGAGCCCTTCTTGGACCAACTATTTCTGTTCGGGCTTTGTAGAACCTTGGTGGTATTCAGGGAAGCAGCCTGTGTTTGCACCAGGTTTTATTGGAACCAAGGAACAATAGGATAAGTCATCAATGTCAACAGAGGGCGCTGCACAGCGCTAGCAAACAGTAGTACCAAGATGGCGGAGCATATAGATTACCTGCAAGCGTTTGTGCTGTTATTCCAGATGTGTGTTTATATCCAGAAAGCAAGCACCGATCAACTACTGGAGATAAGAAGACGTAGAAGAGGTTCTTCAACAGACCACTAGGTGGATGACTTCACGGTTTGTGCTGAAGATCCAACAATTCTTTGGTTCCAGCTGAGAACAAGCTTTTCAGGTTCCAAACTTTTTTATTGGTGGAAATGCACCAAGCAGTTAAAAATTAATTGGCCAAACCGGAACGGAACCTGTTGAACGTTGGTGGAAAAGGGCTAACAGTGGTGCTTGAAAGTTTGGGAACCCTTTAATTATCTATATTCCTGCATAAATGTGGCCTGAAACATAATCAGATTGTCACACAAGCCCTACAAGTAGATCAGGAGAACCCAATTAAACAAATCAGACAAAAAATCCAAATGGAGGATGTTGAAGACCGTTATCATCCCCAGTAGTGGTCCACCGACAAAGATCACTCCAAGACCAAGGTATAATTGTCCTCAAGGTCACAAAGGAATTCAGGGTAACTTCTTAGCAACTAAAGACCTTAGTGGCTAATGCTAATGTTCATGAGTCCACCATCAGGAGAACACCGAACAACAATGGTGTGCATGGGAGGGTTGCAAGGTGAAACACCCTGCTCTCCAAAAAGAACATTGCTGCTCGTCTGCAGTTTGCTAAAGATCACATGGACGAGCCGGAAGGCTGAATGTTTTGTTGACAGATGAGACCAAAATACACCTTCCTGGTTTAAATGAGAAGGGTTATGCTGGACTACATGGTTTTCTCTTCTCCAAACTTAAGAACCTTATCCCATCTGTGAAACCTGGTGGTGGTAGTATTATGCTTTTGCCCTGTTTTGCTGCATCTTACTGCAGTCCTGCAGTAAGATAATGATCCTAAGCACACAAGTCATGCTACCAAAGTTAAGGAAGAATAAAGTTAATGTTCTGGAATGGCCAAGTCAAAGTCCTGACCCTAATCTAATAGGAATGTCGTGGAGGGACCCAAAGTGAGCAGTTCATGGGAGGAACCCACCAACATAAGAGTTGAATGTTCTCACACAGTATCTGCAGATGGTGCGGTAGGGGTGGAGGGGGAGTGACACCAGACTTTCTGGACGTGTGGCGCGTATAACAAGCCGTTCATCTTGGTGCTGACCACAGTATCTCCACACACGGATTCGTTGGTCGTCACTGAAGATGACCCGCTGCTATTCTGAGTCACTCCATGATGGTCTGGCACAACACCATTGCAGTCTTTGGTGATGTTGACGTGGTGTTAAGGACAGTCGTCGTAACGGTCTGCGTGCATGTAGTCCTGCGTGGTGCATTTGTCTGCCAATGGTGCTGCACTAACAGGATGACTCATGGAGAATATCACTGTTTGCTGAATGTCTGCATTCGTGGCTGTTGGGTCAGTCAGGTACAGTGATAAGGCCCGTCCTTGCTTACGGAACATGTAACATGGAACATCTCCACACTTGCTGCACATTTTCATGGTTCTTTTAGAGAGAAGAACCTTCTGAAAAGTTCAAAAGAACCTCAACGTGATGCAAACATTCTACAAACAGCCCTTAATTTAGTGAAGTACCTTTTTACTAAAGCATCTCAAACAAGGTTCTTCAAGCCAATCTTCAATGGCGTCACTCAAAGGGCTCTATTTTTAAAGAGTGTATCTAGCACTTGCATCTTCTTGGGGAAACTTTTGAATGTAATGCAATCTCTCAAGCAATAACCTTTTGTTCTGAAAGTATCTGTAATCTGATTACTGTCGTCTTCCCTGTGCACTCCTGCTCTGTAATGGATTACAGTTCACTGTTTGCTTTGCATTTTAAACATGTGGAACTGTAAATCCACCGGCGACAGTCAGAGGATCACACTGATTTGCGTCTTGCCGTCTTTTAGATGTAAATGAAAGAAGCCGAGGCAAGCCAAACACCTATAACTTAAAGCCTACTAATGAGTGAATAAATAAACACGGCTTACTTAATAGCACTGAGGTATCATTGCGGAGCACATCGCCTGACAGTACACACAGTATCGGTGTCTTTATGAACACTCGTCATCAAAGGAATAGTTGGACAAATAATTCTACCCAGAAGGAGTCAACCATCAGAAATGAAACTTGCAATGGTCACTCTATGTCTCATTGCAACTCTTAGGACTCTTAATAGCTATTGGTTAGCAGTGTTGGGCAGTAACTCAGTAAGTGTAATGTGTTAGTGTACTGTAAGTAGTGTGTTGGTGTACAGTAA
>CM067488.1:30944494-30951994 GCA_034552555.1 Semaprochilodus insignis
AGTGAATATTCATGAGGGACCGACCAATAGAATTGCTCCACACCTGCTTAGATATAAACCTTGTTCTATCAGAAGCTAAACAACAAGTTCTAAGAATAAGACCATATTGTTTAGCTGCTTCACCCACCAATCAGCTAACAAGAGCTGCAGTACTGGTCTGCCTCAGGGTGGCGCTGTAGCAAACTGGTTCATAGCCTGCCAGCTATGATGCTACTTAATAATATGCCATATCATGTTTGTAAATCTGAAAGCTCGCCTAGCTTCCTGAGAGATAGGTGGGAAGAGTCACATGATTGGCTAAAAGGAGTGATTGTGTTTGGACGTGCCAAAGGCCATAGAGTGAAGAAAGTAGCTGAATCTGCATGTACACAGTCGAATCACATTATTATGACCACCAGCTAGTATGCAGAGTAACCGTAGTGTGCGGCACAGACAGCAGCTAGACTGGGGTGCGTTTCCCAAAACCATACAGTTGTGATGCAAGTGTTTCCCAAAACCATGGCTGTAACTATGGAGGTAACCATGCTTACATATCGTTAAGCGACGCAGGTGTTTCCCAAAACTGTAGTTCCACCAAACATTCATAAACACCGTCATTAAGTTGTGGAGTTGGACCTACAGCTGTGGACCTGTGGTTAGAAGCTTGGTTCCTGGTGATGATGTCATCGATGACGCAGTAGAAGGAGACATGTCAGTAAGCTGAAATAACTTACATCAGTGTTCTGGTACAGACATGTAGAACATCAGATGCTTTAAAAGTGTAGTATTTAATGAGTGTCTTATGGTATTTCTGTGTTTATAGGTACAGCTGCATTCATCAAACAGCTATAACTCATGTATAGCAGGTTAGCTGTGTATCTTTTTTTTGTTAGCTAATAATTCTTCTATTTTTTGGAAGAAGCATTTTTATTAGAAGTGTTATTATATTTATGAATGAATATTGACATTATTGTTGTTGTTGTTGTTGATGTTGTTGTTATTGTTTTCATTATTTATATTTTTACAATTGCATTTAATTAATGATTCTATTATGAGTGGTAGCGGTGGTGGAAAGTAATATATTTACAATAAATCAATGTATAAATATGAGTAGCCTAAATAATACATTAATTATGTATACTGATTCTCATATTTTGGCCTTACGTTTACGAGTTTTTGGATGTTCCCCGTTGTGAAAGTCAGAGCAAACATGTGGTAGTTTGTAGTTCATCCCACAGCTGCTGGAGGGGGCATGCGGGAGGATCCATAGAGCGAACATGATGATCGAGGTGGTCCCACAGATGCTCACCTGGGGAATTAGGTGGCCAGAGTAGCACTTGGAAGTCTTGGTCGTGCTCTTCCAACCAATGTGGGACATTTCTACTCGTGTGGCATCCGCCCCAGGGAAGACAATCAGCATGTATGGGTGTACGTGATCTGCAAGGATGGATTCATACCCAGATCGGTTGAGAGAGCCTTCCACATGGATGAGTGGGCCCAGACAATGCACAAAAGCGTGACTTCCTTCAAGAGCTACAAACTGCTGTCATCGAAAGTAGGAAGTGGTCATAATAATGTGACTCGGCTGTGCTGGTGCCCATGGTGTGTTTTAGAAGGCCGGTTTGTTTAAGCCAAAGTAAAAGGAGAGACACCAACCCAGATTTTTAAGGTTCTATCAACCTTTAACACCAGCACTCAGACAGATTTGTGGGACCCCTTGAAGAAAAGAGAAGAATCAATTACCAGAGAAGAAGAAAAAAGAGGCCGGTGGGTTTATAAGCCAGCTGATGACCATTTTGTGAAGGCTCGTCAGAAAGTTATGCCGCGTCCCACAGTGGCGTTCCCGAACATCAAAAATTCCAGTTAAAGTTCATGATGTGTGAAATCCAGAGTCGTTCAGAAAGCCCTGCTTACTGCACACCTTCTGTGTTCTCATTCAGACTGATGGACACAGTATACCCCTCTAATCCCGAGTCAGAGCCCAGCAGCCTCTCCTGTAATAACGTTCCATCTCAGTGCTGCCGTTGCGTTTTAAAGCCCTGTTTGAGTGGGATTCATTTGACCAGAAGGGGTCCGGTAATGTGATAAGTGTGTAATGTGACTGGCCAAAACGTCCAGGATAAAGGATCTCTGTAATTTCCCCCAAATTACCCCAAATAACCCAAATTAAAACATCATAGTGCGGACATTTATGCCGCTGTTCCCGAGAACAAGAACATGCTGTGCAGCTAACTGGCATATAGACTACCATTAGGCTAATAAAGCAGGATCTCTCGACGGCCCAAGAAGACAGAAACGTGCTGCCCTGCTATTTCATTTCCCTCTCCTTGTAATTTGGCCATCGACAAAAATGTTGTGGATTCCCGGTCATGAATTTGGAGATTACGGGTCATATTAAGCTCTGTTTTGGCTGGCAGCCTCGTCTTCAAACAGGAAATAAAGGGAGGCAGCGTTTGCTGTAAGGCTGGGGTCAGTTTCTCATTCGCCGCATCTTTTCCCGTGCCACCTTAAATAGTGCCGCTATTATTAGAACGCCTCAGACCCCAGAATGCAACCGCTGCACCATTTAAGGTGGAATGAGAAAATGTGGATGTGGATGTGGATTTGAGCAGGACTGTTATTACATGGGAGCTTTGAGTTGACGGAGGTAATGCACTCCGATATCGCTTAGCAGGTCTTCTCAAAACAGACATGGCAAATTCATACTGGATTAAAATCACAGAGGTCGTCGGTAAGCACTCAAATGACACCACGTCCCAGGTAACACTAATCCTGCTCTGATGGGGAAAAACTGAGCTACACAGTTGAGTCACATTATTATGACCAGCTAATATCCAGAGTACCCGCCGTGTGCAGCATGGACAGCGACTAGACGGGCTGGGAGTGACTCAGTAAGGTCCTGGTAGGTTGTCACAGGTATTTGGAGCCATGCTGACTGTAGCGCATCCCACAGCTGCTGGAGGGAGTGTGGGGAGGATCCATAGAGAGACCATGACGATCGAGGTGGTCCCACAGATGCTCAACTGGGTTCAGGTCTGAGGAATTAGGGGGCCAGGGTAGTACTTGGAAGTTTGGTCATGCTCTTCCAACCAAGGTTGGACATTTCTGGCCGTGCAACACGTTGCATTGTCTTGCTGGAAGCTTCCATCCGCCCCAGGAAAGACAATCCGCATGTATCACCTCTTTTACCCATGACCGCAATGAGGGACATGTGTGTGGACAGCCTATTGCACACCTTATATACCCACCAAGCCAGCTCAGTACACCTGAACTCGTTCATGAGCTGTGCGCTGCTGCCGTTGAAAGTAGGAAGTGGTCACAATAATGTGACTCGACTGTGTAGAAAAGTGCAATCCAAGATAACCAAGCGATTGTGCAGCTTCATCCCAGGCATTTCCCGGGTAGTTGCTAGGCTTTTGCCAAACAATTAGTGGTTACCAGAATGTTGCTGAGTGATTCCTACGGCATTTTAGGTTGTAGCTGTCACATCCCAGGTGGTTGCTAATGTGCTGCTAGATGATTGCTGTGAGATCCTTCATGGTTGATAGGGTATTGTTAATGGGTTCTCCTCATCTCCACCTATGGCCAGGAAACCATGCCCAGATAATGTAGATACTTCACACATTCATTTTTTTTTCCAGATTTTTGAGCTGCTAAAAGTAAGTTGAAACCCACTGAATGCATGGTTAGCTTGGTGCTAACATATTAGCTAATAGGACCATTACAGTGATCAAATCTGCTTTTAAGAGATGCACGAATAAGTTTCTCTTCGTGGCTGTGGGATAGGAAAGGCAACTCGTGACTCGTTTCTCTGTAATCTGCCTCTAAAGACTGTTTGGAGCAGCGGGGATGCTAACAGGCTAGCCTGCTATCTAGCATTTCACCTCGTCTGCACCTTAAAACGTAAGGAATGCCGTTATATTCGAGCTGTCCGCGATTTATCAGTCGTGTTTCAGAAACTACAGACAACGCACATCTAATATCTCAGTTCGGTTGATCTTCAGTAGGACCAATTCACCCCTAAACAGCAGGTCTGATTAGGAAACGTGAGGATGAAGCTGATGCTTTAGCTGCCGTGGTTGCGGTTGGTATAGGTGTGCGAGCGTTAGTGCTGTACGTGGGTGGTCTATTGTTACTGTGCGAGGTCGTTTGTCCAGTCCCTGAGTTTTTTATTTTTTTTATTATTTTTATTTTTTTTTTTTCTCCTGCACAGCTGCAGCATTACAATGCCTTCGCTTTTCGACTCGGCCAGAAGGGCCTGAAGGAACGGGTCACATCAGAGGCTGAAGCCAGAACAAACAGCACAAACCCTTTTCTGCCTCAGAGCTACAAAACACACCTGAGGCAACCTGGGTGCTCACGACAGAACATTTATGGATTCTGTGGCTGTTATGGCATCGTCAAACACAAAGCTGTCCTCCTCAGTGTTCTGCCAGGGGTTTGATATGGGGGGTGGTGCACAGAGGAGTGATGGTAGATCACTCTTGTATATTAGCCGAGGGTGCAACTGTACGTTTTATATGTAGTTGTTGTTCTAGAACGTGTTCTTTAACCCTTAAAGGTGACACGTTAAACCCCTTTTCCACCAGTCACCACAGTCTCTCTGGGGTCTTAATGGACATGCATTGGTCAAAACAGCACACGGATGTAGCAGCACGGCTCCATCTCCTCCTGTCTAAACAGTCCTGTTCAGAACAGCCAGTTTGAGTGTCTGTTCCTTTAAATGATAATGAGCCACTGATAACTCCGCCCCCTTCGGCCAAAGGGGGGCATCCTGGCACCAGTACACATTCTCACATTTTACTCTCACCTTATTCACCTGCTGATCAGATGAAGCTCATCTTGTAGACATTCAGCTAACAGTGTTTACGTTACTGTGGATCTTGCAGCGCCAATAACACCAAGAAATATCTAGAACGTTACATCACTTAATATGTTTACTCAGCTGTTAGCATTAACTAGTGCTAAACACCAATAACTATCTAGGACATTACATCTCTGTTAATATATTACCTCAGCTGGTAGCACTAGCTAGTGCTAAACATCATGAACTATCTAGAACACTACATCTCCTAACGTTAGCTAATAACAGTAACGTTATTGTGGATCCTGCAACACCAAGAGCTATCTAGAACATTACATCTCTATAATATATTACTTTAGTGGTTAGCATTAGCTAGTGCTAAATGCCAAGAACTGTCTAGAACTTTACATCTCTGTTAATATATTACCTGTTCTGTTAGTTAGCTTGTGCCAAATGCCAAAACCTTTCCAGAATGTTACCTCTCAATTAGTATATTACCTTAGCTGATAGTGTTAGCTAGTGCTAAATGCTAAGAACTTTCTAGAACATGACCTCACCACTGATATATTACTCCAATTGTTAGCAGTAGCTGGTGCTAAACTTCAAAAAACTATCGAGAACATTACATCTCAGTTAATATATAATCTCAACTGTTAGCAGTAGCAAGTGCTAAATGCCAAGAACTATCTAGAACATTACATCTCATTTAACATATTACCTCAGCTGTTAGCATTATCTAGTGTTGAACATCAGGAGCTATCTAGAGCATTACTTCTCTCAATGTTTTACCTCAGCTGTAAGCATCAGCTGGTGCAGAATAACAAGGACTATCTAGAACAGAATATTTTTGTTAATATATTACGTCAGCTGTTATTACCTCAAGTGGTAAATGCCAAGAACTATCTAGAACATTATCTCATTTAATATATATCATCAGCTTTCAGCATTATCTAGTGCTAAATATCAGGAGATAGCCAGATATCTCTGTTAATGTTTCATCTCAGCTGTAAGTGTCAGCTAGTGTGAAATGTCAAGAACTATCTAGAACGTTACGTCTCGGCTGCTATATTCCTTCAGCTGATGTGTAAGTAAATAAGCGGACAGTTTTATGTGAGTAACTTTGTTAATGTATCCGGTAATGAAGTCCAGTGTGTTCTTGATCAGGACCTCATTTGACTACTAGAACCTGTTTGGTCACAGAAGTAACCCTGGGCTTCTCCTGTTCGTTTCCTGTTTGACCTACTTTCCCGCTCTGGTCCAGTCGAACCTGCCGTAGTGACCCTTCTGGGCTCATTCAAGGCTGTAGAGGGGACGGAGGTGACCCTGTCCTGCCACACCTCCTCCAGCAACCCCCCGGTCCATATCCGCTGGTGGCTCGGCTTCAAAGAGCTCAACAATGCCACCGTCACCATCTCCGAGGTAAACACCCTCACTGTCACACTCTGCCGTCAGCTGTAGTGTTCTTTATGAGTTATGAGGGTTTTAACACGTGTCTGTCAGTCCACTAACTGAATTTATGTAATTCTCCATTTTCAGTACTATGTAAAAGTGAGTGCTTATCCTGATTGCAGCTGTTTTTGCACCCAGAAGGAGGTGTGGGATTGCAGTGGTGTTGGGAAGGAAGATAAAGGTTACCAGGATCAATAACTGATGATAAATTTAGACTGATATGATCAATATTTATTGAGCTACACATACAGAAGTCTGTCTCTCAGTATGCCGTCGGCCCGCCGTGTTTGCTAACCCAACATGCCAGACGTCTCGGCATGGAGCTGTAGAGGTTCCTAATGGTGTCCTGTGATAATCCATCCCATGCAGCTTGAATATCCTCACACAGTTCCTGCAGATGGTGCGGTAGGGGTGGAGGTGGAGTGACACCAGGCCTTCTGGACGTGTGACGCGTGACAACAAACCGTTCATCTTGGTGCTGACCACGGTGCCTCCACACACGGGTTCGTTGGTCGTCTCCACCAAGACAAAAGCGGGACTCGTCCCTGAAGATGACCCGCTGCCATTCTGAGTCACTCCATGACAGTCTGGCACGACACCATTGCAGTCTTTGGTGACGGTGACGTGGTGTTAAGGACAGTCGTGGTAACGGTCTGCGTGCATGTAGTTCTGCGTGGTGCAGCCGTCTGCCAATGGTGCTGCACTAACAGGATGACTCATGGAGGCATCACTGCTCGCTGAATGTTTGTAATCGTGGCTGTTCCTTACTTACGTCGCATGTGCGGTCGAGCGTGAAACTGGAATCATTCACATGTCACATGATGTCAAATTTACCCACCAGGATTAATGGTGTCCTCAATTCTGAGAAATACACTCAGATACTTATCCATCATGCAATACCATCAGGGAGGCTTATGATTGGCCCCAGATTTATTCTGGAGCAGGACAACGACCCCAAACATACAGCCAAGGTCATGAAGAACTATCTTCAGCGTAAAGAAGAAGAAGAAGTGCTGAAAGTGATGTCATGACCCCCCACAAGCCCTGATCTCAACATCCTCGAGTGTGTCTGGGATTACATGAAGAGGCAGAAGGATTTGAGGAAGCCCACCTCCACAGAAGATCTGTGGTTAGTTCTCCAAGATGTTTGGAGCAACCTACCTTGGAGAGTTCCTTCAAAAACGGTGTGCAAGTGTACCTAGAGGAATTCATGCTGTCTTGAAGGCAAAGAGTGGGCACTCCAAATATTGATTTGATTTAGATTTCTC
>CM067488.1:30954494-30959679 GCA_034552555.1 Semaprochilodus insignis
TCTATATTTGCCATCCTGGAGTCAAGAAGTGCTTATATCTCAGTGGTACTGGCTAAACATGAACTCTAGATCATGTTGAATCATCTCATCACATCAGCATTTCTTCTTTTTCCATCCAAAAGCATGTACATAAGGAGCCCCTGAAGGAAAGTGGTGTATATAGATACTATGAAGTAAGTACCTGATATTATTGGGTGAGCACCAGATACAGACGTGGAGCAATGTTTTTGATAGCATCACTGGATAGTATCTGGTTCTCTCCCCATAGTATATGTCGCACAGCACATAATATCTGAGGCTCACCTGATAGTATCTGGTTCTTACAACATAGTATCTGTTGCACACCACATTGTATCTTGTGCTCACCTGAGCTCTGGTTCTCAATACATAGTAAATGGTGCTTACTAGATAGTACCTGGTGCTTACCTAATGGTATTTGTTGGTCTCCTGATAGTATATGATGTTCATCTCATGGTATCTGGGGCTTTCCACATAGTATTTGGTGGTCACCTAATAATTTCCAGTTCTTAGAACATAGTTTCTGGTTGTCACTTCGTAGTATATTGTGCTCACTACATAGTATCTGTTGCTTACCTCATGGGATCTGGGGCTTTCCACATAGTCTTTGGTGCTCGCCTTATCTGGCTCTCACAACATAATATCTGGTGCTCACCACGTAGTATCTGGTGCTTTCCTGAGAGTATCCGGTTCTTACAACATAGTATCTCATGCTCACCTGATAGTGTCTGGTTCTCAGTACATAGTATATGATGCTCACCATATAGTGTCTGGTGTTTACCTGATGGTATCTGTTGGTCACATGCCTTTAATGGTTTCACTTTTACCTCTTGCCAGCCTCCCTCTCTCCAACATCACTATCAAGCTGTGAATGTATATGAGTATGACCTGATCTCTAACGTGAATGTTGTTGTTGTTGTTGTTGTTGTTGTTATTATTATTTTAGTTTTTATATTCTTTTTAATATTATTTTTATTTATAATCTCTTGTGCTGAAGGGAGACAATGGAGGGATGATGACCATGTCAAATCTGACCCACACTGTGTCCCGAGAGGAAAACGGACTCCCTTTCACCTGTGAAGCATTTAACAAAGGCACGCGCTTCTCCAGCATCCAATCCCAAACTCTCATCGTCCACTGTGAGTACAAGCACGAATCCTGCTCTTTCGCTCTGAGGTTACACCCCTCCATATTTGACTTCCAGTTGGTGTTATGGTCGAACCAAGTATGAAAACATTCAGTCACCCCACATTCTGTCTCTCTCTCTCAGATCCTCCTCAGAAGGTGTGGCTGGACGCTCCTCCAGAAGGAACCAATCTGCGCTCTGGGATGACCGTGCGTCTGGTGTGTTTCTCCAGTGGAGGAAACCCTACAGGCCGTCTGACGTGGTTGAAGGTGGGTGTATGCGACCCTGACACACTAGGGTAAAGAGCACACTTGCCCGGAGTGGTGGGCAGCCCTATCCATGGTGCCCAGGGAGTAATTGGGGGTTAGGTACCTTGTTCAATCTCCAGCCTATGAACAACATCTGAATAACATCTGCACCCAGAAGGAGGTGTGGGATTGCAGGTCTGTTGAGAAGGAAGATAAAGGTTACCAGGATCAATAAATTATGATAAATTTAGACTGATATGATCAATATTTATTGAGCTACACATACAGAAGTCTGTCTCTCAGTATGGCGTCGGGCCGCCGTGTTTGCTAACCCAACATGCCAGATGTCTTGGCATGGCGTTGTAGAGGTTCCTAATGGTGTCCTGTGATAATCCATCCCATGCAGCTTGAATATTCTAACGTAGTTCCCACAGATGGTGCGGTAGGGGTGGAGGTGGAGTGACACCAGGCCTTCTGGACACGGGACGTGTGACAACAAACCGTACATCTTGGTGCTGACCACGGTGCCTCCACACACAGATTCGTTGGTCGTCTCCACCAAGACAAAAGCGGGACTCGTCACTGAAGATGACCCGCTGCCATTCTGAGTCACTCCATGACAGTCTGGCACGACACCATTGCAGTCTTTGGTGACGGTGACGTGGTGTTAAGGACGGTCGTGGTAACGGTCTGTGTGCATGTAGTCCTGCGTGGTGCAGCCGTCTACCAATGGTGCTGCACTAACAGGATGACTCATGGAGGACATCACTGCTTGCTGAATGTCTGTAATCGTGGCTGTTGGGTCAGTCAGGTAGTACAGAATCATTTGCATGTCTCGCGGTGTCAGTGTAGTGTGAGTGTAGTTTTTCCAAGCTCTATCATACACTGGTTTCTTATGGGGTTCATCTCACAATGTAGTAGTTGATTAGAGGCTGTCAACCATTAGATGTTTACTAATGTGTGACTACAAAGTAAACAATGGGAAAAAGAATAACCTTTCTGCTGGGTTGATTGATATCCGGTCTTTGTGAGTCTTGATTGATTTGGATCCGGATGGGTCGGATTTCTGGTTTGTTAATTACTTTGGGAAAAATTGCAGGAAAACTGCAGGAAAAATTGACTACAGTGTCGTGAGTGTTACTTGGTTGGACTTTAGATGACTAAACTCATGCACATCTTGTTTTTCTAACTTCTAAAGGACCCATATATCTGAAAAACTCTGGCTCTTTAAAAACTATAAAAGGTTTTGATGTAGTATTATTTAAAGATTGTTAAAGATTCAAAGTGCACTGTTCATTCCCCTATTCCTGCAGTCCGTGTGTGGTTACTAAGCTCATTTTTAAATCATAATTATATGAGCTCACCTGACAAAAAATGAGTCACCTTGCAGGTTTAGGCTGGTGGTAACTTCAGGATCCTGCAGATGGCGCTGCATGAGGATGATGGGTCTATAAATACCTGCGGGGTGTGAGTGATGGGATCCATAGATTGGGAAGAGGTGCTACAATGCAGGGAATGTCTCGTTCCATGTGTGGAAAATGGCTCCAGAGCAGATGTTAATGATTGGCTAAAAGGAGTGACTGCATTTGGGCGTGCCAAAGACCATAGTGTGAAGGAAGTAGCTGAATCTGCAGGTGTATGGAAGCGTACGGTCATACGGGTCTACCAGCAGTGGCTAAAATCCCAGTCTACAGGAAATCCACCAAATCTGGACCAACTGCACAGTTCTTTGGTTAGAGTGTCTGAACATTGATGTGGCCTACATCCAGAAACTTGTCCAGTACATGCCCAATCCAATCAGAGCTGTTGTTGGTGCTGGTGGAGCTATTACATGCTATTAGGTACAGTTCAGTCACAGGGGACTCATTTACTGGGTATAGTTTACCAGACTGCCCCGCTTTATATAGTAGTTGTATAAAAATTAATAGAGTTAATTAATAATTAACAGAGTTGTTTTTTTTTTTTTTTTTAACCCAGACACTTTGTTGAATTTGTGTGTGTGTGTGTGTGTGTGTGTGTGTGTGTGTGTGTGTGTGTGTGCACGCTCGTGTCTGTTCTTGAGTATGTGCTCCTGTTTTAGAATGGTAAAGTGGTTCAAGTCCCATCGAAGCACGTCGAGTCCGAGCGTGGTGTATCGCGGGAGTTCCTCCTGGTCCTCCAGCCCAGTGACAATTTAGCCAAGTATCGCTGTGATGCCACCAACGAGGCCAAAAAAGTGCTGTCAGCCGAGGTTAAACTGCGGGTCGAGTGTAAGTACATCACAGTTCTGTACCTCCAGCCAAACCTGAGTGAGCTGATTAGAGCTTTACTCTGTACTTTTTCAGGAAATAACGACCCAATTTAAAGTGAAAACATGTTTTGGTTTCTGAAGTTAGTTTCTGATAATTTCGTTATTTAAAAAAGTCTGTGTAAATTAAATTTTCCACCAAATTGTTATTTGAGTGCAGTGCTTCTCAACCCAGTCCTGACGGCCTCCCAGACGGGTCACAGTATTTTTGCATCAACCCAAGCTGAAGTATCTTGGGCAGTGTTTCTCAACCCTGGTCCTGGAGGCACCTTGCCCTGCACATTGTAATGCTTTCCCTGATCCCAACATGCCTGATTCAACTCATCACCTCGTTAACAAGCCCCTTTCGGGGGTGCAGGCAGTGTGTTGAAGCAGGGAGACCACTAAAATCTCCAGGGCAGAGTGCCTTCAGGACCAGGGTTGAGAAACAATGCCTTATGGTACTGACATCTCATAAATGATAAGATACATATATCAGGGGTTCCTAACCTGGGAGGGGGTCCGGACTTAGTCCCAAGAGTGCAGCTACAAAGGAGCTTGAGGAGGATGGGTTCCCCCCTCAAGCCTGGTTCCTCTCGAGGTTTCTTTCTCTTACTCTAAGGGAGTTTTTCCTCGCCACTGTTGCCTCTGGCTTGCTCACGGGGGGCTTGGACCCGGATTCCCTTTCCTACGTCTGTACATGGACTCTGTGTTTTTCTTTTCCTTTATATAAACTGCTTTTCTGTGAAGCTGCTTTGAGACAACGTTAGTTGTAAAAAGCGCTATACAAATAAATATTGATTGATTGATTGATTGTTCCTGGAGGCACCTTGCCCTGCACAGGTGCTGTCCCTGCTCCCAACACACCTGATTCAACTTACCAGCTCCTGAACACGCCCCTTTCAGGGTTGCAGGGGTTGGTTTGAAGCAGGGAGATCACAAAAATGTCCAGGGCAGGGTTGAGAAACACAGATCTAGGGAACTTCTTGGGAGAACTGGTTTGAGAACCACTGCCTTAACATTCCATTAAATATCTGGTCTTATTTGTTTCGGTTTATGAAGTAAACAACAGTGAAGCGCTTCCTCTATCCTGAGCTCTGGGGGACTGAAACCATTAAATAATTAAACCGGGTGCCTCCACAGATCTCTTAGGTGCCAAAAGCATGAATAACTGTTTGTTTATTGTGCTGCAACTCTTGTTTGGATTGTGGTATAATGATTTGGGTCAGAGCAGTCAGTTTCTTTTGCACTGTGTTGGGGATAAAACAAGTAATATTATGCACATAGCTAGCAGTGAACCAACGTGAAGCCAAAGAAAAGTGAAACATTCGAAATGCAAAAGTCAGCTGATGGGACTTTGAACTTCGGCTTCTCATGCTAACGCAACCTGCCAGCAACTCGGCATGGAGCTGTAGAGGTTCCTAATGGTGTCCTGTGATAATCCATCCCATGCAGCTTGAATATCCTCACACAGTTCCTGCAGATGGTGCGGTAGGGGTGGAGGTGGAGTGACACCAGGCCTTCTGG
>CM067488.1:30960179-31025084 GCA_034552555.1 Semaprochilodus insignis
GTGTGTGTGTGTGTGTGTGTGTGTGTGTGTGTGTACTCGTGCTGAGCAGTTGTATGTCCAGACTGTCCTCCCCCTGGCTGTTGCAGGCTGTGCAGGTGAAAATGGCGTAGTCCAGCGCTGCACTCACGTTTACCACAGTCAGTGTACTGGTGTGGACAGCCCCCTCCCTGACCGTCCGCTCCAGATACCTACACGCACACAGACGCACACAGACGGACACAGACGTACACAGACGTACACAGACGTACACAGACGTACACAGACGTACACTTTACACTTCATACTACTTTAGAATTTGACACTGTATTAGGTCCACTTCCTGTCCATTTTATCAGCTCCACTCAACATATAGGAGCACTTTTACCCTGTTCTTCAATGGTCAGGACCCCCACAGGACCACCACGGAGCAGGTATTATTGTGTCTGATCCACTCACACCAGCACAACACACACTAACACACCAACACCACTTCAGTATCACTGCTGAGAGTGATCCACCACCCACATGGTACCTGCTCTGCGGTGGTCCTGTCGGGGTCCTGACCACAGGGTAATAAAGTATACAGAGAAACAGATGGATATCTGCACACCTGGGGTTGTTGTAGTCCAGTGGTACACCGTTCTTGGCCCAGGTGAAGGTGACACGTGGAACGCCTTCTGCCTGGCACAGAACATCCACATCTGTGGTACCATCCCCTCTACTGGCCACCTTCCTCCACTGCGCCCCCTTCTGCAACTCCGGTGCAACTGCAGCACACAGAGACCAGCCGATGGTGAGGGTCTTAGTAACAAAATACCCTGCGCATGTTTAAAGTCACCATGCTGTAGAACTTCATTGAACATAGAACTGCAGCTCCAGCCAGGACTTTTGGGATGAGTTGATCCAGAACTGTTCATCTAAAGTTCTAGAGTAACATGCATCTCCAAGAGTAGAACTCACAGCGGACGACGAGCTGTCCCACCACACTGGCAGGGGGCGCTATGCCGTTATCCGCCGTACACTGGTAAGGTCCTGCTCGGGCACGAGTCACCTCATACAGAGTCAACAGGCCTGTAGCACCATCCTCACTCTCTTCACCCAACTCCTCCACCTCCCCCTCACCCTGCAGAACAAACACAAAGCCATGACATATTGACCTTCACGTCTGGGTTCTAGCCTCTACTGTACTGGCTGAGGTTCTCAGTGTTTGAATAGATCTGGATCCAAAAATTCCCAGTTATCATTCTAGCTCTTTCCTTGGGATGGGAAGATAAGGTGTCTGAGGACGATAAGATGAGTTACAGTTCTCACACCAATGAAGAACAACAAAGTTTGCTGCCCCTGGGCTCTAATGTTGGCTAACTAGTGAACCTAGCTAACGCTAGCCCACTGGTAAACACTGACTTGTTATAGGCTATGGCTTTCATAAGGTGTTTCTTGGCATGAACCCATATCTCAGTATTCCGGTGGTCAGACTTGCCAGTCAGACAAGCTGAAGAAGACAGCTAGCTAAGGTTAGCGCTAAGGCTAGCTATAGCTTTAGCTGAGCAGGACATAAAAACAACCAAAAACCGGAACATGAAGATGTTAGTTTATAGCAAGAAACACCCTAGAGAACCTACAGTCTAGTCAAGGAAATCCCTAAATGACCCATTTGCACGTGGGAGCTAAAGTTAGCCAGGTTAGCTAGCAGGCTAACATTAGAGCCCACTGGCACCAAACTGTGTTTTCCTTCATTGGTGTAAGAACTGTAACTCAGCTTATCAACTGCAGATTCATGCTCCTGTTACTCTCCATACTTAAGTACATTTGAAGGTAAATACTTTAGTACTGTTACTCCAGTGGAGGTCTAAAGGGAGGAACTTTACTTTCACTGGAATAGTATTTTACCTTGGGGGATCTCTATTTTAACTCTACTACGTGGTTTGTGTACTTTACATTTATGGCATTTAGCTGACGCTCTTATCCAGAGCGACTTACAAGGTTAATCATATTACAGGTAGGCCAGTGTAGTGTTAGGAGTCTTGCCCAAAGACTCTTATTGGTGTGGCACAGCATGGTCACCCAGACCGGGATTCGAACCCCAGTCTCCCACATATGGTGGTGGCTCCCTGGTGGGTAGTGGTGTTATCCACTGAGCTACACCACTTCGTCCACCACTGCTTTCCGGGGTCGACCTGAAGAGGATGGGTTGCCCTTTTAAGTCTTGGTTCCTCTGGAGGGTTCTTCCTCTGGCTCTGAGGGAGTTTTCCCTTGGCTTGCTCAACAGGGGCTTGGACCCAGAGTCTCTGTAAAGCTGCTTTGTGGCAACGTCTGTTGTAAAAAGTGCTATATGAATAAATTTGACTTGACTTGACTGCGCAAGCTGATTGCCCAAATGATGTCTTTGGGATAACTGTGACTGACGAACCCAACAAAATCTGAAGGTAAGAGACGGACAAAAGAACTGGGCTGCATTCAGGCCTGACAAAACGTCGCAAAAGGTTTATTTAAACAGAAACAGCGGCAAGTGCTGCAACTGCGGCGGCTGTGAAGGTCATTCTTGGTGTCCTTTCCGGAGAATTCTCAGAGCCTATTAAAATACTTTCCATTAAATCGCTTCTGTCTTTTAATGTCTTCAGCTGTTGTGTACACCAGGCTGCAGTGGGCCCACTGGATTAGGACCTCCGCTTTGTATTAGAGTCCATTGTGTGCACTGCCTTGTTACTGGGTTTACATAAGCATGCCGCTGCTGATTGGGTAGCAACTCTGACATGCCCGTCAAACGAGAGAACACATACCTCAAAACCTGTTGCACATGGCTTGGCACCGATTTGCCGAAATATGCTGTTTAACCCAGATACCGTAGCGCAACAGAGTAGAACGTTTTTAGAACATGTCCCAGGAGAAGAGCGACCGAGAGGGGCGAAGGTAAACAAACACACGTGCACAGGCACTGACACATAATCCCAATGTGGAACACACTCTGGGTTAGTCCGACCCAACAACACCGGGTTATATGAATAAACCAACAGGCGGGCTCATTAGCGGTACCCCAAAATACGGTTACTTTGACCCAACACTGGGTTCCATCGAACTCTTATGGCAGGTTAACATCTCATATTTAAGCTTCTAGGTCTACTGCAGATATCATGGCAAGTTTGTTTCAACCTGTAAACAGTAATGATGATGACAACATATTGAGGAAAATAAATAAATAAATATATAAATAAATAAATTATTAAAAAAATGCATGTATGATCACTAAGATTTCAGATTTCAGCATTTATTTAAGTGCACTCTTTACCTTCATTCCAGCTTACATTCTTTTCAGGAGACTCACTTTCGGTACCTCCAAGAGACACACCTCCAAAGTTCAGTCTTAGGAGCTGGTTTAGCATCTTCTGCTTCTTCTCACCATCCAGATAACCCCAAACACATTCAGTGGTGTTGAGGTTCTGGACTCTGGGTTGGTCAGTCCATTGTTCTGAGAACACCAGCAGCTTCTTTGCTGGATGTGTGTGTCTCCTTTTCTCAGTGAGGAGCTTCTTGAACAGCTACACCTCCTTTCAGACCTCCATAGCGTTGAGGTGTCTTCTCACAGTCGAAGAAGGATGGACAGAAACACCTGTGGATGTTCTCAGATCGGAAGCCAGAGTGGAGCTTCATGTTCTCCTCTCTCAAAGCAGAAAGCTTTAAGTGCTGGTTGTCTACCAGGTCTTCCAGGTGGTTGTTAGGCGTCCAGTTTTCTCAGTAGCTCTCTGTAGTTTTGGTAACTCCCGTTTGACACTGTCTCCTTTCTTATGCATGTAGAGGATCTTAATAATTTATAAATGATGATCAATTTAGACTGATATGGGCAATATTTATTCAGCTACACATGCAGAAGTAGTGTCAAAGTAGTAGTAGTAGTATGCCAGACGTCTCGGCATGGAGTTGTAGAGGTTTCTGATGGTGTCCTGTGATAATCCATCCCATGCAGCTTGAGTATTCTCACACAGTTCCTGCAGATGGTGTGGTAGGGGTGGAGGTGGAGTGACACCAGGCCTTCTGGACGTGTGACAACAAAACGTTCATCTTGGTGCTGACCACGGTGTCTCCACACATGGATTAATTGGTCGTCGCCACCAAGACAAAAGTGGGGCTTGTCACTGAAGATGAACCGCTGCCATTCTGAGTCACTCCATGACAGTCTGGCACGACACCATTGCAGTCTTTGGTGGTGTTGACGTGGTGTTCAGGACAGTCGTTGTAGCGGTCTGCGTGCATGTAGTCCTGCATAGTGCAGCCATCTGCAATACATCAATACAACTATCCCGGATCCCGGAGCCCTACAATTAGACTCTTGAAGTCTTCCAACTGCTTGAATTGATTTTGAACTCTTCTCTGAGGCATACCTCATTTGCAAAGGATGCTACCAACACCTTATATAGACAGTCTGGTACATCGTTTAGGCTCGTCCTTGCTTACATCACATTCATGAGTGTGAATCTTCAATCATTTGCATGTTTCATGATGTCTAACCTACCCACCAAGTTTCATTCCTGTTGGTTGATCCTTCTGGGTGCATTTATTTCTTTAATGATGAGTGTATTAAGCACATACTCATGTGCAAACGTTACTTGCAATATCAGAACTGCGGACCAAACGGCAAAAGGACAATGGTTGCAAGCTTTGCTCTAAAATGCCACAATCTCAGCTAACACTGACAAATGTGGCCGTTTCTAAAGCTGCTTTAATGAAAGCTATTTTTCTCCATTTAGGGCGGAGGTGTTGAGCAGAGAGGTGAGACTGAGGCGTAGTTAGAGCAGTGAAATATGGCACGTCCTGCTGCTAAAGACTGCCTCCGACACAGCCAAGAGTAGAGGAGACAAAGAGGTAGAGAGGCGAGTCGGAGGAAGACAAATAGAGAGTGAGAGGGGAAGGAGAGCAGTATCGAAAGAGAAGTTGTTAGTGGGAGAAAAAGAGCAGGACAAAAAGAAAGCAGTCTCTCACCATCCACTTCCAGGAGAACATGCCGGGGATGACGGGATTGGCGTCAGCTTGGCACATCATATCTGCAGTGTCTCCGACGTTAACGAACACCGGGTCCTTCTTCATCTTCACGCTCGGAGCATCTGTATGGGTTCACATGCATGGATTAGAGATGATAGCAATCCAGTGCGAACCACCAGGAGGCCTTCACGGAAAGCCTAATCCTTTCCTGGAAAGCAAGATCTCAACTCTGGGATCCAGCTCCATTTAATTCCAAGCTTGTTCTGTTGAAACTCTGCAGTTATTAGAATAGTTCTCCTGGCACTTGATTTGTTTGGATTTGTTGCTTTGTTGGTGGGAAACCGAAGGGGCTATAGTCTTGTCTAATCCAGGTTGGTCTCCCAGTGGTGTCAATGTACACTACCAGTCAAAAGTTTAGAGACAGCTCCTCAAAGCAGGTTCTCCTTCTGTGTATCTTAAATCTTTACTGTAGAATAAAAGTGAAGACATCAAACTCTAAAATAGCACTCATGGAATTATACAGTCCACCTTAAAACCCTCCAGAATGGACCTTTACAGGAGGATGAACCAGCTTTCTTAACCTGCAGTGGAGGCTGATAGAACAAGGTTTATTTCTAAGCAGGTTTGGAAAAATTCTATTGGTCGGTCCATCATGAACATTCACTAAACTGAAAGGAGAGCTAGAGCTTTTACACTGTGCTGAAAAAGAGATCAAAGTTTTTACACCACTAAATATATATTAGAGGTGGAGATATGGAGAAATATCATACTGTGGTACATCAGTATAGTGTCTAAACTTAGGTGTGTCTACTGTAGGTACAGCCAGGGGTAGGTAGAGTATCCTAAATCAGTACCTGTAAGTAGCAGCCATGCTGTGTGATTGTATCCGTGTTTGCCGGTTGAAGCAGATCATCTTAAACTGGGAGTTCCATAGTGAGGAACAACTTTAATCCTACTTCTGGATTTCAACCACATTTGATATCATAGCAACTGCCTAGCAACCACCTGGGATACCATCGCAACACCCTAGCAAACATTCCTAGCAACACCATAGCAACCACCTAGCAACAACTTTGCAACCACTTAGAATGTCATGGCAACTGTCTAGGAACACCTTAGCAAACTATTGGTATGTCATACCAACCATCTAGCAACACCATAGCCCATACCAGGGATACTATAGCAACCATTTAGCAACACCATAGCTACCACCTGGGATACATTAACAAACGCCTAGCATCAACTTAGCAACCATCTTGGATACCATAGGAACCACCTTGCAAACTTTTGCAACATCTTGGAATGTCATGGCAGCCATCTAGGAACATCTTAGCAAAGTATTGGTATATCATACCAACCACTGAGCAACACTACCACTAGCCACCACCTGGGATACTATAGCAACCAATTAGCAACACCATAGCCACCACCTGGGATACGATTGCAACCGCCTAGCAAACCCTTAGCAGCCGCCTAGCAAAACTTTAGCAACCACCTGGGATATCATAACAACTGTCTAGCAAGACCTTAGCAACCACCTGGGATACCATGGCAACAGCCTAGCAAGACCTTAGCAACCACCTGCTAAACCATAGCAACCGCTTAGCAACACCATAGCAACCACCTGGGTTACCATAGCAACTGCCTAGCAAGACTTTAGCAACTACCTGGGATACCATAGCAACCACCCAGGATTCCATAGCAACTGCCTAGCAACACCCTAACAGCAACCTGGAATAGCATAGCAACCACCTAGTAACACCCTAACAACCACCATAGCAACCACCTGGGATACCATAGAAACACCACAGCAACTACTTAACCACCTTAGCAGTCAACTAGGATTAAGCTTATGTTGTGCAGTCCTCTTTCTCATTGCCCCTTGACATGCTTATGCCTCTCTCTGTGAGGGTGAAGTAGCTCGTCTGAGCTAAATGTATGAGCGCTGGACTTTTTACTAGCACTGTTTTATTCGGTGAAGTGGCACTGCAAATGTCTGTACCGATATATAGAGTAACATAACAGTGTCGAGGTAATGAAGTTTGCAGAATGATCATTCAGCTTTAGAGTCAGTTACTGCCCACTCCTCCATTTCTGAGTCAGTTCCAAGGACAGGCTTTCACCAGAGTCTATTGCTCTGTGCTGCCATCCATGCACAGCATTGATTTCTCACTTCCAGCAAGTCGCTCCCCAAAGTTTGCTTTGCACTCATAAGATGTCTTTTTCCAACAGCTGAGCCCTTAGAAGTCTGCAGGAGATTTTAAAAGCAGTCTCATTTCTATACGGACTGTTTATCACTCCAAACTAGAGATTCCCAAGCACCAAATCCCTTGGAAAGGACACTAGACGTTCAGTCCATACCACATTTGTCCATGGTATCAGCTCCACTGACCATATAGGACACTCTGTAGTTCTACAGTTCCAGACTGTGGTCCATCTGTTTCTCTGTATACTGTATTACCCTGTTCTTCAATGGTCAGGACCCCCACAGGACCACCACAGAGTAGGTACTATGTGGGTGGTGGATCATTCTCATTCTGACAATCGTCCACCAACCAAAACTATCCAGCCAGCAGTGCCTGTGGGCAGCATCCTGTGTCCACTGATGAAGGACTAGAGGACGACCAACACGGCACTGTGCAGCAGCAGATGAGCTATCATCTCTGACTGGACATCTACAAGGTGGACCAGCAAGGTAGGAGTGTCTAATAGAGTGGACAGTGAGTGGACACAGTGTTTAAACACTCCAGCAGCACTGATGTGTCTGATATATCACCCAACAGGGTTCTACTCTTGATGCAAACCAGAGAACCTTTTTTTTAGTACCGTACGTTTTGCTAGGTATTTCTATTAAAGTGGCCACTGACTGTATAATTGGGCATAAACAGCTGCAGGCCAATTGCAGATGGCTGTTATCGGGTTTCTGATAAAGTGGCCACCTGCACCAGTGTCCAAACAGCAGAGCATCTTCATCACGTATTCTCTTTTCCAGGTTACCCCGACCCCCCCTCAGATCTGAAGCTGCTCAGTGTCTCTTCCAGCTCCGTCACTCTGGAGTGGATGCCAGGCTTCGATGGAGGCCTGACCCAGAACTTCCGTGTCAGGTGAGTCATAGTGATGCTGAGTAACACACATTAGACAGTCCTGGATGTAAGACGTATCTAAAGCCATGTGAGAGCTAAACTGCTTTAACACAAGGAGGTGATGTGATCTAAAACTCCTATACTTCACCTACTACACTAATGAGGGCACTTCTATACTTCACCTACTACACTACTGAGCACACTTCTATACTTCACCTACTACACTAATGACTACACTTCTATACTTCACCTACTACACTAATGACTACACTTCTATACTTCACCTACTACACTATTGAGCACTCTTCTATACTTCACCTACTACACTAATGACTACACTTCTATACTTCACCTACTACATTAACGAGCATACTTCTACACTTCACCTACTACACTAATGAGCACACTTCTATACTCCACCTACTACACTAATGAGCACACTTCTATACTCCACCTACTACACTAATGACTACACTTCTACACTTCACCTACTACACTATTGAGCACACTTCTATACTTCACATACTACATTAATGAGCACACTTCTATACTCCACCTACTACACTAATGACTACACTTCACCTACTACACTAATGAGCACACTTCTATACTCCACCTACTACACTAATGAGTACACTTCTACACTTCACCTACTACACTAATGACTACACTTCTATACTTCACCTACTACATTAATGAGCACACTTCTATACTCCACCTACTACACTAATGACTACACTTCTACACTTCACCTACTACACTAATGACTACACTTCTATACTTCACCTACTACACTAATGAGCACACTTCTATACTTCACCTACTACACTAATGAGCACACTTCTACACTTCACCTACTACACTAATGAGCACACTTCTACATTTCACCTACTACACTAATGACTACACTTCTATACTTCACCTACTACACTAATGAGCACACTTCTATACTTCACCTACTACACTAATGACTACACTTCACCTACTACACTAATGAGTACACTTCTATACTTCACCTACTACACTAATGACTACACTTCTACACTTCACCTACTACACTAATGACTAGACTTCTATACTTCACATACTACATTAATGAGCACACTTCTATACTCCACCTACTACACTAATGACTACACTTCTACACTTCACCTACTACACTAATGACTACACTTCTATACTTCACATACTACATTAATGAGCACACTTCTATACTCCACCTACTACACTAATGATTACACTTCTACACTTTACCTACTACACTAATGAGTACACTTCTATACTTCACCTACTACACTAATGAGCACACTTCTACACTTCACCTACTACACTAATGAGCACACTTCTACACTTCACCTACTACACTAATGACTACACTTCTATACTTCACCTACTACACTAATGAGCACACTTCTATACTCCACCTACTACACTAATGACTACACTTCACCTACTACACTAATGAGTACACTTCTATACTTCACCTACTACACTAATGACTACACTTCTGTACTTCACCTACTACATTAATGAGCACACTTCTATACTCCACCTACTACACTAATGACTACACTTCTACACTTCACCTACTACACTAATGAGCACACTTCTACACTTCACCTACTACACTAATGAGTACACTTCTATACTTCACCTACTACACTAATGAGCGCACATCTATACTTCACCTACTACACTAATGAGCACACTTCTGTACTTCACCTACTACACTAATGAGTACACTTCTATACTTCACCTACTACACTGAGTGCACTTCTATACTTCACTAATGACTACACCTCTATACTTCACCTACTACACTAATGACTACACTTCTATACTTCACCTACTACATTAATGAGCACACTTCTATACTTCACCTACTACACTAATGAGCACACTTCTGTACTTCACCTAGCACACTAATGAGTACACTTCTGTACTTCACTAACGAGCACACTTCTATACTTCAACTACTACACTAATGAGTACACCTCTATACTTCACCTACTACACTAATGAGGGCACTTCTATACTTCACCCACTACACCAATGACTACACTTCTATACTTCACCTAGCACACTAATGAGTACACTTCTGTACTTCACTAACGAGCACACATCTATACTTCACCTACTACACTAATGAGTACACCTCTATACTTCACCTGCTACACTAACAAGTACACTTCTATACTTCACCTACTACACTAATGAGGGCACTTCTGTACTTCACCTACTACACTAATGAGGGCACTTCTATACTTCACCTACTATGTGTCGTTATGCTTAAAGAGCACCTGCTTTCTGCAGTTCATGTTTCATGGTGTTGATAACTTATTGTTGCAAATATATTTGACTAATTGACAGGTATCGGTGGGCAGCATCTACCAGTTATCTCTATGTAGATGTCTTTCCTCCAAGAGCCACTGTCTACACAGTCACCGGCCTGAACCCGTCCACTACCTACAACTTCTCCGTCAATGCCATTAACTCTATGGGGGACAGCAGCTATGCAGACAATGGGGCAGTACTCACTGTTACCACCATGGGTCAGTACTAAGCTCTTGGGCTACTGTCACCACCATCTGATAATTTTGGATTGTGGGTTGTGTTTTCTTTCTTCTAAGTGTTGGGAATTGCCATTAGAATGTTTTGTAAAGCTAGTTGTACTGTTGCATTGGACAATTCCTCTTATTCCTTAAACCACCATGTGGGAAGACGTATCCCATGGTCATGGAAATGTTGTTACCACGTTCAAAAGGGTCAAATTATTGTCCTGTGTCAAGCAAAGAAAACAAGGAAAAGCTGAAATGACTGGAATCAGGTCAAAATTTAGACTGATATGATCAGTATTTATTGAACTACACATACAGAAGTCTGTCTCTCAGTATGGCGTCGGGCCGCCACGTTTGCTAACCCAACGTGCCAGACATCTCAGCATGGAGCTGTAGAGGTTCCTAATGGTGTCCTGTGATAATCCATCCCATGCAGCTTGAATATCCTCACACAGTTCCTGCAGATGGTGCGGTAGGGGTGGAGGTGGAGTGACACCAGGCCTTCTGGACGTGTGATAACAAACCGTTCATCTTGGTGCTGACCACGGTGCCTCCACACGCAGATTCATTGGTCGTCTCCACTGAGACAAAAGTGGGACTCGTCACTGAAGATGACCCGCTGTCATTCTGAGTCACTCCATGACAGTCTGGGACGACACCATTGTAGTCTGTGGTGACGGTGACGTGGTGTTAAGGACAGTTTTCATAACGGTCTGCGTGCATGTAGTCCTGTACGTCGTGCAGCCTCTGCCAATGGTGCTGCACTAACAGGATGGTGCATGGAGGGCATCACTGGTTGCTGAATGTCCGCAATCGTGGCTGTTGGGTCAGTCAAGTACAGCAATAAGGCCCGTCCTTGCTTACATCACATGCATGGACGAGCGTGAAACTTGAGTCATTCGCATGTCTTATGACGTCAAACCTACCCACCAAGTTTCATTCCTGTGCTGATTCCTTCTGGGTGCAGCTATTTGTGCAACTGTTCATTTGACAGTGAGTGCATATAGCTGATTGATGTATGTTCACACACTGGCCATTTTTATGCAAGCACCTCCCTTTGACTGTAGCCTAGCTGTGGATGCACAGTTTGTGTTAGCCATCCTGTAGAGCCTGTCTTGGATGGATATACTTGGGTGTCGGATGACTCTCACGCTGGAAGATGACGGTCCACCACTCGAAAACCTGGACATCATTAGTGCTGTGGTCAGTAGCAACAGCTGCAGCACAGTCTCTAATTGTGTGCTTATGCAGTGGACCTACCAGGAAGGTGGAGCTCATAAAGTGGCCAGTGAGTGGAAATAAGGTGGGGGTTTCTGATAAATGAGTTGTATCTTCAAACAAGCAACATTCACGTTGCTTTATTTATTATCTTCGACAGAGAAACTGAAGGTTGCACGCCTCGAGTGCAAGATCTGTGCCGTAGTGCTGAGAGCCACGTTTGCTGCCGAAGCAATCACTGTGTGACCAATCATCCACTAGAGTGGGTGCAGTGTGAGCATATTGTTGTGGAAAAACAAGCCTTGTTGGAATAAACGCTGCAGAAGCATTGCCCGGAGCATGCGGTTCTCTGTCTGCGCACAAGAAACAATCCAAACTGCCAGAGACGTTCACCCCATGACGTGAAATTAGGATATCGTCGCTGTCCAAAGAAAGGTGTATCTCCAAAAATGGCAGCTTTATAGGAGAAGGCAAAACATTAATTCTAATGTAAGTCAATGGAACCAGACTTTTTCCCCAAGTGATTTTGGGCCATTTCTGTTGGTCCATTCATCATGAAATTTTCACACAGTGTAGAGGTCAGCTCATGTGATCAAATGATGCATAAAAGTGAAAATCAACAAAAATGGAGATATATGTTTTTCTTTGGACAGCGACGATATTCAGGATCGATTTTATAGAGTTGCGTTTGTAGAAGTTAACTGCAGTCTTAAAAGGCTTTCTGGTCTTACGTTTTAATGCATGTGGATTTTATGTGCTATCCGTTTTTATACCACCTCTCTTGGTCCCTTAGAGTAAAATAGACTGTTTGTACCTATATATTTAAATTAGCTCGATTTTGATTGGGTGCCCTGGTATTGTGATTCATTCAAAAGCAGTCTGGGCTGAAACACCTCTTATAACTTCATGGGCGGAGCTAAACTGCTGTGGACTGGGGCTTAAGGGGGGGAGCTG
This sequence comes from Semaprochilodus insignis, assembly GCA_034552555.1. Lineage (NCBI taxonomy): Eukaryota > Metazoa > Chordata > Actinopteri > Characiformes > Prochilodontidae > Semaprochilodus > Semaprochilodus insignis. The sequence continues at coordinate 30,972,946 of CM067488.1, forward strand.
GAGCCGATCCCAACACTCGTTGGGCAGAAGGCAGGAAACACCCTGGACAGCCCGCCAGTCCATGCAAGGGGCATTTCTTTTCATGACCACAAAAACAAATGTGAACTGTCTTGGCAGCTTACTGTACATACACTATGTTGCCAGAAGTATTTGCTCATCTGCCTTCACACATATATGAACTTGAGTGACATCCCATTCTTAATCCATAGGGTTTAATATAATGTCCGCCCACCCTTTACAGCTGTAACAGCTTCAACTCTTCTGGGAAGGCTTTCCACAAGGTTTAGGAATGTGTTTATGGGAATTTCTGACCATTCTTCCAGAAGCACATTTTTGAGGTCAGACACTGATGTTGGACGAGAAGGCCTGGCTCACAGTCTCCGCTCTAATTCATCCCAAAGGGTTGAGGTCAGGACTCAAGTTCTTCCACACCAAACTCGCTCATCCATGTCTTTATGGACCTTGCTTTGTGCAGTGGTGTGCAGTCATGTTTGAACAGGAAGGGGCCGTCCCCAAACTGTCCCCACAAAGTTGGGAGCATGAAATTGTCCAAACTCTCTTGGTCTGCTGAAGCATTAAGAGTTCCTTTCACTGATGTAAAGCTTGGGTGCAGCTGCTCGGCCATGAAAACCCATTCCATGAAGCTCTCTACGCACTGTTCTTGAGCTGATCTGAAGGCCACATGAAGTTTGGAGGTCTGTAGTGACTGACTCTGCAGAAAGTTGGAGACCTCTGTGCACCATGCGCCTCAGCATCCGCTGACCCCGCTCTGTCATGTTATGTGGCCTACGACTTTGTGGCTGAGTTGCTGTCGTTCCCAATCGCTTCCACTTTTTTAATAATCCCACTGACAGTCGACTGTGGAATATTTAGTAGTGAGGAAATTTCACGACTGGATTTGTTGGCATCCTATCACGGTACCATGCTGGTATTCACTGAGCTCCTGAGAGCGACCCATTCTCTCACTAATGTCTGTAGGAGCAGTCTGCTTGACTAGGTGCTTGGTTTTATACACCTGTGGCCATGAACGTGATTGGAACACCTGAATTCAGGGATTTGCCTGGGTCAGTGAATACTTTTGGCAATATAGTGTATATTGACTGTAAGGCCTGGAGAGTGAAAGGAGGTGTTGACACTATTGTAGCATCCTGCTGCTGGTTTGTCCTGCCATGGATATGCGGGAGACATGGCCATGCAGAGCAGCGACTCGCAGAGCACCACAGAAATGGCTAGCATGAGGGAGATTTGCATGGCTAGAAGAGATCCACCTGCTCCCTGACAGCTACCACTGGCAGCGGTTCTCCTTGATCGCTACCCCCAGTGGTCTAAGAGGGAATGGCGCTTCCACTAACTTAAGAGATGAAAGAGGCAGAGGTGAGGACCTGCTGACAGAGCAGCGCGGTGGCATTGACAACGGCCAGCCATTGACATTTGAAGCTGGTTACTGTGATGATTTGCCAGCCGTGTCCAGTGTTTGAGAAGGCAGGGCAAAGGGCCTGGGGCAGGGGCACCTCTTGACCTGGCCGTGCTTCCGCCAGAGGAGCTGGGTCAGCACATGCAACTTGCTGCAAGCTGTCACGGCCAAGGCTAGGAGTACTGCTGGATGGGCGAGGCCCGTTAGACAGAGATGCCATGAGGCAAGTGCTTCTCGGTTGCGTGTCTGGTCCTCTCTCTCTCTGCCTCATCCTACCCCTCGGTGCACCACAGCTTAGAGAGTGTGCTGCTGGAGTGTTTCAACACTGTGTCCACTCGCTGTCCACTCTAGACACTCCTACCTTGCTGCTCCACCTTGTAGATGTACAGTCAGAAAGGTTGAACTGAATTGCTCCGACAGCATTGATCTATAAATGATATGCTAAGGCAGAAGATGCTAAGATGCTAAGGAAGAAGATGTCGAGACCAGCCGTAGTCAACCCTAGTTACTAAGAAGTGACGTAAATATGTACTGTATTTAGAAACCCCTTCTAAAACTCTCCCAACAAGACCCTTAGGATGCAGTAAACAGGAGCTACATTAGCAGCGCCAAAGTTTCGTTTCAAGAGCTTAATGCAGTTATAGCAAAATCAGCACAACCAGAGAGATATTACAGGGTTATTACTCTGCGTCTGCTGCTACGAGCAATTAAGAGTTTGGGGGGTTAAGCCTGGTTTGCTTCAGAAAGCAGACGGCGAGCGAAACCCAACTGATTGTGTGTGCAAGCTGGAAAACAACCCGCTCAGATTGCAGCAATCATGCTGTGTTGTGCCGGATCCGTCCCGTTAAACCACATCGTTAGCACCTCCGCCCACTCTCAAATCACTGTAACACGCAAACTTCTGGAGCTCCTCAGCAGCACTGTGCTAAATTATGATGTGTCGCTTTAGTTATTAAATGAAAACAAAGCAAAAAACAAAGTTTAGCACATCGCTGGATGTTTAGGGCCTTACTTGGGTGCTGATTGAGATCACTCGGTTTGGCGCTACCAGTTTTTCATGTTCAGCACTGATAGCAGCTTTGTTCGGTTTCAGGAGGTAATGAAAACAATCATAGGCTGCTACACCTTACATTCAGACTTGTTTTTTTTTTTCTGTTTAAGGTCAGTCTGAACCAAAACTGCAGGTGCCTAAGACCATGGTCTGAACCAAAGAACCAAAACTGTGTCCAACCAAAGAGGAGGTCTTGGTCTGGGTCAAAGTGAACCATGGTTCAGTTCATTTGCAGTGTGAAAACATTTTCTTGGATTGTTCGGAATTTAGCTTCAAGTACAGGAAGTGTCACCATAAATGATGAAACCAAAACTAACTGGATCAAATAAATACAATATGACAAAAACGGGAAGCTTGTTTCGGACCTCAGCCTGGACACCGAGGTGTGAAATTGCCTTTAGACTCTTGGGTAACTATGTGTTGGATGCCTTTCATTAAAATTCCAGAGTAAATGAAAATGGTCTTAGGGTGCTACGTCTACCTTGTTTGGTCTGGACTTTCAACTGGTGTGAAAGGTACCTCGGGTCATGGTCTGAACCAAAGAACCAAAACTGGGTCCAACCAAAAAGGTGGTCTCGCTCTGGATCAAAGTGAACCATGGTTCGGGTTCATTTGCAGTGTGAAACACTTTCTTGGGTGGTTCAGAATTGAGGATCAAGGAAAAGATGAAACCAAAACTAAATCAAATGTATACAATGTAACAAAGACAGGAACCTTGGTTTGGACATCGGCCCGGACATTCGGGTGTGAAAACACCCTTAGGCTCTTGGGTAATTATGCTTCGGATGCCTTCCGGAGCACATGAAAATAGTCTTGGGGTGCTACATCTACCTTGTTTGGTCTGGACCTTCAGACCAAAGGTGATCTCGGTCCAGATCAAAGTGAACCATGGTGTTAGTTCTTGCATGTTTTTTCAGATCAAGTACTGGAACTTAAGGCTGGCCCCATAAAAGGTGAAACCAAAACTATCCGGATCAAATGAATACAGTGTAGCAAAATGCATTAACCTTGTTTTGAACCTCGGTCTGGACGTCCAGGTGTGAAAATGCCCTTAGACTCGTGGATCACTTTGCGTTGGATGACTTTCATTGAAATTTAGACAGTTTTGATAAAGCTGACCAGTGATGAGGACCAGTTACAGGCAGGGGAGGTCTTGGAGCTCTAAGATGGGGGTATCAGAATGAACAATGTGGTGCAGTTCAATTTAGGAGTCCTCACCGAATCAACTGGAACCACCGAATCAAACCAATCACTGTGAAGTATAGGAAGACTCAGTCCATGAAGTTGATGAAGACCAAAGTAACCAAATTAAATGCATACAAAAACATGAACCTGGTTTCGGACCTCGGTCTGGACACCCAAGTTTGAAAATACCCTTAGGCTCTTGGGTAACTATGTGTGGGATGCCTTTCATTGAAATTCCGGAGCAAATGAAAATGGTTTTAGGGTTCTACGTCTACTTTGTTGGTCTGGACCTTCAGACTTTTCAGGTTGGTCTGAACCAAAACAGCAGGTGTGAAAGGTGCCTTGCATCACGGTCTCAACAAAAAGACCAAAATTTGGTCCAACCAAAAAGAGGTGGTCTCAGTCCGGATCAAAGTGAACCATGGCTCTTGGATGGTTTGGAGTTTCGGGTCAAGTACTGGAACTTGAGCCCGGCCCCATAAAAGGTGAAACCAGTACTAACTGGATCAAATGTATACAGTGTAACAAAATGCCTCAACCTTGTTTCAGACCTCAGTCTGGATGTCCAGGTGTGGAAATGCCCGTTCACTCTTGGGTAACTTTGTGTTGGATGACTTTTTCAGTGAAATGTAGGCCGTTTTGATTAAGCTGACCAGTGATTAGAACCAATCACAGCCAGGGGGAGGTCTTAGAGTTCTAAGTTGGAGGTATCAGGACAAACAAAGGAGTGCAGTGATTAGAAGTTCCACTTAGCAGCCCTCAGCGAATTAATTGGATCATGGTACACCAGTATACTGCAGCCTTGGAGTCAAAAATGCTAACGTTGCTAAAAATCAGTGGAAATGAATAGCCACAAATTAGCCATATACAAATGACATCATGCTAACTGATGGCTGTTGGCTTCTGTTCGTTGTTAATGGCATTAGCATGCTTGGTCAAGCTATTCCTTAATAGACAGGCAGACAGACAGGCAGCCAGTCAGTCGATTGATCCCCATGTGGGTAATTTGGGAGGTGAAATTTTAGCTTTACTAAGTAAAGATGTAGATGATTCAGTGTCATCCACTCACCTATCCGGCTTCTGTTATGCATTGTCTGTAAATTAAGTGTGTGTGCTGATGCTGATTCTCTTCTTCTCCTCCACCCCCCCTCCCTCTACAGATCGTGAGCCCATTCCCGACGAGCCTCCGCCAGAAGAGCCGGACCCCTCTAAAGGTGCTGTGCTTGCGTTTCTGCCTGCTCCGTCAGCCTGCTCACAGATGGCTTTCCGCTACTGCTATTCATCAAGCTCCGAGCGCCTCTGTCATTCCACATTCCAGATCAATATCTCTGCTCATAAGGCTAATTTGCGAGGCCTTTTCTTACGCACTATGATATAGCTACCAGCCATAATGCAGCTGCGACGTGATGTCAACCCTGATGTAATCGCATGCAATCCTGCAGGAGCGGTAGAGTCAAGCCTTTGAGGGTTTGTTAGGTAGTGGCCGCTGACGGACAGTGTAATGGACAGTGTAATGTTTGCATGTTGATGTCACCGCCAGCTGAATAGCCAGTGTTCTATTTCCTGCCATCAATAGAACCTGATCTTATAATGCAGGAAAAGTCCATTTGATATGGTTCTAGGGACTTCATTAAAGGCCAGTAACCATTGAATAAAATACTTACTGAATAGAGCAGTCCACTTATCCAGTTGGGCGTTTTTGGACAGTCGCTTTTATTGTGGGTCCATTGAGGGGTCTAAAGGGGTCTAAATTCTTTCAGTTCCAGTCCACTTGTTAGGATGTCCAGGTCCAAATGTCCACTGCATTTGCTTAGTCCCAGATATACTCAATTATTATTGCAACAAGAAAGAAAAGAGTTGATAAGGTGAGGCACAATTCTTAATCCAGTGATGGAAAACTGCTTGGTGCCAGTGGTCTCTGAAGATAGCTAGCTAACCTAGCTTACATTAGCACCCAACTGGCCCTTTGTGGATACCCTTGATACAGTCTATGGCTTTACAGGGTGTTTCTTGCAGTGAACCATCTTCATCTTCATGCTTCCATGGTTGTTAGCCCTTATTTCTGTGTGCTGCCCACAAAGATCACCAGCATTAACTACTATCTTTGCCTTAGCTAGCTAGCTATCTTTAGCTGTGTGCCAATTCCAGGGCTGCATTCTTTAAAGGACGAGGTCCGCTGCGTCAACCACAAAGGCCAAACCTGAAATGAGACGGTGTGCTCTGGTCAATTTCCCATTTGCCTGTTTGAGGTCCTCAGTGTACCTCGCGACATGTTGCCTGGCAGAGATCCACCTGTTGGATCCTTTGTTGCTTTAGAAAAGAGTCTCCGAAGTATGCAGCCCTTGAACTGGGACATGCCTTTTGTCAACTCTTCCGATTGGCAAGCCTGACAACCAAAATGCACTCATCGTCAAAACAATAGCTGCACCCAGAAGGAGGTGTGGGATTGCAGGTCTGTTGGGAAGGAAGATAAAGGTTACCAGGATCAATAAATGGTGATACATTTAGACTGATATGATCAATATTTATTGAGCTACACATACAGAAGTCTGTCTCTCAGTATGGCGTCGGGCCGCCGTGTTTGTTAACCAAACATGCAAGACGTCTCGGCATGTAGCTGTAGAGGTTCCTAATGGTGTCCTGTGATAATCCATCCCATGCAGCTTGAATATCCTCACACAGTTCCTGCAGATGGTGCGGTAGGGGTGGAGGTGGAGTGACACCAGGCCTTCTGGACACGGGACGTGTGACAACAAACCGTTCATCTTGGTGCTGACCACGGTGCCTCCACACACGGATTCGTTGGTCGTCTCCACCAAGACNCTTTCTTTCTCTCTCTCTCTCTCTCATCCTTCCACTCTTACTTTCTCGATCATCTGTTTCTGACTCCTTCTCTCTCCTTCTCTCTCTTTCTCTTTCCTACTCCCCCCTTTCCTTCTCTTTCTTCCCCCTCTATCTCTTTCTCTTTTTCCATCCGTTTCTTCCCCCTCTCTTCCTCTCTTTCTCCCCTTCTCTTTCTCTCTCCTCTTTCTTTCCCCTCTCTCTTATCGTCTCTCTTTGTTTCCCTCTCTGTCAACCTCTTTCTCTCTCTCTTTCCCCCTCTCTCTCTTTCATTCCCTCTATTTCTTTCTCTCTTTCATTTTCTCTTCCTCTCTCTGTCTCTTTCTTTCTCGATTTCTTTTTTTCTGTGAGATCTTTTTCATTCCCTCTCACTATTTCTCCGTCTCTTTCTCTCCATCTCTTTCTCTTTCCTTCTCTTTCTTTCCCTCTCTCTTATTTGGTATTTATTTTTTTCTTTGACTCATTTGCATTTTTGACTGTCTCTCTGCCTCTCTCTTATATCTCTCATTTCTCCTTCTCTCTCTCTCTCTCTCTCCACACATCATCAGTTTGACTAAGTGTCCCTTCTCTCAGGTTTTCCGAGGCCGTTCTGACGTAGTGTGATTTGCAGGAATGAGTAACTGATAACGGGAATGAGCACAGACTCCTCACACACCTACACTGCACTCGTTCTCCCTATCACTCTCTCCTCTCTGCCCGACTGCTTCACTGCCTCCTTCTTCCTCCTCCTCTGACCTGTTTGTGCGCTGTGTGTAATAACTGCAGACGTCCCTGTCACTTAATCTCCCCGTCCTCACGCGGCTCTCTCCTCCTCCTCCAGAGGGGGCAGGCGGCGCTCCGGAGGGAAAGAAGAGCGGGAGCGGGAGCGAGGGGTGAGTCACGTTAATCTCACGCAGCAGATCCAGCAGCGCTGGCTAAATCCCCACTTAAAGCCATCTGAGCACTGAACACAGACCAGGAGCCTTCAGAGCAGACAGACGACAGCTTTACACCACCCGCAGGTTCTTCCTTTAGCTCCTCACTGGGTTCCACACCCTTTATTTCTAATCTAGTACATCCGTATACCTGTATCAGGTACTATAGTATTCATTTACCTCAGAATGCGGTTTATCAGCTACAAAAGGGTTTCACTATAGTTACCATGTACTACAAGAACCCTTTACTGCTATCTACAACCATTTTCAAATAGGGTTCTCTATAGAACCATACACAACACATTACTCCAGCAATCTGAAATTGCATGCAGATGGATCATTTGGTGTTCATGGTTCTGTTTTACTTTTTTAATAGAACAGTCATGTTCTAGATAATTAACTAAGTAAGGTGCATTCTATGAAGATTTGTGTAACTGGTGCTAAATAAAGATAACTACCGAGACGGTCTGACTAAATTATACTGAAATGACTAAAAGGTTCTAGATAATTAACTGAGTTAGACTAGAGTTCTTTCTGTAAAATCTTGTGTAACTGTTTGGTGTAAATAAAAATAAGTTACCAAGACAGTCTAATTAAATTACAGTGAAATGATTGACATGTTCTAGATAATTAACTGAATAAGTGTAAGGTGTATTCTGTACAGTTCTGTGTAACTGTTTGACATAAAATATATAATTACCAAGACAGTCTGACTAAATTACACTGAAATGCCCAACAGGTTCTAGATAATAATAAGTCCAAGATGCAATCTATAAGCTTTGAGTAATTGTTTGGTGTAAAATACAGGTAATTACCAAGGCAGCCTGACTACATTGCACTTTAATGACTAGCATAACTAGTTCTAGATAATTAGCTGAGTAAGAGCTAGGTACATTCTATAAAGTTTTGTGTAACTGATTAGTGTAAAATAAATTACCAGCCTGGCTAAATTACACTAAAATGCCCAACAAGTTCTAGATAATTAACTGAGTAAGTCTAAGATGCATTCTGTTAGGTGGTAAAACAGTGATAATTACCAAGAACTGACACTTACATACAGTAAATTACACTGAAATGTTCTTCATGTTCTAGATAGTTAACTGTGTAAATGTAAAGTGCGTGTGATTGTTTGGCGCACAATAATGCAGTCTCACTAGAGTACACTGAAATAACTAAAATGTTCTAGATAATAAACTGATAAAGGAGAGAGTAGAAGATCTATAAATGAACAAGCCTACACTAAAGTTGACTGTAGTCCAAATTAGTTTTCTGAAGTATCTGAACAGTCTTGTCCCGGTTGAGAACCGCTCCTCGCTTAAGAATGTGTTCTCTGTGTCCCCTTCACAGATGGAGGTAAAAGCAAATCTACAGAGTGCTCTAGAATGCCATGAAAAGGAGAGAACATTCTGCAGTTGTGTGGACGAGGAAGGACGTTCTAAAAGATTCTAAACGCAGGGCAGAATTTTAGGACTGTAAATACAGGGAGGACACTCTAGAACGTCATTGCGGTAAAGGCTAGAGAATATTTAGGCAGGTTTGAATGTGTTCGCTGTGTCCGCTTCACAGACGGAGCTAAAAGTCAATCCACTGCAGGTCAGAGGTGACCACAGGCTGGAGGTCGTTCTCTAACACAGCCTCTTATTTTACTCAGTCATCGTTCTGCGTTCCTCTGAAAAGGTAGATCTTTGCTGGCTGTGTGTTCTGCAGGTCATCTGTGACGAGCTCCAGCCGCTACACTAGCAGAGAGCAGATCAACGCTTCGGCACAGCGCACCCTGCTCGTCGACACGAGCTCTGAGCCTGACAGCAGTGGCAGCGTCTATGAGAGCTACGGAGGGGTAAGAGAACAGCAGAGACCAAAGGAACAGAAAGAACAGAGAACGTTAATTCCTTTATCACTACAAAGCTTTCTTTTATAGTCTACCTGTTAACCAGGTAACTATCAGCCACAAACCTCAGCTAATTATTTTGGGTAACATGTTAGCAAGTGCCAAGAAAAGTTTAATTACACTAAAATGCCCAACAGGTTCTAGATAACTGGCCAGGTAAGTGTAAGGTTCGTTCCGTAAAGTAGAAGAGTGAATAGAGAGAAACTTCTAGAGCACTGTGAATGTGAGTGTGAATGGGGAGAACATTGGATATGGGGACAACATTCTAGAGCATGGTGAAAGGGGAGGAGTGCTCTAGAATGTTGTGAAAAGGAGAGAACATTCTACAGTAGTGTGAGCATGGAAGAACATTCTTGAAGATTATGAATGCGGGACAACATTTTAGGAATGTAAATGTGGGGAGAACACTCTAGAACAATATCAAAGGGGAAGACTGTTCTAGAATACCGTGAAAAGAAGAGAACATGTCACTGTGTGAACACAGAAGAACGATCTAGAAGAGCACAAATGAGGGTGTTCATTTTAGAACATTATTAATTACTGATAATGTAAAAGGGGGACCTTCTAAAACCGCACAAATGGAGGGACCATTCTAGAGGAGTTAGTAGGGGGAACCTTCTAAAAACCTTCTAAGACAGTGCACGTGGGGGAAGGCAGATGAGGGAGTAGTCGGGACCTTCTAGAGCACTGTGAAAATGGGGGACCTTCTAAAACAGTGTTCTGGGGAAGTGGGTAGGGGTACCCTTCAGGAGCACTATGAAAGGGGGTTCTTCTAAAGTAATGTGAATGGTGGGACCATTCTAGAGGAGTGAGTAGGGGGAACCTTCTAGACCACTGGGACAGGGGGAACTTATTAAACAAATGGCACAAATGGGGTGGAGTGAGTAAGCGGGTCCTTCTAGAGCACTGTGAAAGGGGGTCTTTCTAAAATGGTGTGAATGGGGGAACCATTATAAAGGAATGAGTAGGGGAACCTTCTAGTTCACTGGGAAGGGGAGGACCTTCTAAAACACTGCAGACTGGGGAGAACATTTTAGAAGAGTGTAAACTGGGAGAGAATTGTAGAACCGCACATCATTTACTAAAGAATGTCTCACATGATCTTGGTCTTGTTTTCTAGCAGGAGAGCTATCACTACTACTACCCCACCGAGGCCTACAGCCCTGCTCTGTACCCCCACCCGGAGGCTCCTGAGGAACAGGGTGAGAAATCACACCGACAGGCGCACTGCAGGCACAGAACGTATTTCTGAAAGATTTATGTCTCCTGACGTCAGTGCGGTAAAGGCTAGAGAATATTTATGAATTTGTGGATTTGCTCACAGCACACATTTGCTTATAAACTTTTCTGCAGCTCAGAGATGATGATGTAGGCATTAACCCTTACAGGTCCTGAACCAATACAACTCTTAACTGTTATTATATGTAGCCTGTCAGGGTTTTTAATGTTTTGAAATAGAAGTGATAAAGATGAGCCAGTGTGAATGGGGGAGAATTAGTTAGAGTGTTAATTGGGAAACAAGTGTTAATTGGGAAAGAGTGAGAATGAGGGTGCATTCTAGAAGAGTGACAGTGAGGAAGGCATTCTAGGAGAGTGAGAATGAGGGGGCATTCTAGAAGAGTGACAGTGAGGGAGGCATTCTAGAAGAGTGAGAATGAGGGGGGCATTCTAGGAGAGTGAGAATGAGTGGGAAATGCTAGAATAATGAGAATGAGGGGGACATTCTAGAAGAGTGACAGTGAGGGGGACATTATATAAGAGTGAGAATGAGGGGGACATTCTAGAAGAGTGACAGTGAGGGGGGCATTCTAGGAGAGTAAGAAAGAGGGGGACATGCTAGTAGAGTGAGAATGAGAGGGACATTATAGCAGAGTGAGAAAGAGGGAATTGTGTACATGAATGGGACGTTCTAGAACTCTGTGAAAGAGGGGTAAATTCTAGAATACTGTGAATGAGAGGAGCATTCTAGAATTGTGTGAAAAAGGGTGACATTCAAGAGCAGTGTGAATGGGGCATATTCTAGAACTGTGAGAACGAGGGGAGCATTCTAGAATATTGTGTATAGGGAGAACATTCTAGAACTGTGTGAATGGGGGACATTCTAGAACAGTGTGAATAAAGAGGGCATTCTAGAAAAGTGTTCACGTCGCGGACATTCTAAAACGTGTGTTGGAACATTCCAGAACAGTCTGAATGGCATGACATTCTAAAACGGTAAGAATGAGAGGGACATTCTAGAACTGTATGAACAGGAGGCATTCTAGGACAGTGTGAATGTGGGGCCATTCTCGAAAAGTGTGAATGAGGAGTCATTCTAGATAAATATGACTGAGGGGGACATTCTAGAACAGGGTGAATAAGGAGGAATGCATTGTAGAAAATATGATGTATGCTTTAACCTTTAGAAGACTACAACTACCGCTGTAGTGTTATGCAATACATAATCACAAAGTGAGTAATAAAGAACTTTAACTTCTAAATGTAAATGTTTGGCCTATAATCATTCCTCCCCTGCAGGTAGCAGACCTGGCTTTAACCCTCTCAGCCATGAGTATGAGGAGGTCCGAGACTGGAGGCCGTATGAAGACCTGCTAGCACCCACTCTACCTCCTATCACTGCCCAGGGATTTGGTGATGACCGGCTGCGCAGAACACCACTTCCCCCTTACCATGAAGTGAGTCAGTCAGACACACGACTAGCAATGACTGTAACTGATCTCTTTAGCATGCTCATGGTTCCACACAAGCGGCGCTTTAGCATTAGCATGGTTAGCATTTTTTGATGACCTCTTAATCTTGATTGTCTCTCCAACAGGCTGGGTGGCGAGGCGCAGCAGACCTGGACCTAACAAGTGCTGTGTACAATTCTTTGGCTTACCGGCGCAAAAAGGACACAGATTTGCCTTTTGAACTGCGGGGGGAGCTGGTTTAAGAGCTAGCTGAAATGCTAGATACTCCACTGACTAGTCTGTGGCTACTACAATTGCTGTGGCACGTTTAATTGAATATATGTTCAGTTTTTCTTATATCTCACCATAAAGATTATTAGATTCACCATAACGTTAGATTATAGATTCTTAGCTTGTTTTGCATTTGCCTTAAATGCCTTTGACATTTCCCAAATTTCAAATTCTGGGTGATGATACCACAAAAATATGACAAGATTTCAACCATAGCTTTACTAATCACTAATTAGTAAACCTTACTAATTTACTAATTTACTAGTTCATTATAGTTTGTGAAGCCCACCTATGCAGGGACTTCGGCAACATTAAATAATAATGCAATACAATTTATAATAGCTTTATAATAAACATTATAATGGACAGTGAGTGGACACAGTGCACAACACACACTAACACACCACCAACACATCTGAACTGTGCTAAGTGTGGTTGGTCCCGGTATGTACTCAATGTGAGTTTATCAAAGGGGGACTTTCTAGAATAGTGTGAATGAGAGGAATGTTCTAGAACTGTTTGAGAGAGTGACGTTCTAGAACAGTGTAAACGAGGAGTCATTCTAGAACCATGTGAATGCCCCTCATACAGTGTGAATGAGAGGGGCATCCTAGAAGAGTGTGAACGAGAGGGGCCCTGAGGACAGTGTGAATGGGAGACATTCTAGAACCATGTGATTGGGAGATATTCTAGAACCATGTGAATGAGAGGGACAGTGTGAATGAGGGGGACATTGTAGAACATTGTAGAACTGTTCTAGAATAGTGTGAATGGGGGACGTTCTAGAACCATGTGAATGAGGGGGCCAGTGTGAATGAGAGGAATGTTCTAGAACTGTTTGAGAGAGTGACGTTCTAGAACAGTGTAAACGAGGAGTCATTCTAGAACCATGTGAATGCCCCTCATACAGTGTGAATGAGAGGGGCATCCTAGAAGAGTGTGAACGAGAGGGGCCCTGAGGACAGTGTGAATGGGAGACATTCTAGAACCATGTGATTGGGAGATATTCTAGAACCATGTGAATGAGAGGGACAGTGTGAATGAGGGGGACATTGTAGAACATTGTAGAACTGTTCTAGAATAGTGTGAATGGGGGACGTTCTAGAACCATGTGAATGAGGGGGCCAGTGTGAAAGAGGGGGGCATTCTAGAATAGTGTGAATGAGGGACGTTCTAGAACCATGTGAATGAGGGGGCCAGTGTGAATGAGGGGGGCATTCTAGAATAGTGTGAATGGGGGACGTTCTAGAACCATGTGAATGAGGGGGCCAGTGTGAATGAGGGGGGCATTCTAGAATAGAATGAATGATCAGGGGTATTTTAGGACTGTGTGAGAGAGGGTAATATTCTAGAACCACGTGAATGAGGGGGACAGTGTGAGTGAGGGGGGCATTCTAGAACTGTGTGAATGAGAGGGGCGTTTTGGAACTGTGTGAATGGGGGCACAAATCGTCTAACATCACTAATAACATGTTATTCAAAGCTTACACATGTCTTATAAAGTCCCATGTAGGTAGATTTTAAATATATACTGGCTATAATCATAGCATCGTGACAAGTCAGCAGTGGTGGACGAAGTACACCAACCATGTAGTTGAGTTACAGTAGAGATCCCCAAGGTAAACTCCTCCTCCAGTGTCAGTAGAAGTTCCTCCCTTTAGACCTCCACTGGAGTAACAGTACTAAAGTATTTACCTTCAAATGTACTTAAGTATGGAGAGTAACAGGAGCATGATTTGTTATGATTTATTATGGCTCTAATGTCATAATGTCATAAAAGTGAAGAGACTCGAGTGTCTCTCAGTCTACCAGTCTTTAATAGAAGATCAATAATTAGTCTGACACTGACGTCTATTCAAATGATCATCAGCACAGAACACTGAAGGAGAACAGGTTCCATTAGCTAGAACCATAAAATAACTATTTTCAAACAAGTAAAGTTTCAGTTTAAGATTTATTTGCAACTTAGTTACAAGTTAAAGTTTAATAAGAACGTGCTTTAAACAAAAAAAGTGAGTTTTGTAGGTCTCTGTTCATAAACATAAACCAGCCAAAACAAATTTACTATAAAAGCAAATAGAGTTTGTATAAATGCAGAAAAAGACGCTTGCCAGTCACAAGTGCATGTGTACATATTTCTATATTGGGGTCTATATACCCACAAAGTCAGGAACAATCTGTTTGATCTGTTTACTAGCTCCATCCTGCTTTACCTGCCTTCCTCCAGGTGGATGTAGTCCAGGCCTGAAATGGACATTTCCATGGATGCTAAGAATCCATGAATAAGCTTGTTTCGTTTTGACATCTTAAGTTTATATACACACATAAGCTGAAAGGAACGACAAATTTCCCATAATGCAGTGGAGTAAACAGTCAGATATTGGAGTTTGAAATGTGGAGTTAAAGTACAAAGTCATCCAAAATGGAAATACTTCAGTACATATACACAAAAAAAACTACTTAAGTACAGAAACTAATTACATTTACTTCCTTACTGTCCACCACGGCAATTCAGTGATAACATAATTCATATTAGGATCGTGATGCATATTCCATATTTCAGCCCTTATTTCGTAAAAGACAGTCTACACTAGAAGTCCCACTGCTTTGTAAGCAGTTACTGATACACAAACTGTTCCCCAAGTCTGACGCACTTCTGAAGGTCTGCACCAGGGGGCTCCATGCCTCCTCGCTCTCACAACCTCCCTGTGTTGACAAACATCAGTTTGTGTAGATGGTTTACCTCTCGTTTCATCTGTTGTTATTGTTGTGGTCCGTAATGGTTTGGACATTTTTTCCTGGTGAGCGCAACAAATTATTTTTGCCTGTGGTCATCCCCTGCATGCGCATGGCCCACAGTCTTATTGTTGTCTGAGAACTCTTGGCTCCCGTGACCCGGGAGGAAAAGCTCTGATGTAAGAAGCGTGCCAAAGGGAAGGACTCTACAGCCAAAGCATATGGTTCTTGGAAGTAAACAATGCAGACATTACTGGCTCGTTTAGGTAATGTTCTAAAGGTGGACTGATCACCTTCCAAGGCTGATGTATGGTTTAAGAGACGTGGGAAAACGTCTGTGTCCAGCGATTAAGGCACTAAGCTGTATTGCGCAACGACTGAGAACAGAAGTCTGTTCCTACCTGCACGTCTAGCCAACAAGGCATAAAGTTGGCTGAGCAATAAGTACGGCAGCTGGCGGCTTACCTGTGTCTGGATCATCAGTTAGCAGCCCTGAACTGCCAAGCACCAGCAGTAAGCCAGTCACCAGCATGTGCTAAGCATGTCCCATGTTTAATAACACGTATATCTTGATAATCAATGCTAAACCTGTACTGAGCTGATGTACAGTAGAGTTCTTCCATCATGGGCTTTTTTGAAATGTGTTTTTGTACATGTAAAGAGTTTTGCTGAAATTGATGAATGATCTAAAATTAAAAGTTCAGTGCTTTTGGCCTATATTCTATATATGTCACATTATTTCAACCAATTTGGGAACACAATGTAACGCTGAAGGTTCTAACCACACGCTAGCAGGTCTGAAAGAGTAGCTCGTGTTATTCACAAGCAGTGAGTTAGAAGCCAGAGAGTAGGCCGTAAACCAGAACATGGTGATCATAGCCGATAAGGGTAATACAGAGCCAAACCCAAAGGAACAAGCAAGAGTTAGAACCAGAGCAAACGAACCAACCAGTGACCAAGTACAAGAACCAGAAAACACCAGAACCAAAAGACCATTATATATATATGACTGTTATATACAGCTGTATATTCAGAAACCGAGAGGTCTTCTGGCGGTTGGTTTTGAGTATACGTATAGTCCTATGGGTGTATATATTGTATTGTTAATGACTGTGCACCTATGATTTTCACTCACCTTCACACCTTTAGAAATGTGACGTGACAAACTTGATTTGATACATGATATATAGAGAGGATAACAGGGGAGACCGCTCAGTAAGCAACGGTATACAAGGACACACAGAGAGAACAGGTGTGTATATACTTCCACTAACACTCTTCTAGAATGTTGTCTTCCACTAACACTCGTCTAGAATGTTGTCTTCCACTAACACTCTTCTAGAATGTTGTCTTCCACTAACACTCTTCTAGAACGTTGTCTTCCACTAACACTCTTCTAGAATGTTGTCTTCCACTAACACTCTTCTAGAATGTTGTCTTCCACTAACACTCTTCTAGAACGTTGTCTTCTACTAACACTCGTCTAGAACGTTGTCTTCCACTAACACTCTTCTAGAACGCTGTCTTCTACTAACACTCGTCTAGAATGTTGTCTTCCACTAACACTCTTCTAGAATGTTGTCTTCCACTAACACTCGTCTAGAATGTTGTCTTCTACTAACACTCGTCTAGAATGTTGTCTTCCACTAACACTCGTCTAGAATGTTGTCTTCCACTAACACTCTTCTAGAATGTTGTCTTGCGCTAATACTCTTTTAGAATGTTGTCTTCCACTAACACTCTTCTAGAATGTTGTCTTGCGCTAATACTCTTTTAGAATGTTGTCTTCCACTAACACTGTTCTAGAATGCTGTGTACCTCATTGACATTGTCACATTTGCACTTCACAGTTCTCTTTCCAGTTCACTCATGTTCTCGAATGTTTTCCTTTCATTGAGCGGTTTTCTAGAGCATCGTTCATCACCTACCTCATTTGTTTTAAATGTTCACCCCCCATTTACATCCATTTTAGAATGTTCTGATATGCTGTGTACCTAATTCACATTGGTCTAGAATGATCTGTCCTCCATTCATGTTATTTTTGTTTTCTTCCCCGTTCTTTTCCTGATTTACTCAGGTTCTAGAATATTTCTTTTATTCAACACTGTTCTAGACCATCACCACTAACCTTCACTATTATTTTAAAATGTTCTCCTGTCATTTGTCTTCTGTTCTAGTGTCTTCTCTCATTTGCAGGGTTCTAGATTGTCTTAACTATTAATACTGTTTGATATTGCCAAAACCTATACATATTATTCTGTAATGTTCCATTAATTCTTATTTGTTCTGGAATGGTCTTTCCTGTATCTCCATTTACACCGTTTTAGAACGTTCCTCTCTCTTACATGCAGTTCTAGAACGTTTTGCTGAACTGTTTTAGCAAGAATTAAAATGCTGGTGTTTCATGCTTATATGCCACTCCGGTTAAATTGGACTGGGCTTAAGAACATCAAATATTGGAAAATGTAGGTTGTATAACAACAGAGCATTACACGGAATGAAGGAACCGCGAGATATGGACCCCTACCCCCCGTTCCCAAGATCATCTCATCATCATCCTCCTCCTCTCCCAGTCCCCTTGGTACTCCTGTGACCCCCACCACCACCCCCCCAGGATGATCTCATCTGTGTGACAGGAAGCAGACGTGCAGCGGAAGACGCCCTGCAGCCGCCTGGGGACCACCTCCCCTCCGCCCATGTACACCCATCTCTACTCTGCTCCCAACAGCCACTTGCCCTTTTGCCTGATTCTCCAGCTGAGTTCACTGCCAAGAGCAGAGCTCGTATACAAGAAAGCCCCCCAGAAAAGAACTCAAGAACTCAACTGCCTCTCCATCCCCGTCCCGCCCATGCCCGCCTCGTGCACCACGGAGCAGTCATGCGGCGCAGCTTCTGGCCAGAGGTGATGCCTGCTCTCCCATAAAGCCTGCTGTTTATCGCTAATTGACTGTGGCATTGTGTTTTTTTAACGTAGCGGCGGCAGCAGCAGCAGCAGCAGCGGCGCCGCAGCATCCGGGGCTCTAATCCTGTTTTCTTAAGGATTATGACTCGCTGCACATTCTGGAAAGATACCAGCCGTGATTAGTTCTAGGCTCCAAGAGGTATCATTTTTACCTCCAAGCGTCTTCTCTCGCTCGCGCTTCCTTCGGAGGCGGCTTTCCTCGGGCCTGATCGGGTTCAAAAGACACATTAGTCATATACACAGACAAGAATCGTTGGAATAAATTACCATTTATGAAAATAAAAATAACAAGGGTGTTATTGGTTAAATGGTTAATTACTCTAAGCGGTGAAGGAGCAATTACAGGGGGAAAAACCAGGAACGAGATATTAAAGGAAATGTCTAAGACGCTGTTTACATTTGTTGTGGCCTCATTTGTGCAGATTATTAATATATAACGACCTTTATTTCTGTCTTCTTGATTTTAAAGAATGCTTAAAAGAGCAATTTGGGAGATGGCGCGGCCTGTTGAATTCAAACTGCAGAGCAATAGGGGGCAGCATATATCCAGAAGGTTGTGGTGTCCATTCCTATAAGAAGAAACAAGGAAAATTTACCAAAGTTCAGCATCAAACTTCCACCCTGTCCTCTCCAAGAGCGTCTCCAGTGTTAACTCTTCTTCTGCTTCTATTTATATCACTTCTTTTGTTTGCTGCTGAACGTGTTTTTTTTGCCTAGAGCGGGCGTAAGGGCCAGCGGTCACTTGCCAAGGGCTTCCGTCATCTTTGTGTTTACTGCTCCTTCCATTGGCTGATTTAACCGGGAGCAGCACCTTCAACATGACTGGTAAGAGGTTAGAATACGCCGTCGGGGCAGCAGACCTACTTCTTCATCCTCTCACATTGGCCTGATTCCACTCCTACATCGCTACAGTGACTCACTATCGTCTCTTTAGCTACAAAGAGGTATTACAAGAGAGGACATGCGGGGGCCAGCTGGTTAGCATGCTAACTTCAGGAGATATCTCTTTAGTACCATACGTAGAGGTCTTCATGATCCATCCCATGCAGCTTGAATATCCTCACACAGTTCCTGCAGATGGTGCGGTAGGGTTGGAGGTGGAGTGACACCAGGTCTCCTGGACATGTGACCAGTGGCAAAATAACCGTTCATCTTGGTGCTGACCACGGTGCCTCCCCACATGGATTCGTTGGTCAAGACAAAAGCGGGACTCGTCATTGAAGATGACCCGCTGCCATTCTGAGTCACTCCATGACAGTCTGGCACGACACCATTGCAGTCTTTGGTGACGGTGACGTGGTGTTAAGGACAGTCGTTGTAACGGTCTGCGTGCATGTAGTCCTGCGTGGTGCAGCCGTCTGCCAATGGTGCTGCACTAACAGGATGACTCATTGAGGGCATCACTGCTCGCTGAATGTCCACAATCGTGGCTGTTGGGTCAGTCAGGTACAGTGATAAGGCTCGTCCTTGCTTACGTCACATGCGCGGCCGAACTTGAAACCTGAATCATTTGCATGTCTCCCAATGTCAAACCTACCCACCAAGTTTCATTCCTGTCGATTGTTTCCTTCTGGGTGCAGCTATTTGTGCAGCTATTCTTTTCTGAATAATTCAATCGTTCAAATGTAAAAGGCTCTCAGGGTGGTTTCATATAGTCTGAGAAGTGATCTAACTGGCATAAAGATCAGCAAAGTGCCCAAGGCCCATCGTGTGGCGAGCACTGTTAAGGATGGAAGCGGCCTGTAGTAAATTGGCTGATGTGGTCAAAGGACAATGAACAATTAAACAACACTGCTTCCCTGCGAGCGTCCGCATTACACACATGTACACACACAGCTGCGTCCTCATTCATCTCAGACCTTCCTGAATCTCACACACACACACACACACACACACACACGCTACTATTCAATAATGATTATTTGTCACACTGCTGCAAGACCACAGCAAGCGAAGTCTACTCTGTATTCATTTGGCTAATAAGGATTGCTTATTCCAATCAGCTGCCGGAATTTAGTCGTTGGAGCCTGATCTATTTTAGGGCTGATGTCCTCCGGAGAAATAACATGGCGCGCGCTTTGGGCCAATACTTATGAAACGAGCAAATTGCCAGCTATGCCAGAGTGTAGGACTCCTTCAGTCATTAAATTAGGAAGGAAATTGCTGCTGTTAATCCTGTAAATATTAACTCGGCGCACGGAAGTCCAATGTTTTAGGAGTGTGGAGAAGTAGGCTAAACACTAAACCCCACCATGCGTGCCGCTGCCTATCAAACGGCAATCCCAGAGCTGTCCATAGCACAGTTTTCCCCTCTGAGCGCAGAGGAGCCACTTTCTCTTCCCTGAAGAAGGTTACAAGAACAAACATGATGAGCTGACCGGACACCTGTGACTGAACGCCTCCAGCTGTGATTGGACTGGGCATGGACTGGATAAGTTTCTGGATGTAGGCCACATCAATGTTCAGACACTCTTACATCAAAGAATTGTGCAGCTGGTCCAGATTTGGTGATGGATGCCTTCCCTGGCACAATTCCAAGGAGAATTCCCTGTAGACTGGGATTTTAGCCACTGCTGGTAGACCCGTATGACCGTACGCTTCCATACACCTGCAGATTCAGCTACTTCCTTCACACTATGGTCTTTGGCACGCCCAAATGCAGTCACTCCTTTTAGCCAATCATTAACATCTGCTTTGGAGCCATTTTCCACACATGGGACGAGACATTCCCTGCACTGTAGCACCTCTTCCCAATCTATGGATCCCGTCACTCACACCCCGCAGGGATTTAAGGCCACATCATTCTCGTGCAGTGCCATCTGCAGGAACCTGAAGCTATTTTATAGCACTGAAACATGTTGACTAATTTGAACAGAGTAAAGATGGATCTATTATCAGACATTGAAAATAATATACAAAATTGTTTTCATTACTGTATAATAACCTCCAACTACAAACTGTTGTGTTTGTTAGCTTACAATGAGTTTTCATATCTACATGCATGTCTTCCACCCGAGACTGCCACCACCATGTTTCTACAGTAGCCCATACAAGCCACACACACTCTGACTGTAGAGAGTGACTCACAGTTTCACATTGACTTTGTTGACATTATAGCACCTAATAGACATAGTAAGAAGGAGAATATGATTCATAACTTGCCATTGTACCAACAGCAGAGTGCACAAATAGCTGCACCCAGAAGGAATTAGCCGACAGGAATGAAACTTGGTGGGTGGGTTTGACATCATGAGACATGCTAATGATTTTAGTTTCACACGGGACCGAGCATGTGGTGTAAGCAAGGACGGGCCTTATCGCTGTACCTGACTGACCCAACAGCCACGATCGCAGACATCCAGTGAGCAGTGATGCCTCCATGAGTCATCCTGTTAGTGCAGCACCATTGGCAGACGGCTGCACCACGCAGGACTACATGCACGCAGACTGTTACAACGACTGGCAGCGGGTCATCTTCAGTGACGAGTCCCGCTTTTGTCTTGGTGGAGACGACCAACGAATCCGTGTGTGGAGGCACCGTGGTTAGCACCAAGATGTACGGTTTGTTGTCACACGTCCCGTGTCCAGAAGGCCTGGTGTCACTCCACCTCCACCCCTACCGCACCATCTGCAGGAACTGTGTGAGGATATTCAAGCTGCATGGGATGGATTATCACAGGACACCACTAGAGCTCCATGCTGAGACGTCTGGCGTGTTGCGTTAGCAAACACGGTGGCCCGACCCCGTACTGAGAGACAGACTTCTGTATGTGTAGCTCAATAAATATTGATCATATCAGTCTAAATGTATCATCAGTTATTGATCCTGGTTACCTTTATCTTCCTTCCCAACAGCACTGCAATCCCACACCTCCTTCTGGGTGCAGCTGTTCTTTTGATGATGAGTAGATCATGAGAAATCCACCCCAGTAGAACCACTGTCTTTGCTGAAGAACCCTGGAAGAACATGAATGGGTTTAGTAAGACTTCAGTAAGGCACCTTCACACAAGTAATAACATCAGAATGAAATAAAATGATTGTTTGATTTCATCTGCTGGCCACCACATGGTGATCGTACAGCAATACAGTGCAGTGCATTGAGTCACTTTGAGCTTATTTCTGTCGAATAGTTATGGCATTGCTCAAGCAGCAGCCTCGTGCAGTCATTAATCATTCCATATGTGTTTTGTCTGGCAAAACGAGTTTATTCAAGAACCCTTGTACGTAACTCCACCATTGCAATCAGTTACATTGTATCTGCATTACTCTGACAGCGCTTCTAATTGACACCTGCCGTTATTCAGTCTTCCAGACAGCCCAGAGTTCCTTATTCACCACAGAGGGACCAGCAGTGCACACGTCCGCAAGCGTCATGGACATCATTCCATTGGAGCCATGTTTCCACCAGATGTCGGCGAGATGCGCTAACGTGCTGAGCTAACTGCCTGACAGCTCTATTCAGTCCATCAGGTCTGTTCCTGCCTCTTAGTTTGTATTATCACCTTCTAGCACACGTCCAGAATGTGCTCTGTAAGCGAGTTATTGACCGGCTGTCTGAAAAAACCATGTAGATTTTATTAGACTTCAAATAAGACCCCCATTATTCTTCTGCTCGCATTCAGTTTGGTGTTTGCGGACCTCAGATTTTGAAGGCAGCCACTTTATACTCGCATCCTTTTAAAGGAAACGAAAAACATCTTTTTTCACGGTGCAGTTCAGCTCAATCAGGGTTTCAGCTTGTCTTGAAAGGAGCCTTTAACTTTCTCACTTTCTTTTAGAACAAGCACTAAAGAAGGTTTTCATTCATGTAAATACCGTTCGGTTTCTGATGTGTGTATGAAATAGGTCTAACATGCTCTTGCAGTGGAGCTTCATAGCTTTGAAATAGCTAGTAGGAAGGTCTTAAGTGCAATGAGCTATAGATGATTCTGAGAAGGTGCATTAACAATCAAGTGCTCATTGGGCAGAAGGCAGGAAACACCTGGGACGGGCTGCCAGTCCAACGTTGGGTTGCACCTGGAAGGAACCAAGCGACAGGAATGAAACTTTGTGGGTAGGTTTGAAATTGTGAGACGTGCCAATGATTCAAGTTTCACACTCAACCGCACATGTGACGTAAGCAAGGACAGACCTTATCGCCGTACCTGACTGACTATCTAAGGTCGTCCTTTTGTGCATGCCTTCCGTTCTGACTCGTGCTGTTGTGTTGGCAGTATCCTTTGCAATCAAAGTATTTCTCAGAGAAGAGTTCGAAAGCAATTCAAGCAGTTGGAAGAGTTGGAGAGGTCTTACTGATGTACTGTGCACCATACCGTTCGTGCAGATATTACCATAACACGCTGTTGGCGGCAATAGATAAAAGAAGGCACATACCAGCGACGTGAAGGATCTGAGAGACCTACACAGAACCGACGGATTGTCTGACAGGCGTGGAGGGACCCAACAGCAACGATATGCGGACATTCAGCGAGCAGTGACTGTTAGTGCAGCACCTTTGGCAGACGGCTGCACCATGCAGGACTACATGCACACAGACCATTATGACGACTGTCCTTAACACCACGTCACCGTCACCAAAGACTGCAACGGTGTCGTGCCAGACTGTCATGGAGTGACTCAGAATGGCAGCGGGTCATCTTCAGTGACGAGTCCCGCTTTTGTCTTGGTGGAGACGACCAACGAATCCGTGTGTGGAGGCACCGTGGTCAGCGCTAAGATGAACGGTTTGCTGTCACACGTCACATGTCCAGAAGGCCTGCTGTCACTTCACCTCCACCCCTACCGCACCATCTGCCGGAACTGTGTGAGGATATTCAAGCTGCATAGGATGGATTATCGCAGGACACCATTAGGAACCTCTACAACTGCCATCGTCATACTGAGAGACAGACTTCTGTATGTGTAGCTCCATAAATGTTGCCCATATCAGCCTAAATTTATTGTTCCTGGTAACCTTTATCTTCCTTCCCAACACCACTGCAATCCCACACCTCCTTCTGGGTGCAGATATATTCTTTTGATGATGAGTGTATATGAATTTCCCTCTAACAGTGATTTAATTCTTACTGTGAGGGGAAAATGCTAACGCGGTTAAAGCACCGTCGGTTTAAAGAACAGAGGTCAGGCAGCAGAGGAGACGATGCAAAGACGTGACGGTTAATATTAGATGAGGACTCATCTGAGCAAACTGAATGGTGCGATGAACTTCTTTAAATATTGATGGTTTCTAATGGACTTGGTGGAGGAGTACCCCCACACTGTCTCAACAAAGGCACTGAAAGCAGTGCTGAGCAATGAATGGGCTCTGAACTTCTCGCCAAGTTCAAGACCTCACTCTGATAGTCTGTGCATCTCTCACACATGTTTATCTGATGGTATAATGATGACAACAACAGCAGTTATGATTATTAGTGACTGTGCAACACTATTGTTATGCGATGGTATATACTTCTCTTTATACACTCTTTTTCTTCACCAACTAGTCCCAAAGTTTTCGAGATACTGACACCATTCCAATTCTGGAATGCTCAGTCTGATCTGGAATACTGTGCTTGTACTCAGCTTCTTGATCCGATGTACAGTTTTCTGAAAAAATTGGTTAAAGTCCAAAATATTTTCCCTTTAACAGTGAATGGGGTGCAAAAGTCCATCTACTGTACTTGTGCTTGACTGGTAGACACCGTTTCACATACACTGTTAGGGCAGACCCCTAACAGTGTTGGTCTGACCCGCACTCGTCTGTTTGTCTTTTTTTTCCCCATCACTCGTTCCTCCCATAGAGTACCATTCATTTGCACTCCTATTCAAACCCTATTGTTTCCTTCAACCTACAGCCACCAAACTGCATGTACTCACTCGGGACAGATCCCCAAACTCTAATCCACAGACACACTGATCCGGACTTCTCTATGTGTCTAATGCATAGCCATATTATGGTGGTCCTGTGGGGGTTATGACAATTGAGAAACAGGTTAACAAAGTATACAGAGAAACTACAGTCTGTATCTGTGCGCCTATACGGTCAGTGGAGCTAATAACATGGACATTGAGTTTAGGTATGTGTATAGGTCTAAGCATCCTAAGCCTGCCTGTTGATTTGTTCACAAGCTCACTGGACAAAAAAATGCATCACCTTGCGTGTTTAAGGTGGTAGTAACTTCAGGCTCCTGTAGATGGCGCTGCACGAGGATGATGAGGCTATAAATCGCTGCGGGGTGTGAGTGGCGGGATCCATAGATTGGGAAGAGGTGGTACAGTGCAGGGAATGTCTTGTTCCATGTGTGGAAAATGGCTCCAAAGCAGATGTTTATAATTGTTTAAAAGGAGTGACTGCATTTGGGCGTGCCAAAGACCATAGTGTGAAGGAAGTAGCTGAATCTGCAGGTGTATGGAAGCGTACGGTCATACGGGTCTGCAAGCAGTGGCTAAAATCCCAGTCTACAGGGAATTCTCCTCTGAATTGTGCCAGGGAAGGCATCCACCAAATCTGGATCCGCTGCGCAATTCTTTGATGTAAGAGTGTCTGAACATTGATGTGGCCTACATCCAGAAACTTATCCAGTCCATGCCCAGTCCAATCACAGCTGGAAGCATTCAGTCACAGGTACCCGGTCAGCTTGCATCGTGTTTTCAAAAACCTCTTCAGGGAAGAGAAAGTGGTTCCTGTACGGCACCACTCCAGAAGGAGCCTTGTGGTCTTGAGAACACTAATTATGTATGTCTGTGGAACAGAGACCATGTGCTCAGAGGGGAAAACTGCACTAAGGATATCTCTGGGATTGCCGTTTGATAGGCAGCGGCGCGCACAGCGGTGTTTAGTATCTAGCCTACAGTCATTCGGGTCTACCAGCTGTGGCACAAATCCCAGTCTGAAGGAAACTTTCCTCGGAATTGTGCCAGGGATGGCATCCACCAAATCTGGCCCAACTGCGCAATTCTTTGATGCAAGAGTGTTTGGTTGTTTGTTCGTTGTTTGTGTGGAATCCATGTAAACCCAGTTTATAATAAAACCTCTACTGTGAGTGAACATGCAGAGCCATGCTTTGATTAGTCCTGACATCTCCAGCCTACATGAGCTCAATCAACGCTCACTGCGAAACTGAGCTGACCCTTTCTGATGCACCGCGTGAGAAGAAAGTGGTGACTGTCATTTCGGGAGTGATTTGACTTGCTAGAAGAAATGAGTCATGCTCCTTCCCACACAATAGAGGAACTGATTCCACTGCTGCGATGCTACCTCGCCCAGAAGATGCTGTCGCCTGGAAATCCAGGGTCTGCTCTGATTGGTGTGGAAAGAGCAGCCCTCTATTTTGCCACCGTTATCTCCCTCGATTCTGCTGTGCCGTGCAGAAGCATCATTTTAATGGTCATTTTTCAGATGGTGCCACGATAAACAATAGCATGTATGCTTTAAAAGCACGAAGCCAGGGGTTTTTCACGACAGGTACCAGATCTTTCCCTGGCGGGAGCGCTGACGATTTCAACCCCCCAAGGACCTGCAGCCACAAACCACATGCGGCACGCACACCTCTGCTGCGTGTGCAGTGTTTTTACTCAGGCGCCATGTGGGAGCGCCTACTTTACGAAATCCGGAATGTTTCATTTCCTGAGTCTCTGGAAGATTGGTCAGGTCTCGGCGGTGAAGCATCCCTTTCAGCAATCCCACCAGCACTCCCTCAGTAAAGATTAGGTCTTTCAGTACAGCCAAATTTCCAGGCATTTAGAGAGAGGTCTGGATTGTCGGTTGGGTTGTATGGGGTCCAAGCCACTGGGGGGCGTCTGGGAGCAATAATCACAGCATCACAACACAAAATCTCGACAGCTATTGTCGGTCAGGTCAGCTAGGTCATATAACATATGCTGGAACCCTTTATTCATTACAGATAGAGCCCTCTTTAAGGATAACCAAGGCTAGCTGATGGGTTGGAGGTTAGCCAACCAGCCTTGTGGCCGGAGGGTTGCTGGTTTGATCCCCTGAACTAACAGGACAAGACTGAAGGACTCGTCTTGTAGGATCTACACCAAAGTAAGCTATCCTGGTGGCTTGTGATGGTCCAACACCTTGGGTTGACCTTTGATGCCTATCTGTAGCTTCTGCATTAACGCTAGCTAGTTGATTAGCAGTGCTGCAGAGTAAACCTACAAGCGTGGTTGACCAGAAGCAGCTTCTATCCACTTGATAAAACTTGTTTTTGTTGAAGTTAACCTGTGAAGTTTCCTACCCAAGAACTCTAGAACTGCTCGTGAGCATGAAAGAGAAGTGTGGTCCTTGGTGTCTGCCTGTTTGGTCTCGTTTCAGTGATTGACATTTGTGTTTTTGTTGTCTCTGCAAACTGAAAACATGAGCAAGAATCTGTGGACCACATGGGTCAATGGTGGGAATGTGACACATGGCGAAGGGGTCCAGAACCGCCCCCGAGACCTCGTGTCAGACTGCCTTGTCTTTGTGCAGCTCTGAATCCGCTTCATTGTGCGTTGCGGCTGACACTGGGCGAGTTGTGGCATATTTGAGTGCATATCTAGTCCCCTGTAGCGTAACGCTTACAATGCTGCCTGTGTCAGGAAGACAGACAGCTGGTAGTTGAGGTGTTTGTCATTGACTGCATGTGTAAACTGTGTGTAATGGTTAGCATGTAGCTCATGGTTCCACTTTGGCCGCTAGTGTTTTAAGCATCAGCTGGGTTCCCCTATTTGAGTTCTGGTTCCTCTTGAGGTTCCTCTTGCTCTGAGTTTCTCCTTGCCACTGGTACCCTTGGCTTGCTCACTGGGGGCTTGCCCCGGTTACACTGTGAAAGCCTGTCAACCTTGTAACAATAGAAGTAGCCTTTTTTGATGCTATCTAGAACCACAGAACCATAAACAACACATTCTCCAAGAATCTGAACAACCATTTACTATGAGAAATAACATTTAAAATGAAATGGTTCTGGTTCTAAATATAACCTTTGAAGAACCATCTTCAGACTCATGGAAAATGTGTTGAATTCGGTTCTATATAGCACAGAAAGGGTTCTTTTATTGATTAAATATAACTAAATTAAATTTATATAGGTATATATAACATAGGTGAAAATAACTATTGCTAAACTATAACTCATTCTACATCAATCTGAAAAAACATTTTACCATGACAAATAGCATTATCAAGATGAAACGGTTCTATATAAAACTTGTGGTTCTAAATCTTTGAAGAACCATCTTTAGACTGATGGAGAATGTGTTGACTTTAGTTCTATGCAGCACCAAAATGGGTTCTTCTATTTTTACAATGTCAACCTTGTTATAATAGAAAAGCCTGCTTTGGTTTAATATAGAACCATATACAACATATTCTCCATCAATCTGAAGAACCATTTCACCATTAAAAAGGGTTCTACGTAGAACCATACACAATACATTCTCTATCATTCTAAAGAACCAATTCACCATGAAGACATTTGAAATAGATGAAATAGCTCTATTTAGACCTTTAGGTTCCAAATCTTTGAAGAACCATTTTTAGACTGATGGAGAATGTGTTGACTTTGGTTCTAAGTAGCACCAATGGGTCTTCTATTATTAAGGGATTGACCTTGTAACAATAGGAGAACCATTGGTGCTACATGGAACCAAAGTCAACACATTCTCCATCAGTCTGAAGCCTTTTGTTGGTGCTTTTTAGAACCACAGAACCATATACACCACATATATGTTAATGAAAACATTTAAGATGAGAGAGCTCCATGTAGACCTTATGGTTCTAAATCTTTAAAGAACCATCTTCAGACTGATGGAGAATGTGTTGAATTTGGTTCTATGTAGCATCAATAGTTCTTCTATTGCTACCAGATTGACATATAACAATAGAAGAACCATTCATGCTACATAGAACCAAAGTCAACACATTCTCCATCAGTCTGAAGCCTTTTTTGGTGCTATATAGAACCACAGATCCATATACAGCACATTCTCCATCAATTTGAAGAACCATTTTACCATGAAAAATAACATTCATGCTGAAATGGTTTTTATAGAATTGCTTTAGTGCCTTTACTAAGGAACCGTCGAAGAACCATCTGCTTTAAGACTGTAGAGAATCCTCAGTCAGTTGATCCTCAGTCATCAGGTCAGACGGAGAAATGTTCTAGATTTGAGAACAGCACAGGGAGCCAGCCAGGCCCCAGGTGAACGTGCTGTGCCCTTGGTCTGCCCTGGTTTTGGGTTTTTCCTTCATGGCCAAGTGAAGAGGGAAACGTACAGTGACGGCTGCGTGCTCCGTATCCTTCATTTAGGAACGCAGGCTGGTGTGCGTGCTAGTTAGCCAGCTGGCAGGCACGGCTCAACGCACTGCTAGAGCTGTACCAAGTCCAAGGACTCCGCACAACATGTGCAGCATCTAATGAGTGCTGCTACAGGCTGCTGGTATTAATTCCGTAGACAGACAGTAGACCGCTGCGACTGCGACGAGCCTAACTCTCCTGACTAAGCCTAATCAAGCTGTCTCGGAGAGCTTGAGGCGCCAGCTGGGGTTCAGTCAACAGCACACCTCTCTCATGTCACTCCATCTCTTTGGAGACGTAGGTGCTACAGGTGCAAATGAGGAGGAGCAGGAGGGATCCGCCGCCGTTTTATGTTTGTATTGCAGTCACTTCCAGCGCCGGGCGGGCGTCTGAAAGTGTCACCCGAGAGAGTGAGGTGGGGAGTTGAAGCGGAAAGACGAGGGGAAGTCGGAGAGTGCGTGTGCTCTGATGTGTTTGGGTGCGTTGAACCTAGATGAGTGCCGAGCAAGGCCTTGCCGTCATGTTGACATCTGGAGCGGCGTGTTCTCTCTCTCTCTCTCTCTCTCTCTCTCTCTCTCTCTTTTTTCTTTTTTTCTTTTTTCAGGCTCTCAAACTGAGCTTGCAACATTTCCTTCCTGCGAGTGAGAAAGGAGTGTTGCTCCATCCTTGCCACACTCCAAGCCGAGAATATAATCACTCTCGCATTGCCGTTTTGGGAATGCTTGGATAAAATGAGTGGTGGAAGGTGCCGGAGCAACTGTTTAGCCCAGAAAGCGGAGATGACAGCTGTTCACAGTCAGAAATTCCCCCTTGCCTTGACAGGAAAATAAAGCTGATGAATGTTCATATTCATTCGGCATTATTCATACTGGGTGGATGAGAGAACCTTAGCTCCCAACTCTCATCCTGACTCATTAAACAGAGATTGGAAAACTCTATAGAAGGAGAGTTCAGTACACAGAACCGGCATGCCGTGAACCACAAACACTGTTCTTCAAATCTGAATCCTGCATTTCCAAGAGAGGTACGGGAAAACGGGCCGATTCCAAAATACCTAAACTGTTACGGACTCACTAATATTTACACCCCCGACATTTACATAAAACCACAACGGAGCTACAGCAACCAAAATGGTGGACTATGAGGAGAAATCTAGCGTTGCAGGTTGCAGGGAAGGGGGTGTCGCCACTCTTCATTCCCTTCCCAAGGAACACAAACGTCAGCGGTACGTGGCTGATGTTCTTCGTTAAATCAGGCTGAAGTTGCTTCCTGTTCACCAGCTCCTTAATCCAATGTTCCGTTCCACCTTGAATGCTGCCCGAAAGTCCTGCAGCACCATTTAAGGTGGAACAAAAAGGAAATGAGCTGGAGAACAGGAACTCCAGCTCCCACATCTTTAACAGGATCCCAGACAACTTTAATCCTGCACTCTGCACATTTTGCTCCGGACAGTTTCCCAAACTCGTGGACAGTATGGAGCAGCTCCGCTCAGCGTTTGACCCTGAAGAGACTGAAGAGAGAAGCAGCTCCACCCTTATTAGATCACAGCCCCAACAGCAGCCTGGAAGTAGCAGCCATGCTGTGTGATTGTATCCGTGTTTGCCGGTTGAAGCAGATCATCTTAAACTGAGAGTTCCATAGTGAGGAACAACTTTAATCTACTGTGTGTTGATGTCCAGATGGAAAGCCAGTAGCTAGTACAGCTAACGTTAGCTACTAGCATTAGCTCCAAGTAACTAGCATAGCTAACTAAATAGTATGAGGGCGGAGCTTATTTACACAGAAGCTCATTTTATTTAGTCTTTTTCCACATGGTGCTTCTGTGTGATCATCGTGGGCAGCGTCTCACTGTAAACCAGCCAATCGGAGCAGAGCTCACCTTATTATTTATGAGCTCACCAACAAACAGGAAACAGCTCGTTTCATTCTAGAACCAGATCATCGGGGAGAAATGGGCACAGTGTAGAACCACATCTGGGTGACCAAAGTCACAATGCTAGCTAATACAGAAGCTAGCAAACTTTGACGTAGCCATTTTGTTAGCTTTAAGGCTACATTGTCCAGCTTTAAGTATCTCTAGACATTCATTTAAAAGTTCCCATGTCATTAAAAACCTCAACAGATAAATATTATATCAGCTGTTTGAGGTTTGGTGTGTCCACCCTTCACCTTCATTCCAGGTTCAATTCTTCTCAGGAGACTCACTTTCAGCTCCTCAGAGAGACACGCCTCCAAAGGTCAGTCTTAGAAGCTGGTTTAGCATCTTCTGCTTCTTCCCACCATCCAAATAACCCAAACACATTCAGTGGTGTTGGGGTTCTGCACTCTGGAGTGTTCAGTCCATCGTTCTGAGAACACCAGGAGCTTCTTTGTTGGATGTGTGTGTCTACTTTTCTCAGTGAGGAGCTTCTTGAACAGCTACACCTCCTTTCAGACCTCCATAGCGTTGAGGTGTCTTCTCTCAGTGGAAGAATGGATGGGAGCACCATTGGATGTTCTTAGAGCTGAAGCAACTGTGGAGCTTGATCTCCCCCTCAATTTCTCAAAGATGAAAGCTTTAAGTGCTGTTTATCTAATGGAAGGAAAGTGTTGGTGGGTCTACCAGGTCTTCCAGGTGGTTGTTAGGAGTCCCATCATCTCAAAATATAGCTTTTACGGATTTCTTTTTCATGCCAGTTTTGGAAACTCCTGTTTCTCTTTGGATCTGATTTTCTCCTTTCTATCCAGGTGGGTTATCTTCTGCCTAATCTCCCCAGAAATATCTCCTGAAATATGAATAACACGATGAATGCTTAATGGCCTTTTTGCCTGAAAATGAAACATATGAGCTTCTTTTGGGGAGCAGTATGGCTGCAGCTTCACGCTATATGCTGTGTACATATAATCTGCTTGACAGGGAAATGAACAACTGCTTGTCCAAATCGTTTCCCCCTCTGTTTACAGAGCCTGGGGCAGAGAAAGAGACTGGATTTTTGTCCTCTGGGCACATATTTTATTGACAGTGAGACTGGGACAGACTGTACCGCCTTTCTCTCCGATCTAACAGTGCACATGTACTTATGCACACAGTCCACTTGAATTAGGAGAGAGAAAATACACTCATCATCAAAAGAACATCTGCTGGGATTGCGGTGCTGTTGGGAAGGAAGATAAAGGTTACCAGGATCAATAACTGATGATAAATTTAGACTGATATGATCAATATTTATAGAGCTACACATACAGAAGTCTGTCTCTCAGTATGGCGTTGGGCCGCCGTGTTTGCTAACCCAACATGCCAGATGTCTCGTCATGCAGCTTGAATATCCTCACACAGTTCCTGCAGATGGTGCGGTAGGGGTGGAAGTGGTGTGACACCAGGCCTTCTGGACGTGTGACGTGTGACAACAAACCGTTCATCTTGGCGCTGACCACGGTGCCTCCACACACGGATTTCTTGGTCGTCTCCACCAAGACAAAAGCAGGACTCGTCACTGAAGATGACCCGCTGCCATTCTGAGTCACTCCATGACAGACTGGCATGACACCATTGCAGTCTTTGGTGACGGTGACGTGGTGTTAAGGACAGTCGTCATGTGCATGTAGTCCTGCGTGGTGCAGCCGTCTGCCAATGGTGCTGCACTAACAGGATGACTCATGGAGGACATCACTGCTCGCTGAAAGTTGGGTCAGTCAGGTACAGAGATAAGGCCCATCCTTGCTTACGTCACATGCTCAACCGAGCGTGAAACCTGAATCATTTGCATGTCTCACAATGTCAAACCTACCCACCACGTTTAATTCCTGTCGGTTGATTCTTTCTGGGTGCAGCTATTTGTGCAACCGTTTTTTGGTAATGTGTGTGTATGATTAGGACATGACATTGGTGTCTTTTCAGACCGTCTAGCACAAACTGCCTCTAGCCTGCTAGCATTAGCTTGCTAGCCAAATACTTAGAAGTGTTATACTGTATTCGTACTTAGGCAAAAGACCGAGCTCCAGCCTCCCATAACAGGCTGTTTGTTCACAGAATTCAAGTCATATTTAATGCCCAAATTAATCAGGAATTCACATCAATTTCAGTCAATAAAGAAAGAAAATTTTGGTGCTTATTTTGGCTGCAACTCAGGATATTTTCATGTTTAGCTTGAGGTTATTTGTTAACGGTGTGCTGTACATCCATCCTCAGTTTGCCAGCACACAAAAACAGAGTGGGACCGGCAGACAAAAGCTGGTGGAGTGAAAGAGGCTGGTGGGCTGAACATAGAGAACATTCAAACAAGTGACACAGAGAGAGAGAGAGAGAGAGAGAGAGCGAGAGAGAGAGAGAGAGATAGTCAGACAGAGAGTGAGTGACGTGAAAAAAAGGAAGTAACAGAAGGGTGTGATCAACGGCTAGCTTCTGCAATAGGCTGCTTGATGCTGCTCTGAACCTGACACAGTCTTTCAGCATGGAGATGAAGGTAAGCTGAAAACGCTAAACTAATCTGAGTTGATTTTGAGTAGAAGGTGATCAGGCAGAGTGTACGGAGGTCAGACGTTTCGAGGGAGACTGATAGGACGAGCTGGACATCATTCGGCATCACCGCTGAATCTATTGAGAACCACGTGTCTATGGTCCTGAGTATAAAGGAGGCATGGCCTGTTCAACTATCCCTGACCTGTTAGCTACTTCGTCAGCTTACTTTAGCAATGCAATGCTAAATGCATGGTATAGGACTAATCAGATAAGTAACAAGTTTTCACATCTGAAATCGAGTTTAATCTAATCTGGATTACTGTACTCTGGATACTCTAATCTGGATTTTCTGGATGCTCCTGCACCATGTGAACATTCATCATCCTTCTCCCACTAAACTGCACGTAACTTTTGTTATCAGTCGTGATGACATGACTATCATGCAGCTTATGGTCACAATCTGTAAATTAAGATTTCAAAAAATTGGATTTGCTGTTTCGGATCTCACTTCATTTTGTGTTCAAATGTCTGCGACCATGCATTCAAATGTGACTTCTTTGCATCTTTTGCATAATTTATTACGAGATTTTTTCGATTCATTAAGATATCAGCAAAACTAAATTTTTACAATTTTGACACAAATTTCAGATGTTCCACATTCTGCCTCATTTTGACAGTGTCCATTCAAGCTTGACTCCACAACTTTGTATCAAAGCTTCTGATGGGCTGATCAAATCCACCTAACAGTCTTCTGAACACAACCTTCAACGGACGGGATAAGACTAAAAAACAATCTGATTTTTTAACCTTAACATGATTATGGTCAGTGGCTTACAATTGAATAGTGACCAAAAAAATCCCAGAATTTTGAATTTCCTCAACATTTTGCTCCTAATATATCATAATTATAAACTCTGATCCTTTGAGTCTTGGTTCCTCTCGAAGGTTTGCCTTGCCACTGTTGCCTTTGGCTTGCTCATTGGGGGCTTAGACTCAGATTCTGTTGTAAACAGCGCATATAAATAAATTTGACTCGACTCCTATAACTGCTATATGTTTTACACTTTTCAGAACTCAATGCAGTCCCAAATTTTGGACCCCACTGTACATAAATAATATAATTCTAATATGCGATGAGAGTACTGTGTATCTTCAGATCATTTTCAATTATATAAAACCATTTAATTTGTTGAAAAGCACCTAAGAAAATGCAACATTTTAATATGTTACCATATTTAGATAGATATCAGCATAAAATACAATCTCGGTATTTTGAAACCCAAATTTCAGCATGTCACAATTTTCCACATTTTGCTTAAATGAGTGTCCACTCGAGCTGGACTCCAACTTTGTGGTCTGATCAGATCCGTCTGAGAGTCCTGTTAATTGTTCAATGGACTAAATATGACTAAAAAAACAATAATTATTTTTTTTTATCTCACAAACTTGAGATAACTCTCACTATTTAAATAGTGACCATAAATGGCACATACTCTTGAATTTCTCCTACATTTAACTCGAAATAACTTTTATATGTTTTACATTTTTCAGAACTCAAAGTGGTCTCAAACCTGTGGACCCCATTGTAAATGAATAACATGCTTCTAATATACGATGACCGTACTTCAGATGGTTTTCAAAGATATAAAATAACTGAATTTGGTGTTCTAAAGTCTGAGACCGCCTATGAAAATGCTTTTTACATTATTAGCATATTTTATTATTTTTTACATTTATAATGATATCAGGAAAATGTACAGTCTAGTTTTTGAAATTTTAACCCAAATTTCAGAATCTTCACGTTTTGATTTGATGAGAATGTCTGCTCGAGCTGGACTCCACCGCTTTGTGGGCTGATCAGATCTACCCAATAGTCCTTTGAACACAACCTTCAATGAACGAGATATGACTAAAAAAAAAAACAACAAAAAAATCCAATTATTATTTTTGTCTTTAACATGATTATAGTCAATTTGCAGTATCCAAAAAAAGTTGTATCCAAAAAGTTGCCCAGAATTTTGAATTTCTTCTACTTTTTACTCCTATAACCTGTTTTACATTTTTCAGAATGCGGTACTGTGTAGCTTCAGTTGATTTTCAATTATAGAAAACCTAAAAATTTGGTGTTCAAAAGTCTGAGACCACTTTTGAACATTTTGAATCCTTTTTAATAGGTTACCAAGTTTTCCATTTACATATCTATCAGCATAACATACAATCTAGTTTATAGGAAATTTTAACAAATTTCAGAATGTCCTCATTTTGCTTTAATGACTATTGTGTCCACTCGACCTGGACTCCACAACTGTGTACAAAAGTATCTGATGGACTGAACAAATCCAACAGTCCTCTGAACAAAACTTCAAATGGACGAGATAAGACTAAAAAACCAAACAAACAAACAGAAAAATCTGCATTCAGAGCTCAATGCAGTCACACATTTTTGGACCCCATTGTGCATAAATAACATTTCAAAAAAATGTCAGAATTGGCACATTTGAACTGAATTGGCACAATTTTCCTCTGGCCATCCCTTGGCGATACACCTGCTATTATGTAGGCATAGGTCAAAACTCTAAATCATGCAGAATGATGTTACAAACAAATGAACATCAAGGCTGCCTCACATTAAAAAAGCAGAGGATCAAACTAGAAACATTTGACTATATTATTTATCTTTTAATAGACATCTTGTTGAATCTAGAAATTCTAGATTTTATAGAAAACGTCAGTCATCAAAAATTTACAGGCCCTTTACTTCTTTAACAAAATTACTTAATCTAGATTACACTGACTCTGATACATCCCAAACACTGCCAATCAAATACATGACGCTAACAAGACCTAGCTCGAACCCTGCAGACCTGGGACCTAGGCTAAAACCAAAGTTACAGATGCAGCCGGCAAAATAAAGTCTGGAATTTTAAGGGGGGCATTAGTGTGTTCAGTAATCTGACCACTTTTTGGAAGAAGCGGATGCAGAGTCTGGTGGTGGTGGAGCGGATGCTCTGGTACCTTCTCCCAGATGGTAGGGGAGTGAGGAGTTCTTGACAGGGGTGGGAGGGGTCGGCCATGATGCTGGCAGCCTTGCAGATGGAATTATAGAGATGTGAAAAGATCAGACCTTAACTGATCTGAGGTACATGATCGCGTGGTGACCACTGAGACCCATTAAGCACTTTCCTGCTGTTTGTAGAGGAGACATATTTTATTCCACTGTTGGTAATGAGCTTATGTTTGATTAGACGTCTCTGAACATGATCAAAGTTGGTTTTAATTGATTTTTTTATATTTGTTGATTGGAGTATAATTTCTCATGCTTGTGCTCCAATACATACTCAATACGCTTCACTCAGAAAGGCGTCTGATTAGAGACAGCGATGTTTGTGGCAGAGACGTGCGATGAGGCCGGCATGGTTGATGTGTTTTGACGTGGACTGTCTTCCTCCTTGTAAACAACAACGTGTTTTATGAATGACACATGATTATGAAGTAGTAGAAGGGGGTTTTCTAGAGAACGTTATTTACATGTATTAATTTCTGCCATACACAATATAATACACTCATCATCGAAAAAACTTGGTGTGTAGGTTTGACATGGTGAGACATGCTAATGATTCAAGTTTCACACTCGGCTGCACATGTAACGTAAACGAGGATCGGCCTTATCTCTGTACCTGATTGAAACCAACAGCCACGATTACAGACATCCAGCGAGCAGTGATGTCCTCCATGAGTCATCCTGTTAGTGCAGCACCATTGGCAGACGGCTGCACCACACAGGACTGCATGCACGCAGACCGCTACGACGACTGTCCTTAACACCACGTCAACGTCACCAAAGACTGCAATGGTGTGAATGGATGAAGGAACAGTGCTGATGTGTGGATAAAGGAATGAGTGCATGAAAGAACAATGCTGGTGTAAAGGTAAAGGAATGAATGGATGAAGGAATGATGTTAGGTTCAGCAGGTCTTCAGTTCTCTGACTAGATCAACCGTTCAGTGGGGGTTGAATGTGGTCTCAGTAGTAACCACACTGCAGAACGTTTCACACACAGCCTTAGAGGCGGGGCCCAAACAGGAAACTTGTTGTGGTTAAGACAATGACATTTGGTCCAAAACCCCCCAACAGAGAGTTAGATGGGCTTTCACTCTTCAGAACCTTCATGAACTTTGAAAGCTGGACTTCTTCTTGGTCACTGTGTAGTGTAGCTCAACCTTTTGACCTCCGCTGTAATGTATGCACGTGATGAGGCCGGCCATGGGCTGATCTGAATGAGTCACCGCTGTAACCCACTGCTTGCGTGTTATCAGGCTATTTTGACTGTTGCTAAGTGATGCTTCCTTTATCTTCCAAGCTGTGGGGATTTTTGTCATTGTGGGTTTATAGATCAGAACAGGAACTTCTGCACAGCGGCAATGTGTACAGATCTAACCTGAAATATGCTGCTCAAAGAAGCCCAGTAAAAGCTCTGATAGCTACCTGCATACTGAACACTGTATGGCTAAAAGTATGTGGACACCCGATTTCCCGATTCCCGAATCCCAGATGTAGGAATTCAAGCATGCAGTCTCCTTAGAATGGAAAGTACTGAAGAGCTCTGTAACAGCACAGTCATAGAATACCACTTTGCTAGAGTTGCCCTGGACAACAGTAGGTGCCATTATTGTGAAATGGGAACATCCAGGAGCAGCAACATGCTTCCTCTGTTGCATCACTCACTACCAGAGTTCCAGACTGCCTATAGAAGCAACATCACCTAAGATCACTATGTACAGTGCCAAATGTTGGCTGGAGTGTTGTAAAGCGCCACCACTGGACTCAGTGGAGCAGTGGAACCGTGTTCTCTGGAGTGATGAACCACACTTCACTATCTGGCAGTCTGATGGAGTAAACTGAGTTTGGTGGATGAGTCCAGGAGAACGCTCCCTACCAGAATGCAGTGTGCCAACAGTAAAGTTTGGTGGAGGGGGTGGTAATGACCTGTGGGGATGTTGGTTTGAGGGGGGTTTGGTCTTAGACCCTTAGTTCCAGTCAGTTATGTGTCCCCGTCTGAGGTCCTTAAAGGCATAGTATGGTGTGGAGGAGCTACAGCGGCCTGCAGAGAGCCCTGACCTCAACCCTACTGAACACCTTTGTGGTGGATACTAAGGCAGGTCTTCTGGTCCAACATCAGTGCCTCGGAAGGAATGGAGTCTTATGGAAAGCCTTCCCAGAAGAGTTCTGCAAAGAAGACAGCTTCATATTAAACCTAATGGCTTCGGAACAGGATGTCCAACAAGCTTGTATAGGTGTCCACATACTTTTGGCAATCTAGCTTATCCTGTATTTCTCAATCTGAGACTCTTTCCTCAAACTGTAGTCCAGTGGGCCATGAAGTACCCTCTAGTGGGCCATGGGTCTGTAATCAGGTGGAGGCAGTAGTTTGTAGTGGGCCAGAAGCTCCATATACTGTATAACCATATTAGTGTCATATTAAGTATACTAATACAAATATATGGACGTTAATGTACACATGTCACACTGGCAGCAGCCTAATCAAGCATCTTCAGTTTGAGACAGCATACTGTAGCTGCTGGCTAGCCGCTAATGGAGAGGTTTCTCAGGGTGCTTCCACAGCTCAGCTGCTTGAATTTGAACTGATCATAATTGTTCTTTAATTGACAGTCACTATGCTTTGTAATTATTATCAGGTGGGCTCTGGAGTGGAACAGGTTGAGAACTGTGGTCTAGATGAGCTAAAGTCTCTTTCTAGCCAGCAAGGCTAGTGATACAAGGAGGGGTTTCTAATAATGTGGCCAGGATGTAGTGTGACCAATGAAAAAAGCATATCGCTGCTGCCGGAACAAAACCTTATAGCACCTTTACAGGAGAAGGAAGAACCTGCTTTACTCTTAATGTAAGTCAATGGAACCAGACGGTTTGCCAAGGAATTCTGGGTCTTTTCCTTTCGTCTATTCATCATGAAATTCACACACAACGTACAGAGCAACGGACAGTTTCACAGCGCGTCAAACACTGAAACACCATGAGGTTTTGTTCAGAGTGATTTATGTATATACAGAAATGCAGTGTTATTGTGATGCTTTGCGTTTACTGTGACATTATGAATTTAATGAGCCCTAAAACTTTAAGCTTGTTAGAACTTTATCCAGCTTTATTAGCATTGTAGGTGACATGTTTGTGTGTTCGCGTGCTTGATTGTGACCTGCTTTACAGACACTCTGGGGAGGAGTCGTACTGTTCGTGTCACTCTTCTACGGAGGTGAGTAATCCAAATTCCCCTCTCTTGCTCTCTGTCTCTGTCTGTCTCTCTGCCGGGTGCCTAATTTCTTTCTTTCTTCTCTTGCCTTATCTCTGCTGTCATCAGCAATCTACTAAAATTACACTCCAAGTGCCATTACTTCAGAGAACATGTGCTCAGATAGAAGCAAATACGCTCGTTCTGAGAGTCTAATTGAGGGAGAAAAAGATAAAGCACTTCAGTAAGTCTAACTGCCCAGACCATGCCGTCAATTAACGACTGTGCCTACAGGAGTGAGTCTGAAGAACCTGTAGGACATGGACGGAAATCTGGGAATGTCTGCTTTACTCAGTTGAAGGCCATAAAACTCCTTCAACCCCACCCACCAGCCCCCGTGATACCATAGCAAGGCCTTGGAATATCTTGGCAGCCACCTTCGATCCCCAAACACCCGTATAGCAAAACCTTAGCAACCATCTGGAATACCGAAACATCCACATAGCAACACTTTAGCAAGTGTCCGCATAGCAGCACCTAAGCAACCACCTGTGATACTATAGCAAGGCCTTGGAAGACTTTAGCAACCGCCTGGGATATCACAGCATCTGCGTAGCAACACCTTAGCAACTGCCTGGAATACCATAGCATCCGCATAGCAACACCTCAGCAACCACCTTTGATCCCATAGCAAGGCCTTGGAACACCTTAGCAACCACCTGAGATACCATAGTGTCTGCAAAGCAGCGCCTTAGCAACCACCTGGGATACCACAGCACCTGCATTGCAATACCTTAGCAATAATAATAATAATAATAATAATAATAATAATAATAATAATTGTATTTTTTAAGTTAAATATAATTTACAAAAGAATATTATTTGGGGGTCCCCAACTAGCATATTGCTTAGGGCCCCTAACATATTGGGATCCTGACGCATCCACATAGCAATACCTTAGCAACCATCTGGAATATCATGATATCCACATAGCAACTGCCTAGCAACACCTTAGCAACCACCTGGGATACTACAGCATCCGCATTGCTAATCCCTTAGCAATAATAATAATAATAATAATAATAATAATAATAATAATAATAATTGTATTTTTTAAGTTAAATATAATTTACAAAAGAATATTATTTGGGGGCCCCCAACTAGTATATTGCTTAGGGCCCCCAACATATTGGGGAAAATATCTGATAATACTACTGCTACTTTTATTGTTATTATTATTATTATTATTATTATTATTATTATTATTATCATTATTATAGTAGTAGATTAAATTATTATATGTCTGTCCTCGACACTCTTATCTAAGTTTATATACTCATACTTATGTTTACTGTGAAGCTGCTGAGCTCTTTAGGAAGGGGTTAAGTGGAAGGCTCTGCAGTGTCCTCACTGCTCCATAATCTGGCCGAGCGCAGCAGTGGGGGCCCTGAGAAAGCTCCTTTCATGACAGGGGACAGAGGCTGTACATCACAGCACTATTATTATGTCAGTCGTCGCTTACATTTGCATCCGTCAGCCACGACAATATACGGCTTTATTCTTATCCCGAGCTCACATGTGCGGCTGCAGGACGAACACGGTCATTGTGCCATGAGAATTATTCATGGGCTGTTTCTTACAGTCCAGGAGTGGCCACTTATGTTGTAAAGTATTGTTAGCAGAGTCACTTTATTGGTCAAGGACACTTGGGTGTGCTGGGGATTTGTCCATACGCAAGATAACAGTAGAGAATCCTGATAATAAGTAGAAACACCAGCGCAAAGACCATCACAAGCTGTGCGTTATTCACAGTATGTACACTGAATGTACAGCACGTGCGGTGGGTCAGGTGGGGTATGACTGTTAACAGGTGCAAATGTGTAGTAATTATGGCGTAATTATAGAATGGTTATTAAAGGTCTAATTGGAGCTGCTTGGTGATATGGCCACTGCACATTAGAGGTGTTAAAGCAAGGGGAAGGCTCTGGACAAGGGGTCTCAATAAATGATGATACATTTAGTCTGATATGATCAATATTTATTGAGCTACACATACAGAAGTCTCTCTCTCAGTACAGCGTGTGGCTGCCATGTTTGCTAACCCAACACGCCAGATGTCTCGGCATGGAGTTCTCAGGGACCTCTCAAACATTTCACACAGTTCCTGCAGATGGTGCGGTAGGGGTGGAGGTGGAGTGACACCAGGCCTTCTGGACGTGTGACAACAATCCGTTCATCTTGGTGCTGACCACGGTGCCTCCACACACGGATTCGTTGGTCGTCTCCACCAAGACAAAAGCGGGACTCGTCACTGAAGATGACCCGCTGCCATTCTGAGTCACTCCATGACAGTCTGGCACGACATCATTGCAGTCTTTGGTGACGGTGATGTGGTGTTAACGGCAGTCGTCATAACAGTCTACGTGCATGTAGTCCTGCGTTGTGCAGGATGACTCATGGGGCAGGGTTAGTGTGGACCATGAAGACCTCAGAAGATGCAAAATAGAGATGCATGAAGTTGATAAACGCCTACAAAAGCATTGCTTGCAGGTACATCCACGCACGCTTACACAAACTATCTATCTATGGAGAACATGCTGGACTGTTGCTGCTCTCATTAGGAGTTCTGCTAAGATCACTCCAATGACCAATCCCGGAAGAACTGAGAAAGAACCTATTCTGAGTCGCTCCATGACAGTCTGGTGCGCTACCAGTGCAGTTGTCGTAACGGTCTGCGTGCATGTAGTCCTGCGTGGTGCAGCCGTCTGCCAATGGTGCTGCACTAAAAGGATGACTCACGGAGGACATCACTGCTCACTGACTGTCTGCAATCGTGGCTGTTGGGTCAGTCAGGTACAGTCAAAGTCAGGTACAGTCAAAGCCAGCACATGAAGCCTACTTATTGACCAACCTGGTTCTTCCTAATAGGGGTTAGTGTGGACCAACTTTCAGAAGACCTCAGAAGAAAGAGATGCTTGAATCTGTAAAAGCCTGTGAAAGCATTGCAGGTACATCCATCCATGCTTAGACAACCTATCTGTCTATGGAGGACATTCAGGACTGTTGCTGCTCTCACTAGGAGTCCTGAAAAACACAGTGTTAATGTACAGACATAGGAAAGGGAAACCGGGTCCAAAGAACCCAAGGTTAGCAGCAAAAGACCTACAAACATCTCTGCAACCCCTAACACCATTCGTCATGTGCCCTAACCCTAAACGGGTATGGTGTTCATGGAAGGGCACCATGAAGGAAGCCACTACCGTCCTACAAAACACATTGAGACCCATCTCAATTATGCTCAAGACCACCTAGATGTTCCACAATGCTTCTATGGGCAGACAATGTTCTACGGGCAGATGAGACACATACATACATAACACTGTTAGGAGGAAAAGGAACACTGCACACCGACACCCAAGCCTCATCCTAGCTGTGAAGCATGGCGGCGGTAGCATCGTAACCCTGCTGTGGCATAACCTAAAGAGGACTCTAATAGACATATTGATGACCTGAAACAGCTTTGCAAGGAGGCAATGGTCCAGAATTCCTCCTCAACGTTTGGTGGAGGTGATGCTGCCAAAAAAAATCTACATATTAGTAGATATGTTTATGGGGGGCAGTCGTGGGCTGGGGGTTAGGGAACCAGCCTTGTGACCAGAAGGTCACTGGTTCAATCCAGTGAACCGAAAGGACATGACTGAAATACCCTTGAGCAAGGCACCTAACTCCCAGCTGCTCCCTGAGTGTCATGGATAGGGCTGCCCACCGCTCCAGGCAAGGGTTTTCGCTGCCCCCTAGTGTGTGTGTCCATTAGTGCGCATGTATGTGGGTGTTTTGCTGTACAGATGGGTAAATGCATGGTGGCCGAGAAAGCCCAACGCACTGCAAGTTAAAAACGCGCTCTACGTCCAGGTCCGAGTCCGTCCACTTTCAGTGTCCCTCGGAAACACTTCCGTTGTGTTTTGAGGCTTTCTGCATGTGTTTTGGAAGTTGCATGTGTTTTTAGTGTTTGCTGCGCGTTTGAGACTTTGCAGCGCGTTCGGTTAATGGTTTGCAAGCGGTCTCATTTTGATGCTTGTGTTTTCAGATCTTGCAGCGCGTTTGGCTAATGTTGTGCAAGTCATGTCATTTTGATGCTTGTGTTTTGAGACTTTGCAGCGCGTTTTTAACTTGCAGTGCGTGGGGCTTTCTCGGCCACCGTATAAATGCAATGCAATGACTCTAAATTCAAGGCTAAGACTTTTTCTAGCCTGCACTGTGGATGTTCCCCAATGTGCAAAATAGTAGAATCTAGCACCTCGCCATGTGGCCGTGATGGAAAAGGGTTGTGGCCTCACTTCCTGCTCTAAAATGCTGAGGTCTGGTTAAAATGAGGATACCTATCTACGAACCCAGATATGGATATTTCTGA
Organism: Semaprochilodus insignis; assembly: GCA_034552555.1. NCBI lineage: Eukaryota > Metazoa > Chordata > Actinopteri > Characiformes > Prochilodontidae > Semaprochilodus > Semaprochilodus insignis. The sequence goes on from CM067488.1 coordinate 31,017,249, forward strand.
CCACACGTTTAGCTTTGTTCTTTGTTCTTGTTTTGGAACCCACAGTTTTATGGTTCAGCAGGTTAATATGTATGTCGCGTTCTGTTTTAAAAGGCTGCATAGCTGGAAATGCGACATTCCCAGCCGGAACCCAGAGCTCCTCAACAGTTTTGGTCACCACTAGGCCCACACAAGCCAACAGAGGTAGGTTAACACATCACAGGCATGGTTATCTTTCCATCACTGACGTTCACAGAAATGATATCTGACAGTATTTACATCATATTTCCTTTCCTGTACATGCAGTCTTGCAGAAGACTGGAACAAGGTAGAAGGTACTCTAAAGCTTGACTTGCTAATTTCTCCTAGGGTTTCCAAAGTTTAAAATTTAGAATTTTTTAGCTCAGTTTGTAAATGTTTTAGTTTTTTTTTTTTTTTCATTTATTTTATTTTATGTTATTTTAATATTCTTATATTCTTACTGATTTTTTTAAATTTATTTTTTATGTTTTATATTTTTGTTTTATTTCAACTTTAGAATCTTTTAGACTCTTATTTTTAAAATTCTTATTTTTACCCCTACCCCTGTTTTTTTGAGTGTAACTGAGTTACAAGGGGTAGTGGTTGAAAACTTCCCCTTTATGAACCTTCAAGAACTGGAAACATCATCAGTTGTGTTCAACTGCTTTTATGTAAACAGATGAAAAGTGTGACTTCAGTTTTACACATCCATCAGTCTAACGAGTCGCCCAATAAACAGAGCACAAACAGAAACTACATGACTTCATTAACAGGCTGCTAGCGGTGCTCTGCAGGCGACCCTGCCAGTCTGCAGTGACAGCAGAGGAGGGTGGAGTTCAGCTTCTCACTGCTTAACTACATGTAGGGCATCATATACCTTTAAAGCGGCAGATGACCATTATTTATCATCACCACCAAGAATTCTTCACTTATATGAAGCTTTTTAATCGCCAACTTCATGATCAAATTTCCCCGTTCCACCTTAAATGAATGTAACTGCTGCACCATTTAAGGTGGAATGGGGAATTTTGATAGGTAGCAACCAAGACATCAGTGTATTATTAGGGATTTCTTAATGAGTATTATGAAGAAATTTACCATAAAACGCTATTACAATGGTTATCTCACAGTACAGCAGCTTTTTAAACAGAGAGAATACTCATACAGCTCTGGAAATAAATAAGAGCCCACTCCAGTCTCTTCTTAAATCAGCATCTCCACATGTACAGCAGGTTCTTAGTGAGGAACAGAAGGTTGGGTTCTAGCTTTACTGGCAGATACAGTGAGCGTCTGGTTCATAAGAACAAGGTCAAGCAGCAAACACACAGGACAACACAGCTACAGACCGGCAGAGGGCCAAAACCACTCTCTACTGACCGTGATGAGCGCCACCTCATTCCAATGTCACTTAACCACCATAAGATGACCTCAAGTGACCTACAGAGAGACTGGCGAGCGGTGGCTGGCGTGAAACGCACAGCGAGCATGGTTCTAAAAACAGGCTTCTGGAGGGTCATTAGTGATTTTCTAAATAAACAGATCTAAATACAATATTTGATCTGGAATTTGGGAGACGTGTTTCCAGTAGTGTATAGAATAAAACAGAACCCAGAACCCAGAAACACAAACCCAGAAACTGTACAACTAGAGGAACTGATCATTTTCAGGTGGTCTCTTCAATTTTTCCAGAGCTGTATTCATGGGTCTCTTTGGTCGCTTATGCAACCATCTTGCCGATGATTCGCAGGGCATTCTGGGAATTTTCTCATAACACTCCTTTTGAAGTGTGCCTCTGAAGAATCTCAGTTTGAAGGGCCATATAGCCCTAACACTTCGCCCTACACCTCCATCTCAACACCAACCCTACCCCTAGACGTGAACATGCAAAACGGAGGGGTAGGGCTAAGTGTTGGGTCCCTCCCACTCAATGTAAACCTTACATTATATAAAGCATGATGATGATGTATTTATGTAGCCAGTGAAATATACCCTATATATATATATATATATATATATATATATATATATATACACACACACATACATTCACTCTCCAGTTCATATGTGCCAGCCAAACAGCCAAATGCACTTAATGCACTTCCATCTAGCTGCCAATTCCATATTCAGAATTTCAGCTCAGTCTATTAATGTTGAAGTAGTATGAAGGAGTATTTCAGCCTAAACTGATTTTTCACTGAGGCAGAAAACAGGGCAGCCATTCAGAACAATCAGATATCTGACATGAAGGTTTGTTTTAAGGTTTATCCTAGAAATTTGTCATGTAAAAATGAATAATTAACTTATGCTTTAAAAGTAAGACAGATTATGGTTTTAGTAGACCTGGATTCTGCATTCTTCTTTAGTAGACCTAAATCTGGACTTATTAGGCTAAATCCATGTCTGGCAAACAAGCACTACTTGAAAACACAAATACATTAGAAATAGCACTTTTGTCTTTTACACGTTTTGTCAGTATATTATTACATTAATAGTTTTCATTGTATTCGTCGTATTTACCTGAATTCACAGAGCACTTTATTAGGAACCCTATACTAATACTTGGTAAGGCCTCCCATTGCTCTCAAAACAGCCCTAATTGTGGCACGAATTCCACTAGATGTCGGAAACTTTGAGATTCTGCTCCATGAATGACCTGTTTTACCAAATTCCCAAGATGCTAAATTGTGGCCATGAAGAAGTGGCACACGGTCAGCAATGATAATCAAACAGGCTATGGTCATTCAAGAGATGATTGCGTGGTATTAACAGCCCAAAGTCTTCCAAGAATATGCATTCTCCACTGACCCCTATCATGACAAGGTGTTTCCATCCCCAGAACTGGCTCTCACTGGATGTTTTCCTTTATTGCACCATTCCAATTAAACTCTAGAGAAAATTCCAGGAGATTTGCTGGACCATATCGGCATGGTTTTACTGCAAAGGATTGTACTGCAAAGGATTGGCTGATCAGCTATTGTTGAGTTAGTAGCTGTACATGTGTTCCTAATAAAGTGCTTGTGGAGTGAACAGTTCAGGTCCTTCTATGGTAGTTTTTATGTGATCCACTGCGAAACTGTATTTTAATAGGCTTTTCTGATCATTTCTAGATGCCCTGATATCAAATGGATCCAGTACCACCGAACTGATCCGCACAGCACAGAATGAGACTGAGCTTCAACCTGAAACTGTCCCTGATACGAATAGCTCGGTAGCTGACCTGTCTACTTTGGTGGAATCAGCCACCAAGGATTCAACCACCGTGGAATCAGTCGCCACAAGTTCAATCACTGTGGGATCAACTACCGTGAGATCAGCCACCGTGAGATCAGCCACCATGAGATCAGCCACCGTGAGATCAACCACCGTGAAAAAATCACAGAATTCCACAAAAGCACGGAAAGCCGTGGTCAACCAGGATCAGCCATACGGTAACTCTCCCATTGCTCTTTTACTTTGCTTTCAGACACTAACCATCCACTGATGCACAGAGCAAGGCTACAGCTGTCTGACAGACAGTCTTGTTGGGTTTTGTTGCTCAGCCAAAAAATACCCATAAAACATGAACATCAACTTGCATGTTTATGGTGGTAGTAACTTCAGGCTCCTGCCGATGGAGCTGCACGAGGATGATGAGGCTATGAATAATTGCAGGGTGTGAGTAACAGGATCCATAGATTGGGAAGAGGTGGTACAGTAGAGGGAATGTCCCTCATGTGTGGAAAATGGCTCCAGAGCAGATGTTAATGATTGGCTAAAAGGAGTGACTGCATTTGGGCGTACCAAAGACCATAGTATGAAGTAAGCAGCTGAATCTGCAGGTGTATGGAAGCGTACGGTCATACGGGTCTACCAGCAGTGGCTAAAATCCCAGTCTACAGGAAACTCCCCTTGGAATTGTGCCAGGGAAGGCATTCACCAAATCTGGACCACCTGAGCGATTCTTTGATGTAACAGTGCCTGAACATTGATGTGGCCTACATCCAGAAACTTGTCCAGTACATGCCAAATCCAATCACAGCTGTTAAAACTGGTGCTTGGGGAGGTATTACACACTAGTAGGCACAAAGTTCTACTTTGACTGGAAGGGGCTGTGTAGGAGCAAGTGTTTATCGAAAGAGTGCTTCAACATAAACAGACCTGCAAAAAGAATGTGGTATGAACAGGCAAACACACAAAAACATCTGAATGGGCTGTTCCTTGGATTGTCTGGGTTGTCTTGACCACCTGCTGCAGATCCTTGTGGTCCTGGGTACAGCGGTTTCCAAACCAGACTGTGATGGAGCTGGTGAGAATGCTTTCAATGACGCACCTGTAGAAGTTCCTCAGAATTCTGGCTGGTATGCCAGTTCTCTTGGGTCTTTTTTGACCGGTTGTGTTATGTTGTGCGACCAGGTGAGATCTTCACTGATGATGCCCCCAAAGAATTTGAAGGCGCTTACTCTCTCTACTGCCCTCTGGTGAATAAGCAGTTTGTGGTTTGTGCTGCTCTGTGCTCCTCCGGTCGTCCACAATCACCTCCTTTGTCTTGTCAACATTTAAGGAGAGTGCTGATACCTAGAACCCAGCCCTTCTACTGTTGTAGCCAATCCACCTCGAGGTTTTCTTAGATGTTGAGATTACCACAATAGTACCAAGTGGTTATGTGAGTTAGCACAGCCTTTCTGGGAACCAGTCTGGCAATTCTCCACTGATCCCAATCATAGCAAGGTGTTTCCGTCCCCTGCCGGTCACTGGATGTTTTCCTTTATTGAATTATTTCCAGGAGATTTACTCAGGAATGTTTGAGTTTACATTTATGGCATTTAGTGGATGTACTTGTACAGAACAACTTATACAACAACTGTGTTGTCCACTCACAAAGACTACAGTCCAAACTAGCCTTGGGCTCAGACACTGCCAGGAACAGGAGTCAGTGCTGCTACCTAGAAAGATACACAATGCAGACTTAAGGCATGGGTCTCTGGTGTTTGGACAGCCAGTGGAAGTTCCCTCCGCCTTCCGGGAGCCAGTGCAGAGAAGGGTTTTGATGTTTGTCTTCCATGCGTCTTAAAGAATGGCGGGTCAAGCCGAGCCACACTTGAAGCTGGGTACAAGGTACAGATCGGGCTTTAACCACTGCCAACAGCAAAGGGAAGGATTCTGGCTTTGGCTTTGTAGGCAAGCATCAGGGTTGTAAATCTAATAAGTAGGCTGACTTGAGTAAACACTGAAGACAAGTCATGCTGCTGCATTCTGGATCAGCTGTAAGCTCCTGTTGGCCTACATACCGAGACAAGCCGGGAGAAGTCAAGCCTAGAGATGACAAGAGACTGAACAAACACCTGGATGGCCTACTTTGAGAGATGGGTCAAATCCTGTGGATGTTGTAAAACCTGCGTGACTGAGGTGGGTTTGAGCTGAGAACAACAACAACTGTGATCCAGAATTACATGGATGGAATAACCATGATGGCAAGATCATGTCAAGGACCAATACAGCCCAAAGTTGGAAGTTGCAGTCCGATAGCTGATCGTACACTAATATGAGTGAACTGTGTATGTGGGAATGTGTATGCTTGTATTGTCAAGTCCTAGAAGTCAATGCAATATTGGCCATCTTCCAGGTGGTCAAACTGGTTTTAGGCCCCAAAAAGGCCATTAACGAAGTACAGGGGGTCATATGTATTGGATATGTCCTTTTTCATTTAATCAGTTATTTCCAAAAAAGGATATAAGGTAAACATACCAAAGACAGCCAGCACAGCAGGTGGCGCCATAGATCTTTCACCAGCCATGAGACGATTTGGCCCATTACAAATATTTAATATAAGCTCACTGGACAAAAAAGTGAGTCCACCGTGACTGAAACGTACCTAATAGGGTGTAACACCTCCGCAAGCACCAATAACAGCTGTGATTGGATTTGGCATGTACTGGACAAGTTTCTGGATGTAGGCCACATCAATGTTCAGACTCTCTTACATCAAAGAATTCCACAGTTGGGCCAGATTTGGTGGATGCCTTCCCTAGCACAATTCCAAGTGGAATTTCCTGTAGACTGGGATTTTAGCCACTGCTGGTAGACCCGTATGCTTCCATACACCTGCAGATTCAGCTAATTCTCCTCGGAATTGTCCCAGGGAAGGTATCCACCAAATTGGGCCCAGCTGACCAATTCTTTGATGTAAGAGTGTCTGAACATTAATGTGGCCTACATCCGGTCCATGCTGAATCCAATCACAGCTGTTGTTGGTGCTCGTGGAGGTATTAGATGCTATTAGGTACGTTTAAGTCACAGGGGACTCATTTTTAGTCCGGTGAGCTTACATACAAAATATGATCCTGTTGGTCAGTGGAAATCTTTTCATTGCATTTTCCAGAAATGTGCCAACTTTTCCAGAAATGGGGTTTGTACAGTATACACCAGGCTGAGATTAGGCTGCACCTGTTTCAGTGGTTCCTTGTAGAAAGGCTGTAAAGTCCTCAGACAGCCTGAAGGAGAGTGACTGTCACTGTATAACTCACCATAATGCACTTCATATCAAGGGCACACATAACTCGGAAACTAATTAGCAGGTAATTAGAAAAGTGTTCAGCCCTCTTCTCGTGTAGCGCGAGGCTTAAAGATACGCGGCGCTGCGGAGGGTCGTTGTGCCGAACTGATATGCTTTATGAAGTGCTATTAAAACCGAGCGGCACATCCTGAGAGAGCCGCGTCATTGAAACATTCAAAAATTCAATTTGAAAGACGGGTCAGACAGAAAATGAGTGCACCTGGAATTTAATTAGAAGTAATTATGGATGGATCCATATGACTGAGATAAGGGGACGTCGGCTTCCTTCCCAGGAAAGGCGTCTAATAATGGTCGGCTATCTCCTTGTATTGTGAACATGCGACTTTTCCTGAAAAGAGGAACTCTTTTTCTCTCTCTCTCTCTCTCTCTTTCTCTCTCTCTCTCTTTCTTTCTCTCTCTCTCTCTCTCTCTCTCTCTCTCTCTCTCTCTCTCTTTCTCTCTCTCTCTTTTACTCCTTATCTTGGCTTATCGAGTGGCAGTAGCTGAGGGTTTACAATAGCAGCTCCCTGTACATGGAACAATACAGCATGCTGGTGCAGTATTAGCTTGGCTCTCAGAGCTAAACTACAGGCCTGCAAAAGCAAATCCATTTCTTTTTGGTCTTACTGAGGTTAAAATTTCTATACTATATATATATATATATATATAAAATCTGCTGAAGAAACCAAACCTGCTTAGAAATAAACCTTGTTCTATCAGCTCCACTGCAGGTTAAGAAAGCTGGTTCATCCTCCTGTAAAGTTCCATTTTGGAGGGTTTTAAGGTGGACTGTAGAATTCAGTGAGTGCTATTTTATAGTTTGGTGTCTTCACTTTTATTCTACAGTAAAGATGTAAGATAAACAGAAGGAGAACCTGCTTTGAGGAGCCATCTCTAAACTTTTTGACTACATCATCCAAAGAAGAATAAGTATCTCCAAAATGTCAACTCTACAGGAGAGGGCAAAAACCTAATTTAGTTTTAATATAAGCCAATGGAGCCAGACTTGTTTTCTCCATGCAATTTGGGCCGTTTCTGTTGGTCCATTTGTAATGAAATTTTCTAATGATATAAATGGCAGCCCATGTGATGAAAGTCTTTGGACAGCAATATATATATAAATATATACAGGACAGTATATTTTATTCTGTCTATGTTCGTACAAAGTAACTTCATAGAAATAATTTTAAGTTTATGGCCATTTGTTTCTGTTAAATCCAGCTTATCCAGACATTAAAATCCAAATAAATACATAATAAAAATATAAAAAATATAAAAAATATAATAATAATAATAATAATAAT
>CM067488.1:31025327-31059545 GCA_034552555.1 Semaprochilodus insignis
TCATCATCATCATCATCATCGTTATTGTTTATTTGTTTGTTTGTTTGTTTGTTTACTTACTTATTTATTTTTTATTACCTTTTTTTTTTTATTCTGCTTTATATGATTTGCACATCACTGTGTTCTGTTTTGATTTACACAGCGTCCCAACTTTTTAGGAAACTTGGTTGTATAAGAACAGCTGCACTGCTGTTGTCTAACTGGAGTTCAGTCAAAAACATTGGGTCATGTGACGTAATAACATCATTAACTATAAAAGATATATTTGGAATTGACCTACATTGGGCTCCAAATCAGATTTACCTTGGAAATACAATGAACAGGATCAAAGCTGTAGGTGCTGTGGACCTCAGCTTGACCTCAGGACCCTGGACATAACAGTCATTGCCAGTATCAGCTTTTGGTGACTGAACATGCAGATGGATATGGGTGTTGCGGTCACTGTGACACAGTGGAGGGCATGGACAGGGTGGTCATGCTGGGGGGCTTGGTGCTATTGACAGGGAAAACCTCGCAGTTCCTGTCTGCACCTGTTCTTCCTGGTACCCCAGGAGGCTGGAGAACATCCTCGGCGCTCCTGTGGTCGGACTGAGACCACCTGTGCATGGGTGACTCTTTATTACCTGCCCGCTGAGAGACTACAGGCTGATGTGCAGAGTCGATCGTGTCCTCGGGCACAGAGTGTCTTGGCTGTGATGAATCCCTGAGGGCCTGGGTCGTCATGTGATGTGACAAGAGATAGCTCACGGTCAGGCTGAGGTGTGTCTAGCCGCACCTCAGGTGCCATCACGTTGTTGCATCTTGGCACATAACTATGGGGAGGGAAAAGAAGGTGGCCTGTTAGCACTTGCACACTAGTCGTGTTCAGATTGAAGCCTTTTAGTTTGAACAGCTCGCCATATGTCCACAAAAGAGGTTGGAAAGCTGAGTGTAACTGAGCCCATGTAGGACACGGGCCTCACTGAGTCAGGCGTTGAGACGGGAGACTACACAGTGGTCTGCTAATGAGGGTTTACAAGTTTAAGCTTCCCAGTGTGTTAGAGTTCAGAAATGTCCTAATATTTAATAGGCTTAATAGATTGTTGCCATGGAATGTTGTGCTTCCTGGCATGCACAGTCATATGACAAGTAATTGGTACAATATCAGAACACTTCCTGCTGATGTCTGAACCTGTAGCACCAGGAGGCAGTGTGGTCCGTATCAGAGTGCTCGCCTGGGCTGCCTCCTCGGCCCTGAGTGACTACTGTCCCGGTTCCGCTCTCTGTTTGCCTGCACTGTTGTCTCGTAGCTTGAACACTTCCTAGCTTGCATGCACTGGCATTAGCTGACCATGATACCGTACCATTGACAGCACTCCACAGTGTATAGTTGTAGGTAATCTCTACACTCCGCCATCTTGGTACTACTGTTTACTACCGCTGCGCAGCGCCCTCTGTTGGCCTTGTCATATCCTTTGAGGTTCCTTGGTTCCAATAAAAACTGGTGCAAATGCAGGCTGGTTCCCTGAACTGCACCATGGTTCTAGAAAGCCTGAACAGAACCAGTTCAAGAACTGAAAAACAACATTCAAACTTTTCCAGCAGCTTTTGGTTAGAAAGCCGGGCGGCACGGTGGCGCAGCGGATACCACTGTTGCCTCACAGCAAGAAGGGTCTGGAGTGGAAACTGGCTGGGGCGTCCGGGGTGCATATTGTCTGTGTGCCTGTGTGGGTTTCCTTCAGGTGCTCTGGTTTTCTTCCCACAGTCTGAAGACATGCAGTCAGGTGAACTGGAGATGCTCATTTGCCCCCCCCCTACCTCACCACCCCCCTAAGAATCTGTGCGTCTGTGCTGTGATGGATTGTTATAAGCCCACTGGGCCAGATTTGGTGGATGCCTTCCCTGGAGGTTTACTGGTTGTTCCAGGTAGTCCCATAGATCTTCAGGAGTTTTCAAATCTGGGAATCCAGTCCATTTGGGGGCCAATCCAGATGTGTGAATGCTCCTGAAAGTCCATCACACCAATCAGTCACATTTGAAGCCCTGTGAATGCGGGAATTGCATCTTGGAATACAGGGATAGGAATGTTACGTTCCTCTGTAAGATGATGAGCTAAAGGCAGAACCTGGATATCCAGCAGCTCAGTGTAGACACTGTGGTTCAAACTTGCTGTCAGCTCAACCAAAGAACCCATTTCCACCTAATTAAACACCCCCAGAACATCACAGAGGGTCTCGTTATTTGTCTGGGGGCCTTAGATACATATATAGACCTTTTGAAGATCCATATGACCATGACAAGCAGACAAGCAGATTTGCGTGTCTCAGCCAGGCAAAGCATCTTTTGGAGGTTGATCTCTCTGTACTCTGAACATGGGACTTGGAACTCTCTCTCTCTCTCTCTCTCTCTCTCTCTCTCTTTGGGGGATCTCTGACTCCTTATCAAGCTTATCAGCTCACTGTAGCTGACAGGATACAATAGCAGCTCGCTGTGCATGAACAGGACAGCATGTTGGTGCAGTGGAAGCTCCCCTCCGCAGTTATTTGAGGATCAGATAAATGTGGATTTATTGCTCAGGTGGACAGATAAGCACGCGTCTCCTCTTCCCTCGCTTGGCTGCTCCTCTACTCACTGCAGCAGTGCAGAACAGGCCCATGAGGAGGAGACTGCTGGGCCAGCGTGGCCTCCTACCAGCCTTTCAGTTTGTCAATGCCAACCACGCGCGCACACACACACACACACACACAAATACACACACACACACACAAATCCACACGCACACACATACACAAATACACACACACACACACAAATACACAAATACACACATACACAAATACAAACACACACACATACACAAATACACACACACACACATATATATATATATATATACTTGTGACATTTTTCTTCATGGCGACCAGCAAATCATAACCTCCGTGTGAAATCCTTCTTGTTTTTATGTCATTGTGGGGACATATTGTTAAGTTAACACACACACACACTCACATATGCACATATATACAGAATATGAACACATGGTAAAAATTCTGAATGAAGGCAAAACCAGAACGTTCATGTTTTTCTATCATTGTGGGGACATTTTGTTAAACTAACACACACACGCTATATATATATATATAAACATACATACACACACACACACACACACAAACCAACATGTGCACAAACAAGCACACTCACATGCACACACACTAATACATAAAAAAAACAGTGTCCACATAAAGTCCAAAAAATATCCCACAAAACCAGAATATATATGTTTTCCTGACATTGTGGGGACAGTATTTCCCAAACCAGTCAATGCGCACCTGTTATCCCTGTTGTAGAGTTTCCTCACTATGGAGATAATGTAGTCTCACCCAAACGAACACACACTATTTACAGACCCCCCGTTACTGATTTATTGTCCAGTTAAAATGACCATTAGAACAAGTTATTCCTTCCTTAGTATAAAGGAACAGGACAGATTCACTCCAAACTGCTGTATACACATGTGTAACAGTCTGTAAGTGCTGTTTATCTGGTCTACCACATCAGAGTAGATGTGCTTTAGCTCGTTTAGATGCACATGAGAACCTGAGCTGTGTTTGTGTGTGTGTTAGTGCCTGTTCCATTAATGATGTACATAATCAGTGTGTGTATGTTTTCATTGCTGCTTCTGATGCTGTTATTAATGGCACTGTATCTCTCACTGCAGATGACGACTGGAACAAGGACTTTGAGTATGGTAAGAGTTCTTTACCTTCTGGGAGTAATGGCTTGTACCGCGCTTCCCTCGCTGGCAGTCGTGGAGGATATTTACCTTTGATTAGACCAGATCAGATTAAAGTGGATAAGTTGTTTACAGGGTTTAGAACGTGAGTGAAATCCTGATGTGCATGCTTCAGACAGCACTACAGTATCTAATGGAAAACTGGATAAATAAAGATCTGGGCTCTGGAATGTTTCCTCAGTACTGTAAACACTAGAGGAGGTGCTGTCTCTCTGGACACTCCGCCTGTTAGTAAAGGCGACAGACGTTCATTAGGCTCTTCTTATTGAGCTATTACATTAATTAGAGACACTTAAAGACACACGTATCCACAGAACACTCCACTCTTATCAGCCGGGAATCGTGACTTTCATCCATGTTCTCAGTGATCATCATACATTATTTCTTTTATCTAAACAGCTCTCTTTACTGCCTGAATGAGCTCAGGTTTCTCTTTTCAAGGACTAAAACTACTAATTAGCAGAACTAGACTGATGTTGACTTTATATATATGTATGTATATATATATATACTTATTATTATTGTTTGTTACATAAAGTAATTACAGTACATACATATCATTCTCACCTAGGACATATGTTATTACACACACACACACACACACACACACACATATATATATATATGTAAGGGGGAGGACCAAAAGCTGTTATAGTCTCACGTTGTGACGAATATTCTTCTTGTAAGTCATTTGATATTAAGGTTAGGGTTAAGGTATGGTTAGAGTTAAGATTAAGGTTAGGATTAAGATTAATTTAGGATTAAGGTATGATTAGGTTTAGGGTTAAAGTATGATTAAGGTTAGGGTTAAGGTGTGATTAAGGTTAGGGGTGAGATGAAGTTTAGAGTTAAGAGTAAGGTTAGGATTAAGTTTAGGGTTAAGGTATGATTAAGGTTAGGGGTGAGATGAAGTTTAGAGTTAAGATTAAGGTTAGGATTAAGATTAAGTTTAGGGTTAAGGTATGATTAGGGTTAGGGTTAAGGTATGATTAAGGTTAGGGGTGAGATGAAGTTTAGAGTAAGAGTAAGGTTAGGATTAAGTTTAGGGTTAAGGTATGATTAAGGTTAGGGGTGAGATTAAGTTTAGAGTTAAGGTTAAGGTTAGGATTAAGATTAGGTTTAGGGTTAAGGTGTGATTAAGTTTAGGGTTAAGGTATGATTAAGGTTAGGGGTGAGATTAAGTTTAGAGTTGAGAGTAAGGTTAGGATTAAGATTAAGTTTAGGGTTAATGTGTGATTAAGTTTAGGGTTAAGGTGTTATTAAGGTTAGGGGTGAGATGAAGTTTAGAGTTAGGAGTAAGGTTAGGATTAAGTTTAGGGTTAAGGTATGATTAAGGTTAGGGGTAAGATTAAGTTTAGAGTTAAGATTAAGGTTGGGATTAAGATTAAGTTTAGGGTTAAGGTATGATTAGGGTTAGGGTTAAGGTATGATTAAGGTTAGGGGTGAGATGAAGTTTAGAGTTAAGGTATGATTAAGGTTAGGAGTAAGATTAAGGTTAGGGTTAAGGTATGATCAGGGTTAGGGTTAAGATTAAGGTTAGGGTTAAAGTATGATCAGGGTTAGGGTTAAGATTAAGGTTGGGGTAAGATGAAGGTTAGGGTTGGGGGGTTAGGCTTATAGCAGTTACATGTGAATCTCCAGGAAATGAGCTCCATATATGACATATGGTCTCTGTCTCTCCAGAACCCGAGCCCAGGGGTGTGTTTAGGGTCTGGCTGTTGGGCTGTAGCCACATGTCTCTTTAAAATGACAACATGTTTAATATGAATATGAATGATGAGCTGAATGTTTCCTGCCTGAGCCGTTAGACGTTTGAAACACTTTATACTCACAACTTTCTGGAGAGATTCATTTCTATTAATAAAGCTTCCCAGTCTGGTCACCTCAGTGAGCGGTGCTGAGGGTCTCTAGATGTTCAGTTTGGACCACAGCCACTTTCAACCCATACGCTGACAGACTGATACTGTGTGTGTGTAGATTACACGTATCTGAGGAGAGTGGGGCTGAGCATCGCCGCTGTTCTCTTCGTGTTGGGCATCATGGTGATTGCTTGTGAGTAAAAGCTGGAACTCTGTCCTGACACAGATACTGATCTATGAGCGTTTAGGTGTAAAAGCCTCTCTTTCACTTTCTCTCGCTTTCTTTCTTTCTCTGCTTCTATTTTATGACTCAAGGCGGCAAAAGGAGATGGATACCTCGCTGCCGCGTGGCCAAAGGGAGGTAAGTGCTTGTGTGCATGTGTAAAGTACAAGGCCGGCGTTACTGAGTAGCGCTAGAACAGCAGGTCGTACTCCCATGACCTCTTATCTGTCGCCATACAGGGTCCTCAACTTGCCGGGGGGCTTTAAGGCAAAGACTCATGAACCGAATATCAAACATAGCGGCTGCTTTTCTTTCCACCGCATACATTTCTCATATTACATGATGCTTCTTGCACTTTTCATACATTTAAGCATGTAAAGCAACCTTTGAGAGCAGCCATAATGAAAAATAGAACCGTTATTTCCTGGGTACGGAGTTGGTGAGCCACACTCGCGAGTGCAGACAGCTCTGACGGGAGAATAATGTCACTTAAATTGACCCGTGCAAAAAAAGGCAATTATATAATTTGAGCGCTATGAGGCAGGCATAATAATATGTTGCGCAACCTTTCAACTGAGTTACTGAGGCCGGAAAGGAATCAAAAAAAAGGAATCAAAGTTTCATAGCTGGAATATTTCTTGGAACAATGCTGAAGACCTGCTGAACTCACTTATTAATATCAGTCTCTCTGACTGGCTCTCTACACCGGCTGGGGAAACAGTACTGCGGTCCTCGAGGTTTCAGTGTTGTGGAACGACTTTTGCTTCGTCGAATGAGTCCGAGCGAAAGAGCAAGCAAGAGGAAAAAGGCATCGGACGTGATGTTTAATATCTACTCGTTAACTTCACTGTAGAGTATCACAGCTGGAGCAGTGGGTCACTGGATAAAGGCTCCATTACTGGAAGTGGAGGGTGGTTTCTTTCCAAACCGGACCCCAACGGATGTGGATTTTGCGACACTAATGCTAATGACTTCTGCCCCCCATTAAGGGACTAACTTGACCTCCTGGGGTCAATCATTGCACAGAAACAGCTTGATATATTTGTTTTGACAACACCAGTCAGGAACACAGGAACAAAGCCTCCGATTGGTAGACAAGTCAGGAACATAGCCTCTGAATGGACAGCAAGTCAGGAACACAGAGTCTGATTGGTCGACAAGTCAGGAACATAGCCTCTCATTGATGGACAGGTCAGGAATGCAGCCTCGGATTGGTAGACAAGTCAGGAACAAAGCCTCCGATTGGTAGACAAGTCAGGAACATAGCCTCCATCTGGTAGACAAGTCAGGAACACAGCCTCTGATTGATGGACAAGTAAGGAACATAGTCTCTGATTGATGGACAACAGCCTCTCATTTGTGAGTAAGTCAGGAACACAGAGTCTGATTGGTAGACAAGTCAGAAACACACCCTCTGATTGATTGCCAAGTCTGGAACAGAGTCTCTGATTGGTCAGCAAGGCAGGAACACAGCCTCTGATTGGTCGACAGGTCAGGAACACAGCATCTAAATGGGTGACAAGTAAGGATCACAGTCTCCGATTGGGCAACAAATCAGAAACACAGCCTCTGAATGGGCAACAAGTCTGGAACACAGAGTCTAATTGGTAGACAAGTCAGGACCACAGACACTGATTGGTTAACAAGGCAGGAACACAGGTTCTGATTGGTGGAACAAGGCTGGAACACAAACACTGATTGGTCGACAAGTCAGGAACACGGGCTCTGATTGGTTGACATACTCAACCCAAGGTGTCAGGGGCTGGGCTAACAACAACTCTTTTCAACATAGAGAAAAAAATAATCACAGAAAATATTTATTGTTGGATTTTACATAGTCTCGAAAGAGACTGGATTACAAAGCTTCTGAAAGGGATACGATCTGGAGCTCTTGTTGAAACGGCACAATACTACCCACACAGGGAAAATGTCAGTTAAGGCCTAGCATTCAGCGTTCCCGGGAATGATTTGTTTATGTACGTCATCGTTTGATGTGGTATATGCCTGTGATCCTGAGAGGGTTAAACACGTTATTGTTCGGCATGCCTTATTCAGTATCTACGGAAAGAAAGCCAGGGCGACGAAGACGGTGGATGATCCACACTTTCGTTTCAGGCAGACTCTCAGTGAACGCGGCGAACTTGAACGTTCACAAACACAAAGTTCACAAGCGCATCTTCAGCATGAGATAATTAGCTCTGCGTGTGAGATATAGACATGCTCTGTCACTCAGCTAGTACACGTGAAGTTTCAGGTCTGTGTTGACGTGTTCTGACTCTGTGTGCACAGGTCATACGAGGTCACCAGAATGTAAAGCAGACCAGAGAACTTCACCAGCCCACAGGAGAGGAGCAGCTTCACGTGATCATCCAGAAAGACCTGTTCTCACTGCACCGTGTGGGTGGTGTGGGTGTGTGGGTGTGTGTGGGGGTATTAATCAGTGCTTGTGGAAACTGTCATCAGGACTGAATGGATAGGGGAGAGGCTTTCTTACAGTGTGCGTACATACACAATGGTGTCAACAAGCCCCGAATGGCAAAACATTAAGCTGATAATGGTCTTAATGACAAACCATTAAATAAACAGGTGAAGTGAGTTAGTGTGGGAACATTCTCCCTTTCATTGCTTTATATGGAAGTGAAGTTTGGTGGATTAAACTTGCAGAAAGTCTGTCAAAGAAAGAGTCAATAGTGTTCCACTCAGCACTGACGGCTTCAAACAGCCGGAAAACATCCCCAAGTTAGTTTGGGTTTAATGTGATTCTCTATGGGATTGACATCTGGATACTGACCAGCCCAAACCCAGCAGTAGAAACCTCGGTAATTTTGACTGGACACGTTTTTTGCCTGGCAGTGCAAATTCATCAGTTCAGTTCAGTTAGATTTGACTTGACTTGACTTCATTTGATTCGACTTGATTCGACTTGACTTAAATTCAACTAAATTCAATTAATTTAAATTAAACTCAACTCAACAACTTAACTCAATTCAACAAAATCATCTAAACTAAATTAAATTAGTTTAAATGAAACTTAACTCCATTCAGCAACTCGGCTCAACTCAATTCAATTAATTTCAATTAAACTAAACTCAACTCAATTCAACAACTCAGCTCAACTTAAATGAGCTTATTTAAATTAAACTCCACTCAGTTAAACTCCATTCCGCTCAACTCAACATTATTGTCATTATGTTAATACAAGGTACGAAATTAATACAGTGTAACGAAACACAATCAGGTGATCAGATTCTTCTCCAGGGCAGTGATAAAAAATAATAAATCAGAATCAGAATCTGAATCAAGCTTTTTTTGCCAAGTATGTTCACACATACAAGGAATTTGTCTTTGGTTACAGTAGCTCACAGTGCACAGAGAGTAACAACATAACACACAGTACACACACACACACACACACACACACACATCCTAACACATACACACACACACACAACACCTTACAAACCTGTAAACCTTACACTATGTGTAGCTGTATATGTATATTAAAGTGCAGAGTGCAGCAGACTGGATGTAGAGGCAGATTAAGGCTTAAAAGTGCAGTATTAGTATTAGTATTAGTATTATTAGTATTAGTATTAGTATTAGTAAATAAGTAAATAAGTATTAGTGCAAAGACAACATAAACAGTATATAGTATATACAGTATATGCATAAACAGTAAATATATTATATATTTGCATGAGCAGTAACTGTACACTGTTAAAAAATGATAGCTTGTCAAATAGAATTGTCTTATATCTAGTTAACATATCATAAAAGTCTCAATTATAGATTCCTGTAAGCTTGTTTATCTTATTTCCGGATAATTTTTTTATTGTTTCAGGTCATTTTCGCAAGCAAAATGTTCTCACTGTATTGGCAAAAAATTAGCTTGCTAAATGTAGTTGTAAAAAATATCTGTAAATAAGGTAATTAATCTTAAACTGAGTTTATAACAATCTCAAAATGAGAATAGTATGATATTTATGAGAATTTTACCGGCCAAAATATTGTTTTTTGAAGTGTAGGTCAGAATATAACTAGAAATAAACAGCATTTAGCATGGAGCAAAATACAGCTTACAGTGTTTTAATGTGCTTATTGAGACAGTTCAGGATGCTGAAGTAGCCAGGTGTGCAAATTAAGTGGTGACTGTAAACAGTAGACGTGTATTCAGAAGTCTACAGTGCAGGTCTGTATGCAGTATATTTGTGTGTGTGTGTTTTATATATACTTTCAAGACAAAATGTTGTTAATTTAGGACTAGCATATGAGTTCTGAACTGGCAGGATGGTCCAGATTTAGTTTTTCTTTCATTTAGTTTCTTTTTTCTTGGTTATTGAGGTTAATGATAGGGTCAATGTCATGGTTTCTATATGTAATGCATGTGGGGCTGTCCTGCAAAAACCTTTTTTGTAATTTTTCTTTCTTTTTGTTGCATAATTTGAAACATTCAGTTAGCCTAAACTGTCATGGTCAATGGAAATTGTCTAAAATTACATACGATTTTTTTTTTACATACATTACAAGGTGACAGTATGTTTTCCTCCTCTGTAAAGTTACTGTTTTGGACATACAGGGTTTTGTTCCAACAGCGACAATATTATTATTAGATATACAGTATCATTTAAAACCCGTCTGAGATAGTTTGGTCTAATTGCTGCACTATAAAGATGTTTACTTTGAAGAATCTGAAATATTAAACTTGTTTTGGTTTGTTTGACACTTTTATATACTTTTATACTTTTGCTAATTTCCTGTGCTAAGCTAACTTTACAATATGGCAAACATTAACAAGCACGGAAGCTTGGGGCAATGTGTCTCAGTGATTATGGGATGCACTGTCGCATATGAAAAACGTATATTTTAAAATGATGCATTTGTTTGAATGTGCAAAAGATGAAAAGTTTGAAATGGTTTGTCAGTTGTTGTGGACTCTCCTAACAAGCACTACCATGCTCCAGGACCGACCCAGCAATTACTGATTCGTCAATCATTCATTAAGCAATGAAGCATTTCCTTTAAAATTTGAAGAGAAATTGAAAAAGAGGGGAAAAAAAAAATCCAGTGTGACGTCTTGCCCCATGCAATGTGACAACTTGCCCCTCCACGAAGGGGCAACTTGTCACAAGTGCACTCTCCCCGTATAATGCTTCAGTCTTCAGATAGATACTTTCTTCCATCTTTTGTGTGTGACAAGATGCCCCGTCAACTGTGTTGAGGTCTGGCCTCTGCGGTGGTCAGTCAGTTGTTCTGAGAACACCAGCAGCTTCTTTGTCGGATGTGTCCGTCTCCTTTTATCCAGCGAGGAGCTTCTTGAATGGCCACACGTCCTTTCAGATCCACAGCACTCAAGTCGTCTCCTGGCAGATGGACGGAAACATGAGTAACCTGTGCTTAATGGCCGTCTTGACTGGAAATCTAATGAATCATGGTCTCCGACTTTGGCTCAGTTCTGACGCATGTCCTGACAAGGTGCAGAAACAAACATGCATGTACAAGTGCAGTTCAGACGATGTGAACCTGACCTCCTGGTTTGCAACAAAAGCGGCAGACGAGGACTAAGACATGTGCCATCACGCTGCACTAAACACTGGCAGTGACACAGCCAAAGGGCGTCCGCTCCCTCCTAAAGAAACCGCCCACACCTCCCACACGAACGCAGGCTGCTCTGTGTCCACGCACAACCGCTTTCCACTCTTTCTTCTTCCCTTTATCCGCTGCATTTATCACATCTATTAATAATGTGGGCTTGCTGTGGGGAACAAAAGCTTCGGTGGCTCACAAGCGCCCTCAAGAGGCCCGGAAAAAGAGGCCCGGAACAAGAGGCTCGGAAAAAGAGGCCTTTCAGCGCGAAACGGGGAAAGTGTGAGGCGAGGAAGACGGAAATGAAGGTGCTTTCTACTGGCTGAATAAAGGTTGTGTGATGTGCGTGCGGAATCAAACGATTGGATTTCCAAGTCACTCTTGAAAAGGGAGTCTAGGGAG
The DNA here is from genome assembly GCA_034552555.1 of Semaprochilodus insignis. Taxonomy (NCBI): domain Eukaryota; kingdom Metazoa; phylum Chordata; class Actinopteri; order Characiformes; family Prochilodontidae; genus Semaprochilodus; species Semaprochilodus insignis. The sequence continues at coordinate 31,037,170 of CM067488.1, forward strand.
GATTTGTCAATACTTGTCTGGAACTTTCCGGACAAAAAAGGAAAAGGAAAAAGTGACTTTTTGCTCCGTATGAAAGCTCACTGGGCTGTGAAGGGTGACTGTAAACAATGGAAAATAGCATCATGCTGACGGCGGACAAAGGCCTATCAGCAAGATCATCTCCGTAACTGTGTATTTCCATGACACTTTACCCAGCAGGTCAAGAGAAAGATTCCCAAAAGGCAGTCAGCCCAAACGGTCTTCCAAATTTTCCATAACTTTGTCACTGGGATCTGCATAGAGAAGACCTCAAATTTCTTTACAGTGGTGGTGGTGGTGATGGGAACCAGGGGTCACCGTGTCTATAACACACATACACCCATCACTGTATTGTAAGTTGATGATGGTAAAACAGTAGGAGATCTGAACAAGTATGTCTTCTTGGGGACTGTTGTGACCTATAACATGCTGCATATACCTCTTCATCTTTATTGTAGTTTTAAAAATGACATTTAACTGAAAAAAAAATAGATTTTGACAAGTGATATATACAGTTTATATATCCTATATTTCTCTTTATTAAGATTGTCGAAGGCTAAATATAATATAATTTAACTTAACTTCAATTTCCAGACATTATTTTAAGTAATTGTATGTCCATTTTCTGACTATATTGGCAGATAATTTTACTTCTTTTAAAAAATCATTAAGGGAAACAAGCCAAATTATTTACCAGTATATTGAGAGAAATTTGACTTACTAAAATCACCTAAAAGAAGTTTTAAAAAGCCTGGAAATGAGTTAAATAATTTTAATATTACCTTCTCAGATAAATCAACTAGATATGAGATCATTTTACTTGCCAAGATACCATTATACTGCATATAAAATGATATCTTGTCATATAAATTGATGTATTTTCTATGGCTTACTGTCTTACAATTTTCATTTTCAGATTGTTGTAAGCTCATTTTAAGACTATTTATCTTATTCTCATTTTTTAAACTTGTAAGTAATTTGAGCCTAACTTTCTCACTATATTGGCAGATAATTTAGTTACTTTAAGAAATTAGTTTGAAACCAATAGCTAATAAAATAAGACAAATTGTCTGACTAAAATTACTTAAAACAAGTAAAAATATTTGACAAGAAGGTTGCGCTTACAGTGATCTCAAAATGAGAATTTTAAGACATATCAACTAGAAGTAGGATCATTTTACTTGACAATATCTCTTTTTTTTGCAGTGCAGGCAGCATATTAGTAACCATTTGTTTTAATAATCAGAATATTAAACAGCAGCTCCCTTTGTTTAGGGTATGCCACTTCCAGCAGAATTACAGCTGAGGTATCACACGTTCAGTTTTCTATGTTCAGATTGGGTTTAAGATGGCTACTCCATCCGTTACACATGACTGCCAACACGACTTCATTACTTTACTCAAAGGTTACACAGCCAGCGAGAATAAAGGCCATACACTGCAGTTTGTAAGCAAGCCTTACAGCCAGATGAAGCTGCCATGTTCAGAACGATCTGCATGCATGGCTACAAGTTTGCATGGACAGCTCTATGGCTAGGATGCCCCCGTTTTTGGTAGTCTGTCCTCAGAAATGTCCCCTTGTTTAACTGTGACTTGAAAACACCCCAGAAAGTCCTAGGAAAGACCTAAGAAAGCAGGCCACATGGGTGGACATTTGGTGTTGTGCTTGTTTTGGCCAGCAGAGGGGGCTGCTGCTGCTATCTAACTGACCACTACTACCACTTGCTTGTCTAGTTTTAGAGGACACTGCTGTGTGAAACTTTACCAGAAGCTAGCAAGTGTCCGGTGAGGAGTCCACAACATCAACACAATCATCTTTGCAAGACATGAGGATGTGACCCAGGAGTTAAAGCAGCTGAGTTATGGGACTTGGATCGTACTACCATGTACCTGGTTAGTACAGACATACAATCCACATACAACCATATTGAACATACAGCGTGTGCTGATAGCACCGTGTCTATCTCTCTAGAACTGCTGCTAGCCCAAGGGTGTGTTTAGGACCTGGCTATTGGGTTCTAGCCACATGTCTCGTTTCCGGCTAATACACTGAATATGAATATGGATTATGGGCTCATGTAGCCACTAAATCTTTCATGGTAAACACATTCCTGCCTCATACCTGCTTGTATTACAGTACAACAGCGACTGGCTCAACATAACCTACCACCTCTTCTCCTCAACACTCAACACATCAAAAGGATATCTGCACCCAGAGGGAAGTGTGGGATTGCAGGTCTGTTGGGAAGGAAGATAAAGGTTATCAGGATCAATAACTGATGATAAATTTAGACTGATATGATCAATATTTATTGAGCTACACATACAGAAGTCTGTCTCTCAGTATGGCGTCGGGCCCCCGTGTTTGCTAACCCAACATGCCAGATGTCTCGGTATGGAGTTGTAGAGGTTCCTAATGGTGTCCTGTGATAATCCATCCCATGCAGCTTGACTATCCTCACACAGTTCCTGCAGATGGTGCGGTAGGGGTGAAGATGGAGTGACACCAGGCCTTCTGGACGTGTGATGTGTGTCAACAAACCGTTCATCTTGGTGCTGACCACGGTGCCTCCACACACGGATTCGTTGGTCGTCTCCACCAAGACAAAAACGGGACTCGTCACTGAAGATGACCCAACGCCATTCTGAGTCACTCCATGACAGTCTGGCACGACACCATTGTAGTCTTTGGTGATGTTGACATGATGTTAAGGACAGTCATCGTAACGGTCTGTGTGCATGTAGTCCTGGGTGGTGCAGCCGTCTGCCAATGGTGCTGGCACTAACAGGATGACTCATGGAGGACATCACTGCCTGTCCTTGCATGTCCCACAATGTCAAACCTACCCACCAAGTTTCATTCCTGTCGGTTGATTCCTTCTGGGTGTATGGGTTCTACTGAGGATGAATGTATTTTGTTGCACACTAAAACTTTGATACGTGTACACCGTGTATTTGTATTGCACAGATAAAAGCATTAGAGACTTTAATGATATATTGACCACCAAAATGGATATGTCCATGGTTTTCATTTCAGAAATCTGGTAACCAAAGTGCGTTCAGGTCATGAAGTTGGCCCCTTGTTACCACCCAGTGTGTCGCGAGTGGCCACCATTGAATCATCTTGCATTTTGAGTGGTGAGTTGAAGTTGGCATGTTAAAGGAAAGAATTTAAGGAATTTTTTCCACCAGAAATTGGAAACAAAGAAACAAATTCCACAACAACAAAAAAAAAAAACACTGGATAAAGTGATCAAATATATTTCCTTTCCCGAATACATGAACATACAACCCTGACATGAATCACCTGACAGTATACAAAACACTCAACAGTTATCGTTTAATCTTCAGTAGAAATTATTCAGAAGTCCGTTAGGGAAGATTAGCATTAGGAAAAATCCCAGAGCTCCGAGTCAGTTAAGATCAACAGCGGTAGGACTGTTTACGCTGGCTGTGCTCCAGCCTCCAGAGCTTCTGAGCGCACTGGAAGACTGAAGTGTAGCGGCTGTGTGAGCGAAGGTGCATCATCTGAGGTCATAGAATCAAATATAACTACACTGTGTGCTGATTGGCTGAAGACACAGATGCACATTCATTTGAAAGCAAAACGGTGTAGTTTCTAAAGTGTCATTTTAATAGTTAAAATACACACACAAAAAAAAACAGTTTCAGTCTTCCGCATGACTGCACACAGACAGAAACCATAGCGGGCGGTTTAGCATGGTTCTGCATGGTTACGGAATTTCCCGTTCGCAGACAGGGAACTGTTTGTCCACTGACATACCGGGACTGCACCGTTTCCAAGAGAGAAACCCACGTCTCCACAGAAACCATCAACAAACAACCAAACGCATGAATCCACAGGTAGGGCTGTGCTGGATATACTTTGTTCACTTGTTGGCCTTTTCAGTGCTGCTATTGCACGAGGGTGCAATATGCAAATTAGCCCTCCAACCAATCACAGTGGGTTTTTTTTTTCCGCAGGTCCCAATGTTCGAGTCTATGTGGGTTTTCATAGATGCACACTGCTGTCCAAAAGCCTGGAATCATATCGCTAATTTAGGTAACACTTTGGGTAACACCGACGTGTCAGTGAGGTAGCAGTGGTGAAATTTCTGAATATGTTGAATATGTTACCTATCATTAAGCAAAACCGCCTAACTCTGGTCCTAACCCTAAAATTAACCTAAATAAAAACCTAATCCTAACCCTCATCCAGGCCCTAATCTTAACCTCAACCCAAAACCTAACCTAACCATCACCTGGGCCCTAAACCTGGCCTTAACCTCAACCCAAAACCAAATCCTAACCTTCACCTCAACCCCAAAACCTAATCCTAACCTTCACCTCAACCCAAAACCTAATCCTAACCTTCACCTCAACCCAAAACCAAAAGTGGGACTCGTCACTGAAGATGCCCTGCTGCCATTCTGAGTCACTCCATGACAGTCTGGCACGACACCACTGCAGTTATTGGTAACGTTGAGGTGGTGTTAAGGACAGTCGTACTAACCCTCATCCTGGCCCCGATCCTAACCCTACCTTTAACCTCAACCTGAAACCTAATCCTAACCCTAACCCTGGCCCTTAATCCAAACCCTAAATTTGACTTCAATCTAAAACCTCATACTGACCATAACCTTGGCCCTAATCCTATCCCTAAATATAAACTCAACCCAAAACCTAATCTTGACCCTGACACTGTCTCTAATCTTAATTCTAAATTTAACCTTAACAAACACAAAACCTAATATAATATTAATTCTAACCCTGACTCTTATCCTAACCCATCCCTTAACCTAAACCCAAAACTAATGTTAATCCTAGCTCTAACCTAACCTCAACCCAAAACCTAATCCCAACTCTAACCTTAACCACAACCCAAAACCTAATCCAAACCATCACCCTGGCCCCAATCCTAACTCTAACCTTAACCTCAACCCAAAACCTAATCCCAACCATCACCCTGGCCTTGGACCCTCCAAATACAGTGAAAAAAAAAACCACCTGAATCCAGCAGATTATAATCACGTTTTATTTATGGAGTTAATTAAAGGTTTCTTGACAATCTCCTGAATGTATTCAGATGCTTCACTGCTGCTACATCACTGATATGTTGTTGAAATTTTACACAAAGTCTGTTAAAGTTTAATTCATCTAAAATAACCAACCAGAAAAAAATAGAAGTGTACAAAAATCTGGAATCAGGAGCGCCAGACAAAACCTGATCATTAACAGTCAAAATAAAAAGATGGTAAAAATCTGTAAAAAAAAAAAAAAAAAAAAGAAAAGTTTTTTTATTTTGTTTTTATATACTGCTTTTACTGTAATTCAACAGCTACATGAATTATTCTAAGATACAGATTTTACCATATTTCTAACGCCCAAATAGAAATATGATATGTGGATATATATATGTATATATATATATACACACACACACACGTGTGTATATATATATATATATATATATATATATATATATATATATGATTCACATATGTATATAGACATTGCTTATGATATGATAGAAATATATGTCCCATATTTGAAAATGGTCAAACATGTTATCATATATATGTGGCATATATGTATATATCTGAGTAATGTTGGATATAAGTGAATCCATATATGCATTATATATGTCATGTATTTGAAATCCGTATATCGCCATATATCAGATTTTCGTATGGGCAGTAAGAACCATTAAAATAAAACTGTAAAATAAAGGTCATTTTGTTGTTTGTTTGGTAAATTAGTCTGATATATGTGTAAAGTTGTAAAAAAAAAAGTTAAAATATAGTATTAGTATAGTTTATGTACATGGATTTATCCTTGTTTTATTAAATTTGACAGCACTTTTACAATCAAAATATGTTTTTTTTTATGATGTAGTTACATATTTTTACATGTTTTAATTGCTGTAATAAATTCTGTACTATATATCTTGGTCAAATGATCTACCTCAGTGATTCATAGTCACTTTTCAGATAAGAGGCATTTCTGATATGAATGTTATTTGTTGAAAGTATAGATCCTAAACTTTTGAACAGTAGTGTAATCCCACAAATATATGGTTGAAAATAACATCCAGTCCTTAACTACATCACATCATTGATTCACCAGTGCACAAAGTATATATATATATATATATATATATATATATATATATATATATATATATATAATGTGTGTATATATTCAACGTATATAACATATAATCTCAATATAAAAATCAATTCAAATAATTGGTGTTTTATTCATATGGTACAGCCCTATTAGGAAGGAATGTGTTGAAATACATGGCAGTATAAACATTTTCTTATTCCTTAAAATATTTCTATTGACAATAAACACAATATACAGACAGGAACAACAACAACAACACCTGAAACCTTCTCAACACCCATAAAGCCAGTGGTACGTCTTCAAGACTGATATTAAGAAGATATTAAAGCAAAATAAAACAAAATAATAAGAATAAAAGTGCTAACAGAGAGTAAAAGCATGAGAAAACCCTCGTTATTCTCTCACTGTCGAACGACGGCGCATGTTATTCTTCCTGAAATCTCCGTAAATGCCGGTCTCACATGCCTGGAAGCAGATCGGATGGAATTATCCTATTGAGAAAGATTATTTTGGCATTGTTTATTTCCAAGCTGTAGGTTAATGCGAGTCTACAGTTGTTGGTTGGAGGACAAAGCTTAGTTACGATTTGCAGGTTTAATCTAGGAGCTGCATGGAAAAGAAAGAAGAACTCATTTTTGGTTTTCGCATCTGCGCATGCAATAACAAACTGCTTTATTACAATCTGGCGTGCGGCAGAACGGCGGAGTTTATTCCCTTCCCTAGGAAAACAGGTGCCCCAGTAACTTTTCAATTGAGCGAGGCTAAAGAATCGGCACTTTGAAGAAATCTTTCATCTTTTCTATTGAGTAAAATCAATAGGCTAGTCGGCCCAAAGCGGAGAACAAGACTAAAGAAGCGCTTTAAAGATGACGACGCTTTGTCCTAAAAAAAACATAATGGCTGCAATTCTGCCCAAGAAGATGGACCCAGAAAGAGAGGAAGCAAATCCAATTAAAGAAAAAACAGCTACATTCTTTCTTTGAAATGATTTCGCGGTTATCTGAAATGGCACCAGCGCAGGAACACTTTCCGTAACAGACTGAACAGGATCGGTACACTGCGGTCTGCATTGATTAGCCTTTAAACAAATGCCCTTAAAGACGCGCACCCAAATGCACTTCCCCGCCAAGCTCCAGCATCTGCACCCATACTCGGCTTCTGTACACGAAAGAAGGTCGTAGGGAGAGAAAACGGGCTGGTGGTGAAAGAGGGAGTGAGTGAGCAAGTGAAAGGGTACACAGGTCTCCGGGTTTCACACCTTCCTTTCAGAGGCCTCTGCCCGACGCACCCAGGGATTTCTACCATGAGAGCTTTCTCTCGCAACAAAGAAAAGGAGAAGAAATAAAAGACAAAAAAAAAGTGATCCCCCTGTGGAAAAAGTGCCCAGTGTCCCCCTGAGTTCCTGTGCAAGCCTGGCATTTCAGCACTTTCAGTGTATCAGCGTGCAGTGGCAATTCTGGGGCCCAAGCACCTGAAGCTAAGACGCTATTGATTTCTGTTCCAAAACAAAGGACGAAGGGAGAGAAAAAGAGAGAGAGGCTGTAGGATATATGGGAAATATATGTTTTTATGTCATTTGGAATCACAATTTGGAATTGTGTAAAACTAATGAACTGAATTTTCAGGAGTTCCACAAAAATTATATCTATATATATACAGACTACCAGTCAAAAGTTGGACACACCCATCTAAATGGATGTAGTTGGTGATCTTAAAGACTCTACAGTCTTAGACTTAACAGCTCCACCTGATGAGTCTGAACCAGTACATATCCTGGTATACCACATATGCTTTTGATATACCACAGTATGATATTTCTCCATATCTCCACCTCTAATATATATTTAGTGGTGTAAAAACTTGGATCTCTTTTTCTGCACAGTGTAAAAGCTCTAGTTCTCCTTTCAGGTTAGTGAATATTCATGAGGGATCGACCAATAGAATTGTTCCAAACCTGCTTAGAAATAAACCTTGTTCTATCAGCTCCACTGCAGGTTAAGAAAGCTGGTTCATCCTCCTGTAAAGCTCCATTCTGGAGGGTTTTAAGGTGGACTGTATAATTGCATGAGGGCTATTTTATAGTTTGATGTCTTCACTTTTATTCTACAGTAAGATCAACAGAAGGAGGACCTGCTATGAGGAGCCGTGTCTAAACCTTTGACTGGTAAGGTGTGTGTATATATATATGCATGTATAAATTAATAAATAATGGTACAAAACCATATTTCTGTTGTTTTTAAGTTTTTGAAACATTTTGAATGTACATTTTAAGCTTTAACTTTTGTGTAACTTTCATGACAAATGGACCAAAACCATTGGGCTACATTAGCTTGGTAAAACGTCTGCTTCCATTGACTTACATTAAAAGTAAATTATGTTTTTTCCTTCTCCTGTAAAGTATGATGTTTTGCTCAGAAAGCAGCTGTATGTATTACATTACAGTGTAATTTCTATGATTAATATACATATAGTAGACATATTCTGTTTAATATTGTTGATTTTGCAAGCGTATATGTATATCCCCTCTCATTTCTCTCTCTCTCTCTCCACACAAGGTAGCTCAACCCGATCAATATCAATCCGGCCTCATACAGCTTACTGCTCTTTACGATCGCTGAGGGTTTGGACGAGACCATTTGACATAGAAAATGAACAGAGAAAGAGGCAAACAAAACCGGGAACATGAAAACAACATCATTACACAAAGCACTCGACTGCATCGCCATCACGCGAGCGGCTGTAGAGAGCGAGTCTTTCAGCTTTCCTCTTTTTAATGCTGGTGGAAAGCTCAGAAGACTAAAAGCAGGCTTCGCCGCTCAAGCATCTCGCCTGGGACGCATACAAATATTGGCAAAATTCAAAGTAAATGTTAGCAGGAAACACACCTGATGAGTTTGAGCAAATAAAGCTGTTTAAAATAGAAAAGTCCAAATAGAGCATTAGAGTCGGGCCCGAGTAAAACACACAGTGAACCGTCCCGTCTCGACTGGAAACACACGGTAACAGTGATGGAAACTCCTTTTCTTGTCTCTGATCTGGGAGACGGAGGACTGTATAAACCAAGAGGACACTGCGTTTGAACAAAGGAGTACATTCATTTAAGAGCGATCCATCTGAAAGCATGCGTAAAAGCTCCTGACAGCTAGGAGAAAAGGCCTCCTCCCCTGCTAATGACAGGCTGAGAGAAATGAAGGGTTGTGCAGGCGTGTGGGCTGGAGGTGGGGAGCCGTGTTTGCGTGGAGGGGTCCCTGATCAAGGTCCAGGAGAGGTCATGAACTTCGGCTTTAGACAGCTCCTTTTTCCCTCTGCTCCACTGGTACAGTGTACACCCTACACACACACACACAGAGAGAGAGACCCATTAGTATTCATATACACATTAACTTCAATACCTCACTCGTCCAGCCTCACTGCTGGAGTGTTTAAACACTGTGTCCACTCACTGTCCACTCTATTAGACACTCCTACCTTGCTGGTCCACCTTGTAGATGTACAGTCAGAGCCGATAGCTCATCTGCTGCTGCACAGTGCAGTGTTGGTCATCCTCTAGTCCTTCATCTGTGGACACAGGACGCTGCCCTCAGGACCCTGCCCCACAGGACCCTGCCCACAGGACGCTGCCCACAGGGTGCTGCCCTCAGGACGCTACCCCACAGGACCCTGCCCCACAGGATGCTGCCCCCAGAACGCTGCCCCACAGCACGCCGCCCCACGGGGTCCTGCCCACAGGATGCTGTTGGCTGGATAGTTTTGATTGGTGCACATTTCTCAACGGACCACTAAAACCAGCACCACACACACTAACACACCACCACCACGTCAGTGTCACTGCANTTACCCACAGGACGCTGCCCACAGTGCGCTGCCCACATGACACTGCTGGGCTGGATAGTTTTGGTTGGTGGACGATTCTCAGTCCAGCAGTGACACAGTGTCCAGCAACACTGCTGTGTCTGATCCACTCACACCAGCACCACGTCAGTGTCACTGCAGTGCTGAGAATGATCCACCACTCACTTAGTACCTGCTCTGTGGGGGTCCTGACCATTGAAAAACAGATGGACTACAGATGGACTACAGTCTGTAACTGTAGAACTACAGAGTGCTCCTATATGGTCAGTGGATCTGATAAAGTGGACAGTGAGTGCAGACACAAGGAGGTGGGCCTGCTGAGGTGCTGAGTGACTGTAGCCTGTTTAGTAGTGGATAATGGGCTTTAGGTTCTATTATATCTATTATATTATTATTATTATTAATATCATTATTATTATCTTTTGTGCTCCAACTTGAAGCTTTGTGCGTAGTTAGTCATTCATGGATGTAGTTACAGGCAGTGGGAGCTTCCATGCATCATACATCCATGAATAGAGGCACATTCAATCAACGCTCTGAAAACACAGCAGCGAATAGCTCTCATTGTGAGAAGACGTTGACATATTTAGGCTGTTCAAACAGTGCTGGCACACTTGGCTTCATTCTCTTCACGTCTCATATCTTCTCCCTGGAATCAGTTGGCCTATCCATGCTCCACCCTCCAGTGTGTTCATGGCTACTGTTATGCAATTGAACAAGCTTTACAAAACCTTGATGGAAATCCAGATCAACCTCATGAAAAGTTGTCATAGCCAGCTCCACCCTGGGTCTGACTGATAACACAGCGCTACCAAGGGCGCAGGCTAGCAAGTGCTTCCGGCCAGGCCTGTTATGGTACTGCTAATGCAACATCACTGGAGAGCTCAACACGCTTGGAGGAGAACACTAACTATTCAGTTCTATTAGGCTAACAGGCGCCGTGTTGGCTAGCCTTATAGGCCTTATAGCAAAATCTGTTCAGTCGGTGGCCATCTTCCCAGGTATGACATAACCAGATTAGTATCTCTTTGAATGAGCAGGGGCCATATTTGAAATGTATCCATCCAACCTTGGGCGGATGCATGTATAGCATAAGCCCCGCCCCCTGCCTGCCCACTTTACTCTGATGCCTAGTTTTGATCAGTGGTAGTGGTTTCAATGAAAGATGATAATGAAAGATGCTCAGAAGGTTCTCTTGTGAAAAACTTGCTAATAATAATAAAATTAATAATAATAATAATAATAATAATAATAATGTTTTTTTATTTTTTATAATTGTCTATAAAGTCTATCTAACTCTGCAAGGAAAGAAGGCAATTCTGCCGCAGTTTGTCCCAGGAAGGTGAACCAGGCACGCTGTCGGCTACACGACCTGCCTGTATGGTAGTTATTGCTCTGTTGTACGGTTATTTATTTATTTATCCGGCTTATATTAGCTCTCCTTGTGTCTGTCTTCCCTCGGCATGCTTGGAAAGGACTCTGCGCCCTGGCAGGCTCAGTGTTGATCCACAGCGCTCCGGGTTGCTGTGCGATTAAGCCGCTTTTCAGCCACCCTATCTCTCAACACTGAGGGAGGAAAAAAACACCCAGCTCAGCGAACTCCATTCCCTAGAGGTAACCTGTAATCCTGCAAAGGAATTTAACCTCAGTAACACTGAGAAGACAGAGAGACAGAGGGAGCAGGCAATACAGAAGGTATACATGACACCCAGACAGACGCTTAGACACAGACACAGCGACAGACAGACACACACAGACTGTGGCAGGAGCAGCTTGTGGCTCTGCAGGAGATACTGAACACTAAAGCTGCTGTTTAAGGGAAATACACATCAGAGAGAGCACCTACCCACCTCTCTCTCTCTCTCTCTCTCTCTCTCTCTCTTTCACTCTCACTCTCACTTACACACGCTCTCTTTACTCTTCCTCTCTCTGAACTCTCTCTGTTTCTCTCTCTCTCTCTCATTTTCTCTCTCTCTCTCTCTCTCTCACTTTTTCTCTCTCTCACACACTTCTCTTCCTCTCTCTCTCTCTCTTTCACTCTCACTCTCGCTTTTGCTCTCTCTCTCTCTTTCACTCTCACTTTTGCTCTCTCTCTCTCTCTCACGTTTTCTCTCTCACACACACACACTCTCTCTACTCTTCCTCTCTCTCAACTCTCTCTGTTTCTCTCTCTCTCTCTCTCTCTACATATGTTTCATTCTCTCTCTCTCTCTCTCTCTCTCTCTCTCTCTCTCTCTCTCTCTCTCAGGTCATGTATTGTTAGTTTTGGTTGGTAGTGACAAACTGATTCTGATTACTATGCAAAACTGATTACTGTGAGCATGCACACGCACATACACACACACACACACACACACACACGCACATACATACATTCACTCACTCACTCTTACACGCACAAAACCACACACACGTATATACATGCGCGTGCACACGCACAAAAACACACACATGCACACATACATACACACACATACACACACGCACATACATACACTCATTCACTCACTCTCACACATGGACAAAACCACACACATATACATATGCACACACACCCACACATACACACGTGCATGCACACACGCACACATATACACACATGTGCATGCACACATGCACACATATACACTCACTCACTCTCACACATGCACAAAAACACACACATATACACATGTACACACACGCACACACACATACACTCACTCCCACACATGCACAAAAACACACACATATGCACAGACACACACGTATACACATGCACACACACATACAAACACATATGCACATGCACACACACACGTACACAGCCCCATAAGACAGAAGAGACGGGGGAGGAAAGTTTCAGGGAACAACTCTCACTCATAACTGAACATTCTGGAATAAGAACAACACAATTATAAACGACCCAGTTCCAGACGTCTGATAAATAAGCTGATTAGGCAGATGAAAGAGAGAAGCTGAGCTGAGGGGAAAGTAACTGGCGGTAATTTCCCAAATCATGCAGCTTTAAAGCTGCTGACCATGTTAAGTGGAAATTTCCTCTACTGGCACCATTCTTTAGATTAGAGGGGTTCCTCTGTTCCGGACCAGGACCCACATGAAGAGGTGCGGTTTGTCTCAAGAACCAAGAGTTACATGACCACTTTGCCCAAAAGTCCCCACTCAACACTAATGCATGCACGCTAATACGTGCCCAGGCCTAGGTGTATTCAGTTGGATGTCACATTAGTGGGTAAGCTCTGATCGTCAGTGCTGTTGTGACTCAATGTGAACATGTTTCTTTGCTCTCAGAAAACTGCAGAATAGACTCAAAGTGCTGAGTGCGGCAACCACACTCCCTTCCGTCCTCGCTCACGCGCCACTCTGCACACGTCACATAACAAGCCACCTTAATAAGACCGGAGGACAACAGCCGCGTGGTTCCTTCCGCTGATCTGTAAGGTGCCTTATGCAACTCAGCTCACGGGAGAAAAACAAACAGTATGCTCTGGTTCAGATTCCTACGGTACCTATGGGTGATGAATCTAGCACCTCCACGAGCACCAAAAGCAGATGTGATTGGATTGGGACAAGGTCCATGTACTGGACAAGTTTCTGGATGTAGCCACATCAGTGTTCAGATACTCTTACATTAAAGAATTGTGCAGTTGGGCCAGATTTGGTGGATGCCTTCCCTGGCACAATTCCGAGGAGAATTCCCTGTAGACTGGGATTTTAGCCACTGCTGGTAGACCCATATGACCGTACGCTTCCATACACCTGCAGATTCAGCTACTTCCTTCACACTATGGTCTTTGGCACGCCCAAATGCAGTCACTCCTTTTAGCCAATCATTAACATCTGCTTTGGAGCCATTTTCCACACATGGAACGAGACATTCCCTGCACTGTAGCACCTCTTCCCAATCTATGGATCCCGTCACTCACACCCCGCAGGGATTTATAGCCCCATCATCCTCGTGCAGTGGCTGACACCACTCCGAGAGACTGACTCGGGTTGGTCTAAAACACAGTCAAGTGGTGCAGCTGCTAAGTCAGACACAAGAGGCTGTATTTACAGCACCAGCTTTTGCACATACATGAGATTTCACAAGGCCAAGTTGCGACTCAGTTAATAGCACGTTTGACAGTCATGAGTCAGCTCAAGTGTGAGTTCGTGACCCTTTTCTGAATCATGTGAGAGCCGAGATGTGTCCACCCTGATCACAGATACGGGTTACAGACTTGATCCATCAAGGCCGAAAGGTCGGCAAGCCAGACGTCAAGGCCTGTAATGTGAACGCAGCCTGTTCAATTTTCGCAACAACACCAACAACAACACCAACAAAAAACGATTTGTGCCACTTCAGCAGTGTAATGCGAATGTAGCCTGAAGCTTGTAACGCAGGTCTATGTCATAGCTCCCTCAGGCCCTTAGCTGTCAACAGCGACCACGCCAAACACAACAAGAGAGCTGCAACTGCAGGGGTGGACGGAGGGGAACATGATGTGACCTGCTCTCAGAAACGTGCCCCACGCAGCACACCTTTCAGAGAAAGAAGGAAAACAGAGCGAGAACGCACTGAGCTGAAGATCAGCTCTCCCCATCACGATGCTATCTGGCAGAGAAGAACAGGGCTGAAACCGCCCCGACCAGTTTCAGTTCAGGAGAAAGGGTGACACAGAGATACAGCAAGAAGCAGTGCTTTCCTTCGGGAAACTGCTTTACCAAATGTTCTGATCATATTTAACAGCGTTTTAATACACTTTGTGTCCAGTCACTTTAAGCCAGCGGGGATTATAAAATATCCCCATTAGCTGCTATCTCAGTAGCAGCTACCCTTATTGTAGTCTCATAGACATACCATACACCCCAATGCGATAGCAATCAACCAGACAAGACTGTGCTGCTCTGTTTCTAAAATAAAGGTGTTTTTCCGAAACCTGATATAAGACTTCGACTCCAATTCACAGTCAGTGACAGATCTAGAACTTACAGAAAGGCTGGAGCAGGAGCTCCCCAATCTTATCCACAAGGTGCCAGAGTGGATTCCAACTCTCTAATTGTGACGGGATTCATAGATGAAGAAAAGGTGGCCATAGTGTGAAGGAAGTAGCTGAATCTGCATGTGTATGGAAGCATACGGCCATACGGGTCTACCAGCAGTGGCTAAAATCCCAGTCTACAGGGAATTCTCCTCGGAATTGTGCTAGGGCAGGCATCCACCAATTCTGGCCCAACTGACCAATTTTTTGATGTAAGAGTGTCTGAACATTGATGTGGCCTACATCCAGAAACTTGTCCAGTCCATGCCCAATCCAATCACAGCTGTTATCGGTGCTGGTGGAGGTGTTACGCGCTATTAGGTACGTTTCAGTCACAGGGGACTTATTGTTTTGGCCTGTGAGCTTATACATGTTATAGGTATGCAGCTAGGTCATATAGACTCCTGGCAAAAGAAATGGGCCAAGCTCTACATGGCAAGACAAGATTTTAGAGGTCAGTATGGGAAGCTTTTCCCATTCATTGCTTTATACAGAAGTGAAGTTTGATTGGTTGGTTTAACTCGCAGTAAATCTTCCATAGAAAGAAGAGTGAGTATTGTTCCACTCAGCGGTTATGGCTTCAAATAGCCAGAAAACCAAAACTGCCATGTTGGTTTGTGTTTGATGTGAGACTAAACTCTATAGGGTTTAAATCTGGACTATTGTACCATGAGTTTGGACCAATATGTTTTGCCCAGAAATCTATAGAAATGTGGCATTTAAGGCAACACCAAGATTTGGGGATTTGGAGACCTCTCTGGTGGGAATGTGTAATAACAAGCAACATGCAAAAGAACATTTTGTCAGGTAGCTTATGCTTCACTGACGTGGTGGTGGTGGTGTGTTAGTGTGTGTTGTGCTGGTGTGAGTGGATCAGACACAGCAGTGCTGCTGGACACCTCAGTGTCACTGCTGGACTGAGAATCATCCACCAACTAAAACTATCCACCCAACAGCGTCCTGTGACCACTGATGAAGGACTAGAGGATGACCAACACTGCACTGCGCAGCAGCAGATGAGCTATCGTCTCTGACTGTACATCTACAAGGTGGACCAGCAAGGTAGGAGTGTCTAATAGAGTGGACAGTGAGTGGACACAGTGTTTAAACACTCCAGCAGCACTGCTGTGTCTGATCCACTCACACCAGCACCACACACACTAACACACCACCGCTTTGTAATGTACTGGCGCCAAATTCAGACCAGTAGAGTGAACACAGCCCTCTCTCCTTTTGGCCTTTCTCTTTTTGGCCTCTCTATTTTTGCTCTAATGCACGGTTGTGATTCTCCGGCACGGCGCGGCCTGTCGGTTTCTCGGAGAGCTGTTACTCACCCGACTGGTCTGGCTGCCTGTGTCAATAAGGTGGCTGAGTGGAAAAAGGAGATTGCGAAGCTCCTCACAAAAGCCAGGCACTGATGTGTCACTTCAGATATCAGCGCTCTGGAAGGCTCAGGTGCGCAGCTCACTAAGACTTTAGAGTAGCGATCGCCGCTAAACCGTGCCGGCTTTAGCAAACACTTGCTGCTTTTTTCCACCGGCTCCTGCCAAATCCGTCTTAACTGCACCAGCAGCGGGGAACATGTGTGGAAATTAATATGTACACGTCTGGCTGTGATATTGGAAGTAATTTAGCTATGCTTTCTTTAGCCGTTCAACAGATTAGCAATACGCCTCTCACATGCTGACAACCCTCCATGGTGAAGAGCTGTTTCCATGTTCGGAGTCTTGTATTCCTGTATGAGTCAGTTTTCAAATTACTCATAAAGACGCAAAACAGTCCTCACCCTTGTTCCCGGTTATGGAGATGACGTCTGAACAAGACAATCGCTGTGGGGGGGAGAGAAAAACACACATGGTAAACTTTAGGCAGCATTCAACTTTCCCATCCACAGATTCCCAATTATTGTGTTTCCTGTATTGCTAATAAGGTTAAGAAGAAGAAGATGGACCACTTAATTGACCAATTGGGTTTGAACACAGAGAGATTTGACCTTTCACATACACCAACTAGTGAACAGACCCACTAGGGGGCAGTAAGTACGCTTGCCCGGAGTGCTGGGAAACCCTATCTACAGTGCCCAAGAAGTGGTTGGGGGTTAGATTCCCTGCTCAAGGGCACTTCAGTCATGTCCTGTCGGTTCAAGGAATCAAACCAATGACCTTCCGATCACAAGGCTGGTTCTCTAACCTCCAGCACATGACTGGCCCCAGTTTACAGATGGCACATCATTGTTAGCTCTTTCCCACCAAAAGAACTTTGGTTCTTGAACTCGATCCGTTCAGGATGAGCTTGATGTTGAGCAGTCAGTAATCACATAACAACATGGGCACCTCAGAGAAGACAGCCGGTGATGAGCCTGGGGTCCGTATCTCTGGTTTCCTGAAGGCTAGCAATTTGATTCAAGGGCACATCACATGCTACTGACCTGTGGAGCTCGGCTTTGTTCTAACAGTTCTCCACTGAGCTTCTCTACAGAGCTTCGTGATGTTGAATCAGATATTGAGCATCGCTGTCTTAGGTTTCCAGGCCTTCAACCATGTTTAAGCATTTTACCAAGGCTGCCTAGGGTTTGCATAAGTTGGGTTGCAAGATTTTGGTGTCCATATCTCTGGTTCCCTGAAGGGTGGATAAGGGTGCACATCACGCTCCACTGACTAGTGGCTAGTTTGGCTTTGTCATGGATGTTTTAAGTCAGATTTTTAAAGGTGCTTGTTCCAAAAAGGTTCCCTTCTCATTCCCTTTCAACCTCAACTCATTATTTAAATTTAAAAGTTGTACAACCCTTATACGCCAATATATCAGTTCAACGTTCACGTAATGCACGTTTCTGCACTGTAGAGAAAGTGATACTAGATGTAGCACTGCAGTTAAGTCTATCAGTGCATTCTCTGTCCTTTTATAAGACTATATCCCTAAGCCAGTCCAGTCCAGTGTGAGACCATGTGACTGTGTACGTATGTGTCCCTTACCTACGATAGCCACAATAGCCACGGCGACCACGCTCACTGCTGCAATGATGATTATTGTGGTGGCGTTATCTACAAGTGAACCAGACACAGACACGGTAACATGATTACTACATGACACCACATTCCATCCAGCCTGATATAACAGTATGGTCTTTCACACATGTGCAAAATAGGTAGCATTCAAAATTAACTTCAAATCTAAGTATTTAGAGGAAAACCGAGGAAATAGGTTCTGAGCAGTTTAACAGATTAAAAGAGTGCTAAGGTCATGTGTCATTTTGTAGTCGGCATCGTGCTCTAATGAAGAAAAACAAGCCTTACATATTTATGAAATATTTACTGAGCTACACATACAGAAGTCTGTCTCTCAGTATGGCGTCGGGCCGCCGTGTTTGCTAACCCAACATGCCAGACGTCTCGGCATGGAGCTGTAGAGGTTCCTAATGGTGTCCTGTGATAATCCATCCCATGCAGCTTGAATATCCTCACACAGTTCCTGCAGATGGTGCGGTAGGGGTGGAGGTGGAGTGACACCAGGCCTTCTGGATGTGTGACATGTCACAACAAACTGTTCCCCTTGGCGCTGACCACGGTGCCTCCACACATGGATTCGTTGGTCGTCTCCACTGAGACAAAAGCGGGACTCGTCACTGAAGATGAGCCGCTGCCATTCTGAGTCACTCCATGGCAGTCTGGTACGACACCATTGCAGTCTTTGGTGACGTTGACGTGGTGTTGAGGACAGTCGTCGTAACGGTCTGAGTGCATGTAGTCCTGCGTGGTGCAGCCGTCTGCCGATGGTGCTGCACTAACAGGATGACTCATGGAAGAAATCACTGCTCGCTGAATGTCTGCAATCTTGGCTGTTGGGTCAGTCTGTGCATGTCAGACAATTCATTGGTTTCCTTCTCTGTGGTTCGTGTAGGTCTCCCAGATCCTTCATATTGCTGGTGCTTGCTTTCTTCTATCCACTGCCGCACCAGCGTGCTATGGTAATATCCAGATGACCAGTACAGCATGCAGTACGTCAATAAGACCATCCCACTTCTCAGAGCCCTACGATGCGACCCAATGATGAGTCTCCAACTCTTCCAACTGCTCAAATTGCAAATTACTTCACTTACAAAGACGCTACAAACACAACAGTACGGGTCAGAAGTTCCACCAAGGTTCATTCCTGTCGGTTGATTCCTTCTGGGTGCAACTATTTTTTGATGATGTGTGTGTATACATATATATAATACATGTATACACAGATAGGCTCTTGAGTATTCTAAGCTTTCCCATTCATATTCCAGCCAGTGACCGTTTCCTCTTTTATAAAGTCTATGGTGTTGACTTGCATGTAGCAATATTTGCCTTTTGCCTCCCTAATAAACTTGTAGCTCAGAGAATCCAATCTATCTATCTATCTATCTATCTATCTATCTGATTTATGTATTCATGTATTTAATTATTTATTTATTTTTACCTTCATTTCCGTTCTCATCGTTTACGTTCTTGAGATATCCTGTTCCAGAACTTTCTCGTCTGGTTTCCTCTGAAACATACACACATTAAATCACTGAGAACATACGACCACAGGAACACAGGAACATGTACATGCTCACATCCACCATGCACTTTCATTTTAAAGCCCACCAGTAATTACCCCCCCCCCCCCCCCCCCACACACACCCCCACTTTTTTTGGATCAGTTCAGGTTTCCTGGGAATTTTTTTTTTTTGGTTCCTCAGGTCTAAAAATCCCAGCTCCACATTCATTTTAAAGGTAATTTCACCTAGACCCCCCTACATCCCCCCACCCCCAGCCTAAACCAGGCCTGTCTTGGCTGAACCGGAGGGTGAGCAGTGCCTCTCTTAACAGCTCAGTAATTCTATCAGAAGGCAATCATCCCGCAGATGAAGAGTGACAGCGGTAGGCGGCGGAGGCCTGAATGGCGGAGTGTGCATTAAGCAGAGAGACGACAGCGCCAGGCCCATCAGCCGGGCTCCGCGGGGAGAGGCTAATTGATTGCTTTCAGGAATTAATGTGACGGGTGCATTGGTTTGGCCTTACAGTAACAACCTGTCTTCATGCTGCATCTGCTGCCGCCGCTAAAGAAGGCTTACCCAAATCATCGTCGTCTTCATCATCTGTGGTCGGATGGGTAGGACGGGGGAGAGAGAGAGAAGGAGAGAGGGAGAGAGAGTGTGAGAGGGATACAGGGAGCAATTGATAAAAGCCTGCCATTATGTTCTTGCTTAAAATAAAGTTTTAAGTATATGCATTTACATCAAGGCAGCCAACGTCTCCGACTCGGTTCGGAATGGCAGAATAAGGTGCTCTTCCTTTTAAGAGATTAACTTTCCAACCAATATTAACCTCCATTTGGCCCAGAGATAAAAGCTTGGGTAGGTAGGTGAGGGCAAAGTCTAATTCATGAAAAGTTTGCTAACTGAAGAGAGAACAAATGTAAGGACGTAAGATCTTACCTCCATCTGCTGAACCTTCAATTTCATAAGACTTAACAGCTGGACAAATGAAAGAAGAGGAAAAGCATTAAATCAGCAAAGCATACAGAGAATTCCCAGATCAGTCACAGGTGGCCAGTTGCTCTGGCTATATGTTTGGACAAAGGCTAGTTATAACCTGAGCTCAGGTTCATACAACGCTAAATCCAACCAAGCCACACCACACAAACTACTCACAAGCAGGCATAATGCTGTGTTCACATGTTTGGGGTAAACAGACTATGGCCAACTGGAAATCTCACCGCTATGGTGAGCGCAACGTTCTGTCAGAAGTTCAACTTCTCCAACTGTTGCGTCAACTGAAGTGGTGTTTATGATAGCGAGTAAACCGGGTATTCCATCGTTTCATATATAGTTTCCTATATCCTATAAAGTTCCAATGGAAAATTCTGCCACAGTAAACAGCAACAGTCCGCAGACTGAACAGTCCGGAGAGCAGAAAGCTCCATCAGAAGTTCAACTATGCCGGCTTTTGCTGTGTTTGTGATAGACGGACAACGTCTAACCGGATATCCGATTGTTTCCATACTGTGGCAGAATGCAGCAACATTCCGGAGACCACAGCAGTAAGCAGAACGCTCCATCAAAAGTTCACCTACACCGGCTTTTGCTGTGTTTGTGATAGACGGACAATGGCACACCAGATATCCCAGTGTTTCCAGTGGAATTCTAACACTGTGAGCAGCAACATTCCACAGACTGCTACGGTGAACGGATGCTCCGTCAGAAGTTCAGCTTCTCCAAATGTTGGAGATCCACTGCAGTGGTGGATCGATATGGCAATATAGCTACAATGGAAGATTCTGCTTCTTGTAAGCAGCAACACTCTGCAGACTGCAGTGGTGAGAAGAACGCTCCATCAGAAGTTCAACTTCTCCAACTTTTGCGTCCACTGCAGCGATGGAATAAACCTGATGCTGATTTTTTTGGGATCCATGGAGACCAGCTGACTTGTTGCTGAATTCCAGATGAGCCTAGTCTATGGCACTCAAATAAAGGACTACAGAGCTCCTCCTGCCTTCCTCCACCTTAAATAAACAGCCTATACTGTTAAAGCTCTAATCCGTTTTCTCCAGTAACACTGTGACCATGCTAACGTTTGCATGGCTTCAGGCTGCTGCTGGCCGGTGCTGCTCTGAGGTGCGGAATGACGTTATTCAATGCAAACATGTGAACGCAGCATAAATGACGGAGAATGGGGACCACATATCTAGCACAAAGTAAATACAGACATGACCCTACTAGCAAGAGGCTAAGTTTTGTATTATTGCCTGTAGTATAGCAGCATTAGCTTAGCGCTAACATGCTACTATACTGTAGTATTACCTATTAGACATGAGACATTACACATGACAGGTTTTGCCATTTACAGCCCAAATGTGGCAAACATACTGTAGTTACATATTATTTTATGAGGCAGAAGTGTCAGGATCATGGGTTATGATATTTACACTTCATTAAGTCCATCTTATCAGCTCCACTGAGCATATATGAGAACTCTGTAGTTGTACAGTTCCAGACTGTAGTCCATCTGTTTCTCTAAGGACTTTATTACCCTGTTCTTCAATGGTCAGGACCCCCACAGGACCACCACAGAGCAGGTATTATGTGGGTGGTGGATCGTTCTCAGCACTGCAGTCACACTGACGTGGTGGTGGTGTGTTAGTGTGTGTTGTGCTGGTGTGAGTGGATCAGACACAGCAGTGCTGCTGGACACCTCAGTGTCACTGCTGAACTGAGAATCATCCACCAACCAAAACCATCCAGCCCAACAGCGTCCTGTGGGCAGCGTTCTGTGGGCCCACTCACACAAGCACAACACACACTAACACACCACCACCACGTCAGTGTCACTGCAGTGCTGAGAA